>JAPZIH010000013.1:3182954-3549390 GCA_027410445.1 Discoglossus pictus | reverse complement strand
AATGTTAGGTAATTTATGACCTTTATGGCTTAAAACCAGACTCTGCATCAACTATGTAACTATGATAAGAGTAGTACTTACAAACACCCCACTCCTATCTGGTGGCACCTTTGATTGCACGTGCCGTGCCCCAAAATTGTAGTGATACGACCAACAAAGCATCTTTTTCCATTTCTCAGTTCTAAAAATCCAGGCCTTATACACGGCCCCCGATAGGTGACGTAACAAGTATTAAACTGATACTCCTATCTGGTGGCACCTTTAATTGCACGTGCCGTGCCCCAAAATTGAAGTGATACGACCAACAAAGCATCTTTTTCCATTTCTCGGTTCTAAAAAACCAGGCCTTATACACGGCCCCCGATAGGTGACGTAACAAGTATTAAACTGATACTCCTATCTGGTGGCACCTTTAATTGCACGTGCCGTGCCCCAAAATTGAAGTGATACGACCAACAAAGCATCTTTTTCCATCTCCCGGTTCTAAGAATCCAGGCCTTATACACGCCCCTTGATAGGTGCTGTAACAAGTATTAAACTGATAAGAGTAGTACTTACAAACACGCCACTCCTATATGGTGGCACCTTTGATTGCACGCGCCGTGCCCCAAATTTGAAGTGATACGACCAACCAAGCATCTTTTTCCATCTTCCGGTTCTAAAAATTCAAGCCTTATACACGCCCTCTGATAGGTGACGTAACAAGTATTAAACTGATAAGAGTAGTACTTATAAACACGCCACTCCTATCTGGTGGCACCTTTGATTGCACGCGCCGTGCCCAAAATTTGAAGTGATACGACCAACCAACCATCTTTTTCCATCTCCCGGTTTAAAAATCCAGGCCTTATACACGCCCCCGGATAGGTGATGTAACAAGTATTAAACTGATAAGAGTAGTACTTAGAAAAACGCCACTCCTATCTGGTGGCACCTTTGATTGCACGTGCCGTGCCCCAAAATTGGAGTGATACGACCAACAAAGCATCTTTTTCCATCTCCCGGTTCTAAAAATCCAGGCCTTATACACGCCCCCCGATAGGTGCTGTAACAGGTATTAAACTGATAAGAGTAGTACTTACAAACACGCCACTCCTATCTGGTGGCACCTTTGATTGCACGCGCCGTGCCCCAAATTTGAAGTGATCCGACCAACCAAGTATCTTTTTCCATCTCCCGGTTCTAAAAATCCAGGCCTTATACACGCCCTCTGATAGGTGACGTAACAAGTATTAAACTGATAAGAGTAGTACTTACAAACACGCCACTCCTATATGGTGGCACCTTTGATTGCACGCGCCGTGCCCAAAATTTGAAGTGATACGACCAACCAAGCATCTTTTTCCATCTCCCGGTTTAAAAATCCAGGCCTTATACACGCCCCCTGATAGGTGACGTAACAAGTATTAAACTGATAAGAGTAGTACTCACAAACACGCCACTCCTATCTGGTGGCACCTTAGATTGCATGCGCCGTGCCTCAAAATTGAAGTGATACGACCAACAAAGCATATTTATCCATCTCCCAGTTCTAAAAATCCAGGCTATACACGCCCCCTGATAGGTGCTGTAACAGGTATTAAACTGATAAGAGTAGTACTACTTAACACACCTTATAATAATGCAGAGAGAGGCAACGCAGTGAGAGGAGTCTGAAGAAGAGGAGTCAAAGGAGGAAGGTGGCTTTGAGGAGGTGGAAGACCAAACACAGCAGGCATCCAAGGGGTCTTGTTGTCACCTTTCGGGGACCCTTGGTGGCTGGGTGGAGGAAGAGACTGTCAATGACATCAGTGAGGACAAGGAACGGGACATGGCTAGCTTGGTATCCAACCTTGTGCAAATGGGGAGTTTGCTGTTGTGCAATTGGACTGTTTGCGGTTGTTTGCGGTGCGTTAAACGGGGAGTTTGGTCTGTCACTGTGAAGCGGGTGTAACCCTTACACTACCTGATCGATACAACATCATACCTGATGTTTTAAAGCACGTTTTTCCAAACAATTTAGGAATGTTAGGTAATTTATGACCTTTATGGCTTAAAACCAGACTCTGCATCAACTATGTAATTTTCCGTGGGAGTTTTGCCATGGATCCCCCTCCGGCATGCCACAGTCCAGGTGTTAGTCCCCTTGAAACAACTTTCCCATCACTATTGTGCCCAGAAAGAGTCCCTGTGGGTTTTAAAATCCGCCTGCCCATTGAAGTCTATGGCGGTTTGCCAGGTTTGCGACATTACTACTTGTGGCACTTATGAGATGTGACATGATCCCCTTCTCCAGGTAACAAACTTCCCAGGTTGGTTAGCCTGAGTAGATTGTGTCTTCAGTGTACAAGGTGTACGTTATCACTTAAATAAATATTCTCTCAAACCCGTTTCATCTTCACATTAAGGCTTTCTCAATAATGTATGTCATTATATAAAGTGATGCCATCCCCAGATCTGATGCCCCTGGTAAAAGAGAAAGACATTTGAAGGACATGTTTGGAAAGTTGAGAGGATTAAAAACTGATTTATTAAGCATGTGTTAATACATTTTGTTAAATATGCAAATATACACTTACGTAGTTTCTTTTATTGTTAGAAACAGTGAATTCTCCATGTCATTTAATAACAAAGATTCAGTCTGAAGAAATATGGCACATAAATAAAGTGAGAACCATTGTTTTTGTATCCCTGATATACTTTAAAATGTAAAAATCAGCATAAATTTGCCAAATACAGACCCAGTTATGTTAGACAGAATTACATTTATAAAAATATATTATCTCCAGCTGACAACATTGAGTCTGAGCTCACAATAATGAGAGGTACTTATTTTCCATTAGTAATATATGTTATGAGACATATTCCAGCTGAGATATACAGAAAAAACATAAATTTTAGTTTTCTGATGTGTCTCATTTGTTTGTTTTGTTTTTTTGCTGATTTATCTGCAACAAACAAATAGCGAACCCAACACTGCCAATGCAAAGCATCTGTGGAGATATTCATAGGTACTAGAGCTTTGTGTTTATTCATACAACATAGATATGGGTGAGCAACACAAGCCAGAGATAAGGTCATGTGGATCACTGATAAGAGATAAGATCATGTGGATCACTGATAAGAGATAAGGTCATGTGGATCATTGTTAAAGGTACAGTATATAAATGTATAATTGCTCAGGAGTTCTGTTCTTGCCGGTGTCAATCCTAGAAAATGGAAGTTAATGAGTTATTAAGCACATATTTTGAGGAATTGTGTTCTATATGCTTTTAATGAGCCACCAAATGATTATTTTCTTGTTCTTTTTTCACACCACTCTCTAATCAATATAGGAACAAGAACATTAAGGGGACATGGAGAAAGAGAATTGGAGAAGAGATCGGGTAAAAGGGAAAACATTTGGGGATAGGTGAGAAGACTTTAATGCTAGGAAAGATGGAAAATAAAAGAGAGGGGAGGGCAGAGAATAAGATGGATAGATAGTATTGGGGTGCACGACTTGGCCTCTACTGAATGACTGCGTAACAAATTAATTATTAGTAGATCATACAAATACCAGTGATAATGAGCAGAGTACTGCAGATAAAACAGACCAGTATGTAAGAGTTACAAGTATTGGACCTGGTCTGTATTTCTCACCCCTCATGTACATTTTACTGAACACAATATCGGTGTCTTTTGAAGTGGAATATATGTGTATCCCAAACGATATTGTACAATGAAGCTTAGGCACAGTAAAATATGTAAAAAAAAAAAAAAGGAAATGCAAATGAAAAAACCTCAGACAAGTCCAAGCCATATTCTTTCCTTCGATGGGTGCATACAGTAAAACTCAAAATATAATGGGATAAAATAAAAAATGCAAAACAGTAGGCTATAAACACTAATGTAAGAGTCTCAAAGAACTATTGGATTTACTCTCTAGTGCAGCAGATATCCTACCAGTTCTAATTTACTAAGATGCAACCTCTCCAGGACTTTTCCAAATACAAATTATTGAGACGAATATTAGAGAAGATCCCTAGGGTATCCCCTATCCACTGTATTTTCAGTGGTGCTCCTAAAAATAATGTCCCTTAAAGGACCAGAATGAGGATGGTGTGAAGTCTGCTCCACCTAACCTACTCTTTATCTTGAATCAGATATGTAATTAATTGAAGAATGGGGTCTCCGGGACTCTCTAAGTAACTTGGGGACCTTTGAGTCCCCATTCTTAATACCCTGTTGTAGTGTGGGAAACTTGGTCCCACTAATTAGCTCCACCCTTACGCCTTTTTGCCAATGTTGGCTATGTTGGGTCCTTGAACTCTAAGTTCATTAGGGAAATGAGGCTCAATGATGAATCACAAGCCCCTGTTTTACCTAAGTCTCTAACCCTAACTTAGGAGCAGCCATTTGTTTTATATTTTTAGTTTTCTTTTAAATATCAAAATATCACTTGCTCATGGGCATAATTAACTGTACTGGTTATTTACCATCTAAAGATGTTTTATCTTCTTAAGAATCAAACACGTATTTAACTCTATACATATGCACTACCTTCCACCCTTTCTCCCTCTCCCTCTCCCCTCCCTCTCTCTGCTACCTCTCTGTCTCCCCTCTGCTTCCCTCCCTCCCTCTCTCCCCATCCCTTTCTCTTTCTTCTCCCCTCCCTCTCTCTCTCCCTTTCCACATCCCTCTCTCTCTCAATTGCCCCTTCCTCTCCCTGTCTCCCCCTACCTATACCTCTCCCCTTTTATCCCTCTCCCCCTATCTTTCTCCCTCTCCCCTCCCTTCCTCTCTCTTTCCCTTCTGCCTCCCTCCCTATCTCTCTCCATCTCTCTCTCTCTCTCTCTCTCCCGTTCCTCTCTCTGTCTCTCTCTCTCTCTCGTTCCTCTTTCTGTGTGTCTCTCTCTCTCCCGTTCCTCTCTCTGTCTCTCTCTCTCTCCTGTTCCTCTCTATGTCTCTCTCTCTCCCGTTCCTCTCTCTGTCTCTCTCTCTCTCTCTCTCTCCCGTTCCTCTCTCTGTCTCTCTCTCTCTCTCTCCTGCTCCTCTTTCTGTCTCTCTCTCTCCCATTCCTCTCTCTGTGTCTCTCTCTCTCCCATTCCTCTCTCTCTCTCTCTCTCTCTCTCTATGTGTGTGTGTGTGTGTGTGTGTCTATGTCTATGTGTGTGTGTGTCTATGTGTGTATGTGCATCTGTATCTGTGTGTGTGTGTCTATGTGCATCTGTATCTGTGTGTGTGTGTGTGTGTATCTGTGTGTGTGTGTGTCTGTGTCTATATGTGTGTGTGTGTCTATGTCTATATGTTTGTGCGTGTGTATGTGTATCTGTTTGTGTGTGTGTCTATGTCTATATGTGTGTGTGTCTGTGTGTATGTCTGTGTATGTGTGTCTGTGTGTGTGTGTGTGTCTGTGTGTGTGTGTCTGTGTATGTCTGTGCATGTGTGTATGTCTGTGTGTGTGTCTGTGTGTGTGTGTCTGTGTGTCTATGTCTATATATGTGTGTGTGTGTGTCTATATGTCTGTGTGTCTGTGTCTATGTCTATATGTGTGTGTGTGTATGTGTATCTGTGTGTGTATGTCTGCGTATGTGTGTCTGTATGTCATAGAGGAGACAGAGAAAGAAGGTAAAGGAAGGAAGAAGCCGGTGACAGAGAAAGAAAAAGACCACCAGGAAACAGAGAGGAAAAGTGAGAGCTGTGGAGGGGAGATCGGAGGCCCCCGACACTGGTCACTGGTGTAATGTAATATATAATAAGATATAAGTCATCACTAGTAACGGTATCATTGCATCACTATATTTATATATCACAACAATATAAGGTTACACAGGCCTAACAGACACTGATTGTATATTATACAGATAGACCTGAATCTATCTATGTATGGTATCCATATAGAGAGGTAATACATATTGTGTAATTGTGTCATACAGTATATTCCAATATGACTGAATGACTGAATAGCAATTTATATCCTCAAGTCGTGTTTCCAATACTGTCCTTTCTCCTGTTTTTTCTCATAATGTGTACATTCAGATATGTGCCAAATATAGCAAATAATGTAATGGTTCCATTGTAAAATAATCTCCAACTTGGAGAAAGCAAATGAAATGACACACTGTCGGGATATTAACTAATTAGTTGTCCTAGTAAAAGTTAAAAGGTGTTTTATAGTGGAGTGGCAAAACCCCTGTCCCCTATTCAACTGAGCAATTGTTAATTACTGGAGCCCGTACACTAATTTGCTATTCAATTGGCGTCTTTTAGCTACCCTTAAACGGTTATTGGCTGAAAATCCTGCGGTTATCAAAATCGTAACTCCGTCCTAGCTAAGCCTTTGATCTTTGAAGCCACCCACATGGACTATAACAGTATCGTCACTTTTATTATTTTATACATTGCTGAATTGCGATTCCGGTCCCATATCAGACCTCTAAACGCTAATTGATTGTGGTTTAACCTCCATGTTTTACTGATGTCATGATGACGGTCTCATTTACTATTAGTGGTTTCTAAATTGGTAGTTACGGCCTTACTTAATTGGTCATGATCACGTTCTAAAATGCTACTTACAAGTTCATGGATTATGCTTTCGGCCAGGTAGCTGCAGGCTTGATCAATTGAATCGCTCTGTGACTGTTGCAAATTTTAATTTCATGGGAATTCAAAAGGGCCCCATGAATATTTCAGACTCCTAATCATACTTCAAAATAACAAAAAACATTAAAATGGCAAAAAATAGTGTCATTAGACAAAGTACAGACTTAGAGAACAGGACACAATTATAAAACAGTAAAGTTAGTTGTAGTTCATGTGGGTTAAGGTGGGAAAGTTACAAGAAGTTTATTTACAATGAATAATTTTTCCCCAATGTCATTATTAGCACAAAACATCACCTGAGCTGCTCTGTACGGCGTCACCTGAGGCTTTGCTGGTCTGAGCCACCTGACTAATATTTATCCAACAGATGACTACTTTGTGCTAACAAGAAATATAGATAAGATCTATTATTATTATTATTATTTAAAAAAAGACGGGCATAAAATTGTAAGCCAGGGAATGTTGTTTGAGACATAATGTAAACCGTTTTTTATGCGCTCATTGCAAGGCTGTTGGCAGTTTTTTTTTTTTTTGTTATTAGAGGAGCTTTTGCTGTCATTGTAAGGTTACATAGTTACATAGTATGTAAGGTTGAAAAAAGACCTTCAGTCCATCAAGTTCAACCTTTCAAGATCTCCTCCCATCTGAAATATGCGGATTAACTATTAATTAATTAGTTGTCTAAAAAAAAAATATATATATATATAAAAAAATCAAATCCCTCCTGATCCCAGACACCGGTGACCGGACTTCTCCCTGGATCAATACTGCCTCTCCAATTATCCATGATAACCCTGAATTCCCTTTTTAATTAGAAATAAATCCAGTCCCCTTTTAAAGTTATCTATCAAATCCGCTGTCACCCCCTCCTCTGGTAGAGAATTCCACAGATTAACCACCCTTACTGTCAAGAACCCTTTTCTTTCTTTAAGGTGGAATCTTTTTACTTCTAACCTCAAGGGATGTCCTCTTGTCAGTTGAAAACCTCTTGGCACAAAAAGCTCCCTTGACAAATCTTTATACTTACCCTGGATGTATTTATATAAGGTAATCATATCTCCTCTTAGACGCCTTTTTTCTAGAGAATATAAGTTTAATTTGGTTAGTCTTTCTTCATAACTTAGCCCCTCCATTCCCCTTATTCGTTTTGTTGCGCTCCTCTGTACTTTTTCCAGCTCTAAAATGTCCTTTTTATGAAGTGGTGCCCAAAATTGTACTCAATATTCCAAATGAGGGCGTACTAGAGATTTGTATAGTGGCAGAATTATATTTGCTTCCCTGGCTTCTATACCGTTCTTAAAACATGCTAATATTTTATTTGCCTTTGCAGCTGCTGCTTGGCTTTGAGCAGTGTTACCTAGGTGGTTGTCCACTAGTACTCCCAAATCCCTTTCAATATCTGATACACCTAGATTTGCTCCATTAAGATTATAAATTGTATGGCTATTTTTCCTTCCCAGATGCATAACTTTACATTTATTCGTATTAAATCTCCTATGCCATTTAGATGCCCATTCCTCAATTTTATGTAAATCCCTTTGGAGGGAAAGCACATCACTATCTGATTTAATTACCTTGCACAACTTCGTGTCATCAGCGAAAATGGAGACACCACACTCCAATCCTACCTCTAAGTCATTAATAAATATGTTAAAAAGGAGAGGACCTAATACTGAACCTTGAGGAACCCCACTTACCACATTAGACCAATCGGAGTATGTTCCATTTACAACAACCCTTTGCTTCCTGTCTTTTAGCCAGCTCTCAATCCATGAGCAGATATTTACTGCAACTCTTGTATCTCTTAGTTTGCACAATAGTCTCCCATGTGGCACTGTATCAAAAGCCTTTGCAAAATCCAAAAATACTACATCCACTGATTAAGGTTCCTACTAAACTCCTCATAGAAACTAATTAGATTTGTTTGACATGACCTGTCCCTCATAAATCCATGTTGACTCCTACTTATAATCCTGTTCAAATAGACATATTCTTGTATATTATCGCTTATTAACCCTTCTAAAAGCTTCCCCACTACAGATGTGAGGCTCACTGGTCTATAATTCCCGGGATTTGCTCTTTCTCCCTTTTTAAATATAGGTATCACTTCTGCCTTTCTCCAGTCATCTGGTAGAGACCCTGTGTTGAGTGAATCTTGGTGCTGATTTGCTTTTTGTGCTTATTGCAAGGCTGTCCCGTGGTGTATTTTGTGTGGTATGAGCAGCGTTGGCGTAGGTTGTGAGGGGCAGTAAATGTCTTTTGTGTTTATTGCAATGTTTTTTTTTGTTGTTTTTTTTTGTATATGTATAAAGAATAAATTAATAAATTAATATAGTTCACCTATTTCTAAGTAATACATGCAGGAAGCATTGTGCTGAAGAGCTGACAATCTGTTTCGATGTACCTGCAGCATACAATGTAGGTTTGCAGTGTTGTTGAACTGAGGGGTAAGTGTCAGCAATGTGTGCAGTGTGTAGTATAAATAGGCTGCGTGCGCAAGAAGAAACAGTTTGTGTAGCTGTGTACTTCCGCATTCAGTAAGTTAGCGTTGTTAAATGGCGGCGAATGTGTATGTGGTAAGTGTGTGTGTATGATGTTGCGTCCTTGCTAAAAGTGTATCTTTACCTCGTACAGCTTTTTTGAAAATCCGCCTGTGCTTGGTGTTATTTTGCGGCTTTAGGGTCGTGTAGCCTCATTTTCGTTTTTTTCGGCGGCCATTTTTACTCTTGTTTAGGGGATTTTCGTGTGTCTAAACTCTGTGATTTGGTCTTAAATTGAGGTGTAAGTTCACTTGCAGAGGTCCTAGGTGCCCCCCCCCTCGGTGTCGGTAACGTTTGTATGTCTTTTTTGTGTGTATTTATTGTGTTTTTATTGTTTTCCGGTGCGTGCGATTCGGGCGTTAAGGTCATAATTTTGCGAGTTCATAATGCGTCTCGTATTTTTTTTTGGCTAAGTCCGTACATTTTCCATTGTAAGAGCCGCGGTTCATATTTTGCCGCCTGTGTGTGTGTTTGGAACCGCTTGTGAGGTGCCTTAGAGCCTCCACCTACGCAAATGCGGCCACTCGCTTTGTGAGGGTCCGCATTTGTGGACCAAACTGCGTCCTTCGCTTTGCGAGGGATGCAGTTCTTGCGTGACGACGATTCATAGTTTGACAACTATTATATTTGATAATAATAATACTAACTTTTATTTGTCGCAACAACATATTTCTGGTATACTCACTACCTAGTGGCAATAAATCAAAGCTTAAAAGTCTGAGATTGTAATAAATAAGTAATTTTGTTGGGTGGAAAAACACAACATGGAGCTGCTACCATTGGCTAATTAGGGAACAGGCCTGAAGATTAAAATATATTGCAACTAAGTTGCTTCCTGCCATACAAATACAATTATTAAAACAATGAATATGGACAACTAGTGAGTGTGTAAGTTGTCATAACACGTAAGTCTAAGTTAAAATACACAGCCGTGGGGTAAAAGCCAACTATTTTAAAACATTTAAAATTTGACATAAATGTTGGAATATGTCACCCACATGTGATGGTAGAGAGATAGGAAAATACTTACTGGAAAAATAAACTACAAAAAGTATATTTCCCCATACATGGTCAAGAAATAAATTACAAATTAATTACGAACTATCAAAATATCCACCTATATAGGAATAAAACAAAATAAGGACATCAGCTAAAGCTTTGCTCTGTAGCTAGTGCCCGGTCTATACAATTCCCTAGTGGAAAATATAAAGGGTTTCACATTTAGTTGTTTTTAACCAAAAAATTAATGTTTTTAATTTGTCACTGTCCTATGTAGAACTGAATAAAATGTTGTTGGTTTTCCCATCAACTTCTTTCTCATATGTAATTTGGTGTTAGGCACCGGGAAAAAAGTATACTTACCAACTCTGTATGTACTAAGCTTCACCAATGTAAACATAAACTGGTTCAAAGCCCAGGAGAAAATGTAGGAAATAGGGATATTTAACTCCTTTAAATCCTTGTTTACTTAATAAAACACAACGTTCCTGCAATCTGCTTTATGTATTTGCTGACCCTGTGGGATTTGTAAAGTCAAGAACAGAAGTTTCAGTCACACTCAATGTTGACTGGAGCCATTTTGCCTCCTGCCATAATAAAATTGCATAACAGTCAAACATCATTTTAGCTTAATAAATCACACATGTGTGTCTATAATCCATGTTAATCGCATATAATAGTTGTCAAATTGGCAGTTGTCATTACGCTTGCGAGCCTCGCCGTCGAGGCACGAACTCGCAAAAAATACAACTGTAACGGCCGAACCACCGAACTGGAAAAGACGGCGAAAACACACAAATATTTCTCAAATTCACATACAGACTCACACACAGCACAGGGGAGAACCATGGAGCCTGTGAATAAGGTTGTAAGTTAATTTGAGGCATATTTTGTCTTTTTTAACAATCGAAAATCATTGAAGCGGGGGGAAAAATGGTGGCCGAAAAAACCTAAAATTCTGAATCAAGATAAAAATGAGGCTCAGCAAGGCCGGGCACGCTGGACTTAGAAAATACACAACGGCAAATACAGTAACAGACCAACATCTCCAGGCACACGGGACACAGACGAACAATGCCAGGCACGCGGGACTTCGAAAATACACAACGGCGAAGTCATTGCGTGCCATGCAAAGATTCAGCAGAGACACAGAGGAGAAAGACACAGGGAACGGACAGGGGGCAATGGTGGAAAGAGACACATGGCAAGTTGCAAGTTGCCAAGGCCTGTAATAAGAGATGAAGTAGATGGTGCTCAGAGGGGGCAGAACATCGCATTGTGTGGCAACCCGCATTGCCAGGCTTCAAATTTTATTGCCATCATTTTTGACAGGCAAGTCACTAGTAAACAGAGTAAGAACATTAAAAAGGTGGAGTTTATAATTGTAATTGTGTTACAGCAGAGATTGATGCCACTCCCTTATTTATTCGTTTCTTGTTTAACGATCTGGTCTCCATTATACGGCAGTGGGTTCTTATTATTTGTTTTGGTTCAGCTTTTGTTTTACTACCAAATGGTCTTTTTGTTTCAAAGGTTAATTGCTTTAGATATTGAGATATTGTTTTGAGAGTGTTAGATATTGATGAAAGTTGCACTGTATTTTAGGAAAAACCTTACATGCTGGTGAACTATGGATGCCATTACGGAAAGTTTGCTGTAGGGAGATTTGTGAAAACGTTGAACCATTTGGAATTTGACAGGAAGCCCTGTGCATGCTCAAAAACAAGCTCTCTCCTGCAAAAATGTAAATGCCCCTCTCACACATGAAGCCTTGATCAAATTATCCAATACATTCATTAAAATGTTTCTTTTTTCAGGTATAAAATAAGCTCTATGTCCAGTTCTACTCTGTCAGGATCACATTTTTCAATAATAATAATTTATTTTTTTATATTTTTAAAATGTAACAAACATTACTTGAGTCATACATTTGTTTTATCATTACAAGCAATCAGTATTCCCATTGCTTATCAAAATTCAACAACTCATTACTCCATCCAGAAATCATCATCAATACAGCAGTGTGTTGTTAGATTATACATATGCAGTAGCTATCTCAGTAAATGGCCAAGAACAGTAATACAAGTTTCAAAAGTGATCATAAGTACAAAAAAAAAACTCAATAGAAACTCAAGCAAAAAAAAAAAGACACACAAAAAACCAACCCCCCCCAAAAAAACAAGCACATACCCTTATGGACACGGAATGAATCTTCACTTTGCACAAACTGAATCTCTTCAACTTATTTTTCCCATTTTTTCATTCTCCTCTTTCTTCTCAATTGTATTACTATTTTAAATCTATCTCATAAAATTTTTCCAATATTTTCCATTTTATTAATAATTTCTTAGAGCAAATGCATTTCAATCTGATAGTTTTTATTTATAGAAAATGTAATTTCTTTCCAACTTAGAACTTGTTGTTGCTTCCATTTTCTTGCTATCAGTAATTTTACTATCGACATTAATTGCAAAATAAATGCTTTTATTTATACAGACAATGTATTTGGTAAAATGTGAAGTAGCGCAATTTAGGGAGATGGGAGAATATAGATTTTAGTTGTTTTAGATTTTTTTTTTAAAACAATCCCTCCACATTAATTGAATTTGTGAACACTCCTGCCACAGATGGTAAAATGTTCTTCTTACCCCACAATTCCTCCAACATTCGTCTGAAAATGTAGACATTTTAGCCAGTGATAGATACCATCTATTCAATACCTTACAACATACTTCCCTCATGGTAGAGTGCTTTGTGAAACTATCAATAAATTCCAAGGCCCTCATTCAATTGCAATTTGGCCAATTGAATAGGGCTCTAAATAAGCACATAACATATTTTTTTACAGAATTTTTTAGTTAGTGAAAACCTTGCTTTTGGATAGATGTTTACTAACTAAAAACTTCTTTAAAAAAAATATGCTATGTGCTTATTTAGACCCCTATTCAATTGGCCAAATTGCAATTGAATGAGGGCCCAATGATTTAAACCATCTTTCAGTTGTCCAAGTATTATCTATATCTTTTTCCCATATATTCATTTTATTTATTTTTTTCCCTTTGAATAATTTACTTCAATATGTAATAACAATTGGATACTAAAAATGTATTTGCCAAACATAATTTTTCGAATGGTGTATTTTCTCTGTGTCTATATAGGTTAAACTTAGATATAGATAATTTAGAGTATAATTTTTGATAATCTAACCAAAAGAAGGAAGGTAAACCAAATTTATCCTTCAAAGCTTTAAAAGACCTTGATGAGTTGTCAAAGTGTAGATAGCCCAAATAATGAATATTCCATCAAGATCATAAATTTAATTTAGGAAAATCCAGTTTCTCAGCTAATATAGACAGTAGGATAAGAGGACTGGGATATGTAACCAGTTCCCATTTCTCATTTAATTTAAACCAAAATTTTAAAACTGTCTAGAAATAATTGAAAATGTAATTCACAGTTTTCTCCCATTGTATATAAATCTATTAATCAGATCATGAAATTGTTTAATCCAAAGTTTAAATAAATATACGACTTGTAGTTCCCTAGAGCTTGACAATAAATATGATGTGGAATAGAATTCTTTATTCAGTGATTTACATGTTTTCTAATTTTATTTTATTTTTTAAATCACTAGTGGTGTGTTCTCTGGATTTTATATATTTTCCCTTAATAAAAAGTTATTTTTCCTAATCCAAAGTTTAGACAATGGGATTGTGATACTTCATACTAGATAGTGGAATGTGGGGAGTATGGTCATTCTGACAAATGCTATTCTTCCAGAGAAAGAAAGCATATGTTTATTTCAGGATAAAAGTGTCTCCATCAGTTTAATATAACATTTTTTGTAAATTACTCAGACAATGTGTTCTATATTGATAGTAAAATCAATTCCTAAATGTGTTACTTTGTCTTATTGCCAATTAATCCGAAATGTCCTTTTTAATTCTTCAAACTGCTGGCAATTAAGATTGCTAGGCATTGCATCCATTTTTAATATATTTAGCTTATAATAAGAGACAGCACTGTATTTTTCAATTGCTTTTTGTAAATATGTTATCAAATTAATTGGGTCTGTTAATGTTAATACGACATTATCGGCGAAGAGAATGATCTTATGTTTCTCTTCCCCTATTTTTATTCCTTTAATTTCTCTGGTTGATCTTATCAGCTCCGCTAATGGCTCGATCACAAGAGCGAGAATTATCGGTGACAGGAGACAACGCTGTCTGGTGCCGTTTACTATAGGAAATCTGTCAGATTTAAAGCCAAACCCAGAGGCGGATGGGAGATCATATAGGGCATTTATTGCCTTAGTGGCAAATTCACCCAGCCCAAGTTTTAATAATGTTAATTCCATGAACTCCCATCCAACTCTGTTGAAGGCTTTTTCGACATCCAGGAATATCAAAACCATAGGAGTCTTATTACACTTTGTAAATGCCAATAAGTCAATTAACCTCCTTGTATCATATATCCCCTGTCTACTGACAACAAAACCTGATTGATCCACTGCAATTAGTTTACTTATAACTGTATTTAATCTTAATGCCCAAATTTTAGCATATATCTTTATGTTGGTATTTAAGAGGGATATCGGGCGAAAGTTCTTTCAATCCTTCAGATCATTGTCGGGTTTAGAGATATTAGCTATCAACACCTCCAGCATTTATTGTAGAGTCTTGCCTTTTTGTTTTATTTTATTAAACATTTTTTCCAGGTATTTTACTATAGAAGATTGAAAAATTCTATAGTAAAAATTAATAAAACCATCAGGACCCGGGGCAGTATGAATTTTCAATTTTGAAATGGCTGTTAAAGTTTCCTCTATCCAAATTTGTTGATTCAAAGTTTCCAATTCAACTTAATTTGTTATAAGAAGTCGCCAATTTCTTGGATTGAGGGTTTGATGAAATTCTCCCCATTTTCCAGATTGTAAAGAACACCATAATATTTGGAAAAATAATCTCCTATATTTTTCGGTTTAGATCAAATTTTCCCCTTTTCATCTCATATAAAATCAATGCGATTCATTTAAAAAAATGTAGTCAATTTATTTGCCAGTATTTTGCCTATTTTATTACCCTGAAGATATTTTTGTTTCAGCATCATGCTTCCTTATGGGGGAAATATCACTAAAAGATTATCTTTTTTAAGCATTCCAGAAAACTTGCTCCATGTCCATAACACATAAAACACATAACACAAAACATTTACGTGTTTTCCGTATAATCTATTTACCTCCTGTTGAGGATCATTACCTACCGTCTTCTGGAACCCCAACAAACTGGTTAATTTAACCTAGTTGTGGGACCACAAGAGAGAAGGCATCAAACAAAATAATGTTGAACACCTAGACGCAAGTGAATGGAATATTAATATGACATTTCATCAAATTATAGCCCTTTCCCCCATTTACTTTCATGAATACTATAAAGAAAAAAATCAGTTAGGTCAAATAAATTCTAAATTAATTATATAAAATCCAATCAGTTCCATCATAAGCATTATAAAAGAAAAAACTCAGATAAATCAAATACTCGCTTAAGCAGTAATAGTCAGATCGAATAACTCATAACAAAATCATATATTTTGACATTATTAATTTCTCCATTTATTAAAAAAATAAATTACCATTTTCTGAGTTGTAATTTTGTGTTAACCTATTAAAAATGTTACACCGTGCTTTTTAACAAAAACTATCCTTTTATTACTTTCTTTAATGCAAAAAGTCTAGGTGCTCTTGTGCTCAACTACAACTATACTATATAATTAAAACTTTTCCAAGTAATTATATTAAGTAAATCTTATTTCCCATGTACACAAATTTTTTCTAAGTTATTTATTCAGTAATAAACTATACTAAAATATTTTCTTGTCTTTGATTCTCCCTTTTCTTTCTCTAAATATTTTTTACCCTATTAAAAATACTACCCCCTTAATATATCTTATATTATTGACTTACTTCTAAAGGTGCAAAATATATGTTTTCTTTTACTTATTGACAAAAAAATCCACATTTTCAATGTTCTTCAATTTAATTACTAAAGTGAAACAAATTCTCAGCACATACATTTTATTTTAGTGATATCAAACCATTCTACTTACAAAGGGCCTCATTCAATTGCTCCGATTTTGGAAAACGTGGTCACAAGGGGTGATCGCTATGCTGCTATTCAATTGCCCTCCGATCGCGGGCTCTGATCCAGTTACATGCTGTGACCTGCGATCCCTTCTGATCCATTGCAATTTGGGAAATCGCTAGTTACTTCCCCCAAAGCCTTTGATCTTTCAAGGCCGCAAGTCCTGAATCGCAAATTGCTATTCAATTGCTGCGATCACCCCTTCTGATGCACCCTGTCAAGCCCGTAACTGGCAAAAAGCCAACTCCTTCTTACTTGCACAAATGAGGTGTTGCAAGGGCTTGCAAAGCCCTCATGTATTCTCCTGACTGCTCCTAAATTAAAACCCCTTGCTGCAGGGGTCCCGATCGGGACCCCCGCAAGGGTCCCCACATTAACTCCGATATTGCAGGGGTCCTGATCAGGCCCCTGCAGCATTTTTAAATTTTAAAGATCTGCAGATCCTTAAAGGGCCTGTGGCACACAAATGGTTACCCCATTCAGCGGGGGTACAGAAAGTACCCCATGGCAACTAACATTAACCCCCCAATCGGGACCCCCGTAGCATTTCAAATTTAAAATTGGTGATGCGGAGGTCCTTAAAGAACTTTAAAGGTCCTTAATGGACCCCGTTAAAAAAAATTAACCCGTGCTTCATAAAGTCCCATCCGACTTGGTCAAAGGTTTTCTCAGCATGCATAGAGAGGAACACAAACGGGTTTCTACAAGAGTTAACATCAAAGATCAAATAAAATATTCTAGGGTGGTTATCTGCACCCTGTCTGCCACTTATAAAGTCAGATTGATCTTGAGCTACTAATTTGTCAATAACACTGTTGAGTCGGTCAGTGAGAATCCCTGAGGAAATCTTCAAATCTACATTCAAAAGTGAGATAGGACGAAAGTGCTTACACTCTGGCTTATCCTGCTCTTGTTTCTGTATCGTTATAATTAAAGCTTCTTTCATTTCAGAAGGAACATGCCCCTGTCTCATAATTTCATTATATAAGTTTTTCAAATGAGGGGCCAAGGTATAGGTGTAAAGTCTATAAAATTGATTAACAAACCCATCGGGTCCTGGGGATGAGCCCAGTTTAAATTTTGAGATAACTTCTAATATTTATTTCTCAGAAATCTCAGCATTAAGATTCAAGCTTTCTGCCTCAGAGATTTGAGGTAATTCAATCTTATTAAAAAAAAATGAATTTCTTCCAGAGAGGGTTTCTGGAAGTATGGATTCTTCTTTAAATTATATAAACTTGAGTAATATTCCTCAAAAGCCCTTGCTATGTGATCTGCTTTAGTCAAACATTTCCCTTCATTGTACAAGTTATCTATCCTTGTTTTATTAGTATTAGTTTTTAGTTTATTCAACAACCTTCTACTGGCTTTATTGCCGTAATGGTATATCCTTTGTTGAAGCAACCAGATTGAATTGTCTGTTCTTTGTTGATTAAAGTGTTTTATTTGCAACTGTATTTTTCTATTCTTTTCAGATTAATTTTTGTTAGGGTTAGCCTTATTTCTTTTTTCCAATTTAAATAATTGAACATATAGTTCCCTCAAGGGGAGACCCCTTT
This sequence comes from Discoglossus pictus, assembly GCA_027410445.1. Classification (NCBI taxonomy): domain Eukaryota; kingdom Metazoa; phylum Chordata; class Amphibia; order Anura; family Alytidae; genus Discoglossus; species Discoglossus pictus. The sequence goes on along the minus strand of JAPZIH010000013.1, from coordinate 3,531,588 downwards.
CTTTTTTTCTTTGGCTCTGCATTTTGATCATGATCCCTCTTATGTAAGCTTTATAAGGATTCCATAGTATGCATTGTGAATTTAGCGAGTTATCATTCAGCGCAAAGAAGTAATAAATCTCTTTTTTCAAATAATTTTTATCTTTTTCAATATCTAACAAACAGCAGTCCAATTTCCAAGACTTTGGAAGAGGTCTAGATTGTTTAGAATTAAAGTCTAACTTTACTAATGCCGTCCATACTCTTGAGCCTATTTAAATTTAAGAGTCTCAATATCTACCCAAATATAATCCAACCTAGATTAGGTCTGAAATTTTGGAGAAAAAAAGGTATAATCTCTTTCATTGGTATGCAAAACTCTCCAAATGTCATATAGTTGAAACATAGCCATAATAGAGTTAAAGTATTTAGAGTTCCTTATCAAAGATGGATCATGCCTTGGACAATAGGAGGAGTTTCTATCCATTTTGGGGTCCGATAGCATACTGAAATCCCTGCAAATTATTATGGGCTGAATCAAGTTCTTTAATTTTCTTAATACTCATTTCAAAATGTAATCTAATCTTTATTAGGAATGTAAACATTCATGATGGAATACTTTTGATCTTGTATTGATCCAATCCAGATCACATAGTATCCTTCTGGATCAGTTTCCACTAACTCTTCAATATATGGTATTTTTTTACTAAATAAAATCGAGGTTCCTCTAGCTTTTTTCTTATATGTAGAGTTACAAATAGTAGTGTACTTTTTATTAACAAAGTTGGGTATTGCTCCTTCCAGTGAGTCTCTTGCAGACAAGTTATGTCTGTTTTGTCTTTAAAAAAAAAATTAAGAGAGAAATTCCGCTTAGCAGGGCTATTCAAACCTCCAACCTCCAACCCTCATTTGCGGCGGGGACCTCCTCCAGGGAGGAGCTCAACTAGAATGATTGATTTTTTTAGGCGTCAGTTTTTTTTTCCAGGGGCCCTCCCAGAGAAGACTAGAAGGAAGACAGCTGCATCGCAAAAGGGTAAGTGTACTATTTAGAATGTATTGTTTTACATATTGTGTTTAATTGTTTTATTAATTATAATGTTTCTTATTCTCCTAGGGGTGCCGGACCTGTGAAGATCTACAGATGGGTCCTTATGCTAGACAAAGGCCAGAAAACCGTTGTCGCTGGAGGGGCATTTTAGCAAGGTTATTGGTATAATTTACCCTATTCTAGGTTTAGTGAGGACAGGGAGAAGTAGGGTTCATTAGTTAGATGGGATTTGGTTTAGATTTATTGGTTTATTGGTGGGTTATAGTATGGTGAAGTGTAGTGTTTTTACGTAGTATCATGAGGGTCCTTTACGACCATTTTATGAGACCTAATTGAATGAGGCCCAAAGTGTATACCCACATCTGTGTTATCGTTATATTAAAACTAACAAATGTTGCTCCCCTTTTTCTACTACACCCACATTTTCATTTTTTCAATATTAAAATCCATAATAATTGCAGTAAAAGAGTAATTTGATTCTCACTTCCTGTGATTTTTCAAATAGCGATAGCCTTGATCCAAATCAGCACATTTTTACCCATCATCTATCAAGGATATCTGCCATTTTGTTAGGATCTTAAATCCATCTTGGTGCAAATTGACTATATGTTTTTCATTGGAAGATGAAATTATTAACTTTGTTGGGAATCCCCATTTATAATCAATCACATTTTTCAAACATATATTTTTTATAACCTTTTTCTTTCTTTTTTTTTTAAATAGTTTATTCAGTTTTTCGTACAATACCAATATTTACATTACATTACAAAACACAACAACACAAATTACATTACATAACTTCTCCCCGTTTTGCTAGATCTAAGTTGCCAATGGGGAGATCATTCCATACACATTTTAACTCAAGAATAAACAATTTAATAGTACCTGATTGTTACATCTTTTTCATTAAGCATTACTGTGTATTATAAATCGTATTACAGAGACATTTTTATAACATCAATAGAAAAGATCTCCTGAGTTACCATTTACACATGGATTACAATATTTTAATAAATCTCTTAATTTAAACTAGCCTAACTCTAGGCCAGGCATCAGTGAGGTCGGAGGCAAGACAAATCTCTTGGTTTTCATTATGGAGGAAAAAGTTTTTCTAATAGAGAGTTTTTAGTCTTTATAAATTTCGGACCTATACTTTTCCCAAATTTCCCACCTTAATCTCCATCCAAAGATAATATCACTAAAATGGGGATTTATATATATATATTTTTTTAACATCCAGATTGATTTATCCGATTTCTCCTGCTGGATTGTTTTTATTTAATTTAGAAAAATCCCTATTTTAGTGATATTATCTTTGGATGGAGATTTTTTTATTAATCTTTTCAATCTTACTCAATTCAATATAAAAGTTTCTCTTTTTCTTACCTCTATTTTTTCTTTGTTGTGCTTGAAGTTTAATAATTATTCCCCTAATATATGCCTTATGATCATTCCACAGTGTGATTTTTGACAATAAAAAATTCCATTCCCTAATCCAAAGTTTAGACAATGGGATTGGGATACTTCTCACTAGATAGTTGAATTTGGGGAGTATGGTCATTCTGACAGCTGATATTCTTCCAGAGACCTTGTGACCTTTTAATATTCTTAGGGTAGAAAGTAAACAAAGGCCCATGGTTGCTCTAGTGTTTACCAGGGGGAGAGGCATGTTCTACATTTGGAGTGCTCCATAAAATTAATATAAGTTGCAACAAATCATTTTTAATTGACTATTTCGGTTAAATTGTTAGAATGTGTTGAATTAAAATTCGGCAATAAGTACACGATCAGTACATGATGACTCACATGGAAATCACAGCCAAGAGTTGCATCAATGAACATTGGCAGGTGGCTATATGTATGTGGTTTCGATTTCATTTTTACACTCAATGCCAGTGAATGACACCAATCATTTATGTCAGAGCTATAATAATAAGCAGTAAAAAGCCAACTCCCATGCACCAAGGAATGTCTTGTGCAGTGTGTTGGTCAACTAAATAATGGCCTATAATTAATAACCTACTTTCAGTTTGATCCGGCTCCCCTACCTCCAGCCCAATGTCTGGTGGCTCCATAAAGCTCTGACAGCTGATCCCTTTAGATCAGTGCGATGTGACCTCAGATCGTCATTCATCTGCCTCATGGAAACCAAATAACTGGACAATACACAACAGAGAGGAGCAAGAACAAGCCAGAAGGTGAGTGATTTCTATTAGTCTGATGTTATTATATTTTATGTTCAATGATAAAGATGCATATTTGTAAAAAGGTACAACTCCAGTTAATACAACTAGGTAATAGGTGTTTGGTTTAGCTATTATTATTACTAAATAACTTACTACTGTTATGTCTTCAAAAGAGCCCATAAAAAAAGAAAAATACACCTATTATTCATTTTGTGATATTAGGATTGTATCAATACTGTTTATACTATATTTGAGAGTTATCAAAGAGTGGATATATAAACTGAAAGATGTTATACTGGGAATTATTTGTGAGAGTAGTTATTTTTCCTATGTATAGATAGATGGCAAGTGATATTCCATACTCCCAACTCCATCACTCACAAGATTAGAGATCTCTTACCCAACTGATATCAGTGTATATATTTTGTGTAATTACTATTACTCTGAATGGTGATTATTTCCAATAGTGGATTAATCAACTGACTGACATCTGCATGATAGAATATTTACAATATATCTAATGGGATTTATTTATTAATTGTTATGTATTTAAATTGTCTTTTTTGTGTTTATCTTATGTTTATATATATATATATATATATATATATATATATATATATATATATATATATATATATATATATATAAGGTTATCTTTAGTTTATTAATAGGAGTTAAAGCTCACCCCTACCCTAATGCCTCTATAGCACCAACCCTGGCTCTTTTTATTAGCGGTGATTATTCTGAATCTTCAATGATGGTATGTGATGATGACTCTTTTTTTCTAATCTTTTTATTGAAAACAATACACAAGAAATGACAACAAAATAGGGTTAAAATTACAGACTCCACATTAGGACCACACATACAAGAGTATTATGGTATCTTTAAACAATGAGATATATCATCAAACGCGTCACATAGAAAGCATAAAATATGGCCATGTTTAAAGAAATCTAGCAATTAGTCTGTGGATTACCCGTTGCCTTCACACATTTCTACCATGTTTTAGTTATAAATGTAGAGAAGAGTTTCCTCCTCAGGTCTTAATTGGACTTTTCCTGAAACATAAAACTGTAAACTTATGAATAATAAAGAAACGAGAAAGAGAGTTAACAAAAAAAAAACATAAACAAAAAAAACAAACAAGCTAAAACAACAACAAAAAATAGAACAGGATGGAGGAGAGGGAGTGTAAATGGCAAGTTTACCTTAACTACTGGTCAGCCTAGGTCCGGGGACCCACTGGTCCCACCTCCAGACTGGGAAGAGGTTGGAGAGCCATAATTTAGTTCACCTAATTGAAATATTATCCTGGGAGTTAAGCCACGGTGTCCATGTCATCAAGAACTGGGGGTATAAAGCCTTCAAGGTATGGGTCATTTTCTCGTTAATCAAAAGATAACTCTTGTTTTATTGATGACTGAAATAACACTAAAACAGTGATGTTTTCTGTGTTTCTTTTTTTCCAGTTTCTGAAAATTATTTTTTAAGTGTTTCCTAAGATGTCTCTCAACATGACCCTGAATATTTCCCTCAACTCTTCTGGACTTGAATATTTGGAGAATGAATTAGATAATTCAAGAATAAGAGAGGAAATGACTCTACTAGCTCTTTGTGGCCTCTCCTTATTCATCTGTCTCTTGGGCTTGGTTGGAAATGGATTTATGATCTGGCTATTCACTTTCAATATAAAAAGGAATCAGGCCACTGTCTACTTCCTAAACTTAGCCATAGCAGATTTCTTGTATCTTGCTGGATTATGCATTTATTGTTCATATATTATCTGTGTGTTAAATGGTGTAAATATACCAAAAAGCTATGATGCAATAATTGGCAAGACTTCACTGATTTTGCATCATATAGGGTTTGATGCCAGCTCCTTTTTGTTGGCTGCAATCAGTGTGGAGAGATGTGTGTTAGTCCTCTTTCCATTGCATATTGCATTAGGTCCAAAGTACAGATCCACTATTGTTTGTGCTTCCCTATGGGTCCTGGCTATATTGATCATGGCACTGGAAGGCTTTGTCTGTTTGTACAATACTGATGATCTATCTCCAGGAACCGATGGTTGCGTACCAATCCACACATTCACCACAGTCCTATTTGCAATAGTTGTATTATTTATGATATTTTCCACTATTGTTCTTATCTCTGAAATCCAGAAGACCTCAAAGTCCTGCCGGCCTCCAAAATTATATATTGTTGTCCTTCTCACTCTTCTGATTTTCTTAATTTCAGTAGTTCCTGCAAGAGTGTTTAATGTGCTAGTATTGTTTCATGTTTATACATTTATGAAACACATGACCTTCTTATTCATTCATTTTATATGCACAGGTGTCTATTGCACGGCCAACCCTTACATTAACATTCTAGTGGGGAGGTGGGGAAAGGTGAGGCCTATCAAGAAGGCTCTAGAGAGGGTCTTCCATGGAGAGACATAATGAAGAAATCTGTAATATAAAGTATTCAATAAACATCGCAATGCTTCACTGAAGGCCTATAGGAAAATTGCCAATGAAGATCTTCATTCCCCTGTGATGGCTTAGTGACTCACTCCATTATAAATGAAGCTGTGCTCTTATTTCTCTCATATATGAATAAAATGTTACTTTGCACCAGTATTTAGAAATGCTTTTTTATGTTTGGAAAGCAGATCAGTACAAGGTGGTTTGGAATCGGCCCGTGTCTATGAGGCCATAGTATACTCTACTTCTAACTATGGCCTAATAACTTAACATTTCACTTATTATTAGTACCATAACTGCACTCCACCAGTCTTAGATTCCCTGCACATCTTAAACAATAATCTCCCAAGTAGTAACTTATGTTGTGGAACTAAGATAAAGAGCATGATCAAAATGGATTTCACAACTTGGTGATCTCAAATCCCAGACTGCTCACCTAATAAGGTTACATTATGACGTAGCATCAACATATCAGGAACTGTTACAGACTGCTTTTAGATATTTTCTACAAAATGTTTTTTTAATCCAGTACTTTCAGCATAATGTTTTAGCCAATTATATTTCATGTTCACTTTATATAATACGTTTAGTTTCCCCTATGATTTCTTAATAGGACATTTAAAAAAATTATATTTTATTATAGCTTATTTATAGAGTTTCTATATTTTCCAAAATTCCTTATTCAATGATTAGTAAATATTAGTGATCACAATGTGTGCCGTATTGTTTGAAATTGTTTAAAAATAAAAATCTTACCAAAAGTTGTGATCAAGGCAAAACAATATTTGCACATTACAAAGATGGAGGGCCTGGTCTTTGAGCTTAGAATACAGTGTCCATAGAGCTTTCCTCAAATACCATGCAAGATTGAAAACTCACAGACTTACAATCTAAAGGTTTTGGGTGTGGTACAGGAGGGTGAGAAATGCAGTGTGCATGTTAAGGAGGCCGGTTATAGCTTCTTTAAACAAGTGTGTTTTTAGTGAGGTTTTGAAGGATTTAAAGCAGGAGGAAAATCTGGTGGGGCGAGGCAAGGAGTTCCAGAGAATTTGGGCAGTGCAAGAAAAGTCCTGGGGGTGGGAGTGAGTGGAGGTGATGAGAGAGGAGAAAAGGAGGAGGTTATTAGCAGAGCAAAGAGGGCGGGTGGGAGGATATTTGGAGATGAGAGCAGAGATATAAGGGGGTGCAGTGTTGTTGAGGGCTTTGTAAATTGTGTCATAATTTATCATTTTATTCTGGAGGCTATGGAAAGCCAGTGGTTGAGAGAGATGTGCTGTAGACACGGAGGGTCTAGTATGGTAGATGAGTCTAGCAGAGGCATTCATTATGGATTGAAGAGGAGATAGATGGGTGGTGGGTAGGCCAGCCAGAAATTAGTTGCAGTAGTCAAGGTGGATATGATGAGGGAATGGGTTAGAATCTTAGTTGTGTCTTGTGTAAGGAAATATTTTTTAAATTGAAAAGACAACATTTTGTTAGTGTCTGTATGTGAGGAATGAAAGCGAGAGCAGGGTCCAATAGAACTTTAAGACAACAGGCTTGGGAGGTGGGAGTGATGATGGCATTGTTGACAGTATGAGAGATGTGAGGAATTGATGCTTTAGTGGATGGTGGGAAGATTAAGAGTTCGGTCTTAGACATATTGAGTTTTGATTGCGGGCGGACATCCAGGAGGATATACTAGAGAGGTAGTTGAAAACACATGCTAAAAGATGGGGTTATAAATCAGGTGCTGAGAGGTAGATTTGAGTGTCATCTGCATAGAGATGATACTGAAGTCCAAAAGATGTTATTAGGGTGCCAAGTGATGATGTATAGATGGAGAACAGGAAGGGGCGTAGGTCTGAACCTTGGGCTATGCCAACAGACAGAGGGTAAGGAGAAAAAGTGGTGCCAGAGAATGAGAAACTAAATGTATGATGTGAACCAAGAGAGAGCAGTATCTCTGATTCCAAGGGAGTGGATCAATTGGATTAGTAGAGGGTGATCAACTGTATCAAAGGCAGCAGAAAGATCCAAGAGAAATACAATAGTCTCAGTGGAGCGGTGGGTTTGGAAGCCAGAATGGAAGGTGTCAAGAACAGAGTTAGAGGAGATAAATTTGGTAAGGCGATTGTAGACTAGCCACTCAAGCAGTTTGGAAGCCAGGGGAAGTAGAGAGATAGGGCAGTAGTTATTTGTGCAATCAGTTTCAGAAAAGTTTTTTTTAAGAATGGGTGTAATTATGGCAAGTTTTTGGGTTGATGGAGGAAATGTGCCAGTCTTGAAGGAAAGGTTGAAGAGATGTGAGAGCAGGAGTAAGTGTAGTAGAGAGAGAAGGGATAAGCTGTGATGTAATGTAATCAATCAATGGCAATGTTGAAGTCGCCAAGAACGAGTGAAGTTATGTTGGAGGAGAGAAAGTGAGGGAGTCAGGTGGTGAAGTGATCAAGAAATTGAGAGGCTGGTCCAGGAGGGCAATAGATCACAGCAACGTCAAGAGATAGATGAGAAAAGGGCACAATGTGTGAACTACAAATGATGAAATTTGGAGGGAAGGAATAGTGGGTATGGAGTGAAATGTGCACCAAGAGGTAAGTAATATGCCAACACCACCACCGTATTGGTTCCCAGGTCGAGGTGTGTGACTGAATTGAAAACCACCATGGGAGAGTGCAGCAGAGGAGACAGTGTCTGAAGGAGAGAGACAGGTTTCTGTGAGAGCCAGTAGATTGATGGATTTTTAAGTGAATAGGTCATGGATCAAAGTGAGTTTATTGCAGATAGATTGTGCATTCCACAGTGCACATGAAAAAAAAAACAATAAGGATGGTTTGTGGCAGGAGATAGGTATTAAGATGTGGGGTTTTTGTGTATTTGCAATCCTGGGGGCATTGCATGGCTGACCACAGGTGGAAATGAGTCAGGGGCCTGGATTATGAGATGTATCTCCAGCTGCCAGCAGAAGGAGGAGCGAAAGCGATACATAAGATATATAAGAATTTCTTCAAGACATTACTTTTCCATGAACTGCCTTCTACTTTTTTCTGAATATTGGTCTAATGGATCACATGAATGGAACATGGTTATAACTGGTTATGGTTTACTCAGGAAAGAGTTGGAAAAATGGGAGGAGATGTTACTCTTCATTTAAAAAGAAAATATTAACAGAATACTGAAGAACTGGTAACTATAGACAGAAAGAGGTACGTTTTTAGGATAGATGTCAGTCAAAGGAAGGGACGGTTACCAGTGGATTACAACAGAGCTCAGGGCTGGTGCCAGTTTTGTCTAATATATTTATTAGTTATCTTACTAGTGGGCTTCAAGGGAAAGTTTGTCTCTTCACAGACGACACAAACATAGGATGGACATTCTTAGAGGCGTAAGTCCGATGTGTAATGATTTTAAAATAATAGAGAAAATATGTGGGATCTAAAATTCAACACTGAAAAATACAAAATAATGAACATAGGCCACAAAATCCCCAAAAAGTAGATATTTACTTAATGGTGAAAACTATGATGGCAACGAATGAGGAAGGGGACTTGGAAGTCATTATATTGCATTATTTAAAAGTAGGCAAGCAGTGCAACAAATCCAAAGGAGTAGGATGATGTCTCTGATTTCCCTTCTATCTTCCATCACTGCCCCTCTCTTTATCTACCCCATCTCTCTAAATCCCCATCAATTCTGACTCTTTTTCTCTGATTTTCTATTTTCCTTTTCATTTATCTCCTATACTCTCTCTTTTTTTCTGCCTCCCCTCTTGTCCTTATACTTTCTACAACCATGTCAAAATCTGATCTTGAACCACCACTGTGACGTTCCCTTCTTCAGTGTTTCTCTTCAGTTTCTGTTTCCCCTCTCATCCATCTGCTCGCTGCTCCCCATCCTCTCAACTCTTCTTTTTTCACCACAAGTCATGCACAATAGGGTGATTGTGTCTGTACAGAAATGTAAATACACAATACTTTTTCTTTCCCTATGGACCCCCAATGGTACTTAAATCTGACCCCTCTCTCATGGGCAACCCTATGGACCACCATTGCACCCCCCAGCAAAGACATATTTTTGTAAAGTAAATGTAAATAATTAATTTCTCTAATTATTAGAATATAAATATTCAATTCATATCTAAAGAGATATATACATATGTCTAAAACTTTGGGTTTAAAACATTACCCGGAATCTCACAGAATTCCAGTTCTGATGGTGTGAGATTCATTAACCCATTTTCATTTTCTTTTTCGGTCTGGAATGTATAATTATGTTATAATACAGAGTACATTGTCATTTTGTAACTAAAGCCTGTAATTATCATATAATTGTTACATTTTAGCATAATTCCGGGATGTGATTACAGGCCAGCGGTGATGTCATCAGAAAGGAACTATCGGCACCCTTCACATTTACACTCCTTTTCCTTTTCTGTCTCTCCCATCTGTAAATCAGACAACGTTCAGACAACATGGCAAGATCCAATACCTCTGCCTTGGACTAAATCTCCCAGTACAGTACCACTATATTGACTGCCATAATGGACTATATGAAAATACTGCACATACTCAGACACCAGGGAGTAAGTTATCTAACCATCCTATTAACTCCTTAGACACTAAGCATGTCAACTCTTTTCTATGTTCACATGGTGTAACGGAGCTGGAACACGCAGTCCAATATCTCCGCTGGTATACGGTAAAATACCCAAGAAGCACTACAGTCTCACCATTCCCGACCTCCCATATTGGACGACATACAATTTGGGAGTCAAATGAATACTGACTTTATTTTGTTATGTGCAGAAATATTTATACCCATATCTTCCCACAGGCAATACACATGCCCATATTTGGCCGCACAATACACATAGAGAGAACAATAGGTGGGTCACACCTCCCCGAGGCTCCCTGGCAACTTTGATACAATCAGATATTGATTCAATAACACTTCTTTGTTCTTATCTGAGAATGAAAACACTGTATAAAGTAGACTTCCTTTATCTTATGCAGAGTCTCTGTAACAGGATTATCTCCCATGCCAAGTAGCTGCAAATGTCTGGGACAATATTCTGCAGAGCATAAACCAACATACATGCAGTATAATAGTTGGATCATATTTTAACCATAATAATCATAAAACAGGGTAAAACAGTGATGGGTTCCGTTACACACCTCCCCCGTGACCATAAGCCGGCATACACGGTCTGATCCCAACGGATCGGCCTGGGGATGTCCGGACAAAAGTATTTGTTGGTCAATTCTCTAGTTTGACAACCCATCAGCATTACTGCAATTCACATTGACTCACATTTCACATATCCCCAGATAGCAGGGATCTGAGCGCACAAAACTACCGAATAGCGCTCAGATCCTCTTCACACAGTTCAATTGCCATGTAGCTAAAGTCTTTCCCATAGTCTTTCATTATATGAATGGACTTCATGGCACAGTTATCTGGGGTATCATGGTTCATACAGGGCAAGTACAGAATGACCCCCCTGTATGTAAAGGGCCAGATTGAGTGACATACACTCTGGTATGGCCGAACACTGGTTCCAAAGGGCAATATGTCCCAGGGCCATAGTCGCAGGGCAGGAGGCTGGCAAACAGTCCTCTCCAAGACAAAGTGGCGAAGGGCACTTCATCACACATCTCTCCTTTGGGGGGAAGTCTAACCAGGTACCTGGATATTTTGTTGTGGTGATGGGGCAACACGCTGAGGGGACTTGAGGGGCAGAGGCCAGCGGCACTCTGCCCTGATGCCAGCTCTTCTGCTGGTATATCCTGCAGGACATCCTGCTCTGTACAAGAGACAAAGGGAGGGCATAGGCCGACTGCACTCTGCTCCACTGTAAGCTCTTCTGCTGGGGTACTTGGGAAGTATTCCGGCTCAGTAGCCAGGGAAAGGTGCGGGTCATTGGGGGTTAACATTTCCTCTGTTAACCCTGGAGCCACATTAGGAGTTAGCTGGGGAGGGGAATTTGTACTTACCCCCTCCTCCGGTTGTCCCAGTGAGAGTAGTTGGGGATCTGGACAGGCTGTCCAGCATCCCGGTAGGTCAGGCACAGAGACCCTGGTCCCATCTGCGACATCTGGGGGATTGGTGTCTCCCCTTGTTAGGGTAAGCTGCCGCTGGGGGGGAAGGATGACACCTTCTGCCCCCTGGGGTTCACACTGTCGCTGGGGAGGAAGGATGGCCCCTTCTGCTCCCTGGGGTACACACTGCCGCTGGGGGGGAAGGACGACACCTTCGGCCCCCTGGGGTACACACTGCCGCTGGGGAGGAAGGACGGCACCTTCTGCTCCCTGGGGTACACACTGTCGCTGTGGAGGAAGGATGACACCTTCAGCTCCCTGGGGTACACACTGCCGCTGGGGAGGAAGGACGACAACTTCAGCTCCCTGGGGTACACACTGCCGCTGGGGAGGAAGGACGACACTTTCAGCTCCCTGGGGTACACACTGCCGCTGGGTCGGAAGGACAACACCTTCGACCCCCTGGGGTACACACTGTCGCTGGGGAGAAAGGACGGCACCTTCGGCCCCCTGGGGTACACACTGCCGCTGGGGAGAAAGGACGGCACCTTCTGCTCCCTGGGGTACACACTGCTGCTGGGGAGGAAGGACGACACCTTCAGCTCCCTGGGGTACACACTGCCGCTGGGGGGGAAGGACGACACCTTCGGCCCCCTGGGGTACACACTGCCGCTGGGGAGAAAGGACGGCACCTTCTGCTCCCTGGGGTACACACTGCCGCTGGGGAGGAAGGACGACACCTTCTGCTCCTTGGGGTACACACTGCCGCTGGGGAGGAAGGACGACACCTTCAGCTCCCTGGGGAACACACTGTCGCTGGGGAGGAAGGACGACACCTTCAGCTCCCTGTGGTTCACACTGCCGCTGGGGGGGAAGGACGACACCTTCGGCCCCCTGGGGTACACACTGTCGCTGGGGGGGGGAATTAGTTGGAGTATTCCACGTGGAGAGGTTTCTGTTTCTGGGACAGTCTCTCTGCATGTGGCCCTACTGGTTACACGTGTGGCACCTGATGTACCGTGGAGGGGTTTGGTAGTTCCCACCACCCGGACGCAGTGCTGGGGGGGGTTAATGGTGGGAGGTGGGTTAGCAGCTCCCAAGATGGACCACTCCCGTGCCGGCTGCTTTTCCATTATGAATTTGTGGACATCAGTCATTAACAATTCCAAGGTTTTTATGGGAAGCGTACCTTGGAAAAAGGCCAGTCTGCTTTGGAGTTCTCTCTCAAACTCAGTCTGTGGGGTAATAAGAGGTACTGTAACCATGAGTTCCTTTCTGTCTGCATCCCTGTAGTCCACGGCCGCCTCCTCCTCCTCATGATGGAACGCTGTCTGAAAACTAGCCGGTTCCATCCTGCTGTAGCCAGGGGCGCAGTACGGATACTAGCGTTGCCCTCAATTTGTACTCCACGGAATGGTGTCTCCTGTAGCTGTCCTTCTGACCGTGGGAACAATTCCGCCACTTACCACCAAATGTAACGGAGCTGGAACACGCAGTCCAATATCTCCGCTGGTATACGGTAAAATACCCAAGAAGCACTACAGTCTCACCATTCCCGACCTCCCATATTGGACGACACACAATTTGGGAGTCAAATGAATACTGACTTTATTTTGTTATGTGCAGAAATATTTATACCCATCTCTTCCCACAGGCAATACACATGCCCATATTTGGCCGCACAATACACATAGAGAGAACAATAGGTGGGTCACACCTCCCCGAGGCTCCCTGGCAACTTTGATACAATCAGACATTGATTCAATTACACTTCTTTGTTCTTATCTGAGAATGAAAACACTGTATACAATAGACTTCCCTTATCTTATGCAGAGTCTCTGTAACAGGATTATCTCCCATGCCAAGTAGCTGCAAATGTCTGGGACAATATTCTGCAGAGCATAAACCAACATACATGCAGTATAATAGTAGGATCATATTTTAACCATAATAATCATAAAACAGGGTAAAACAGTGATGGGTTCCGTTACACATGGCAATACACGGAAGATAATAGAGTTAGAGCACCAGAGAGTAGTTAATTACTGGCAATGATCTAGCACTAGCAAGAGATATCAGATCATTAGTTTTAGGTAGATCAAACTTCAGTGCAAATTTACTAAAATAGCATTTAAATAGCATCCAGCTGCATTTGTTATGATCAATAAATTTAAATTATATATGTTAGGGTATTTAGGGAGCTTTTATGCATTAGAGATCTTAATCATATACTTAATCAATTTATCTTAAATTGGCATGTCCATCTACAAGCTATGAGCTCCATTTTGTGAGCTACTGTGACCACATATTACAATAGCTGTGAACACATAATAACATTACACATAATACATAAAGGGGAAAATGACAGTACTGCCCGTGGTTCAGGGGAGTCCCAAAATCAGCCATGACATCTGCAAATTATGCTCTGTCAATGTGTGTTTCTGAAAGAAGCTCCATAAGAAGAGCCACTGTTTTCAGATGTAGCACAAAAAGTTGGTCTCAACATATTTATTATTTTTCTTCCCAAGTTGCAAAAATTAAAAATCTCACAAGTAATGCTTTTCTGTAACCACAGTCAGTGGGCCAAGGGTACTATTACCATCTCTATATGATATGTTTTAGCCACATTGATATCTGTTATATATCTGTTATCAGGTTATAACTCATTGCTAGGATAGCATGATGTAAAAAACACTGACCCATTAATACTGAGAGGAGACAAAGGTCAGCAGCCATAATGTCTGTTTATTAAATCAGACAAAATTATCTGTTCTCATATTGATGAGAGGATGGCAATCTTAACTAAAGCATATATTAATGCTGGCTTTGATTAACATGCTATTGTTGAACTTTGCTTGTCCCCCTTATATCTGCATTGTTATAGATAAAACTTAACAAAAACCATGTGTTCTAAAACATGATATATAGCATGGAGGGAGGCAAGGAGTGGCCAGGCTGAGTGTGTGTTGGTGGAGGCCTCTGGGGTGGAGGAGTCGGTGCTGGGAACCAGAGCATGCTGGGTGATGTTCATGCTCAGCTGGGTGAACTTGCACTGATTTTGCACAGCATGGAGCAACCTGGACATGTAGTACTCCATCTTCTAGCTGTGCCTCCTCACCTCCCTATAGAGCTTCCTTTGGCTGTGGCCAACCAAGGCCTAGTGTTAGGATATGCTGGCCTGGAGCCCCTGCATGGTGGCCTCCAATGGGGTGTAGGGATGGAGGCCAGGCTATATTTGGCTGTGAAGTATCTGTTGGTTGAGGCGGTTGAGGAGGGCGCAGGTGGTGAATCTATCTAGGAGAAGAGGGATCAAGTGGTATTGAATGCCATAGGTGTGGTTGACAGGCCAGCAAATCCCTCCACTGAATAAATGAATCTAGAGTCCTCCTTCTCATCTCCTATGCCATTTGATCCTCTCCTTGGTGCCTCAATTTGATACAGATCCTGGTGCATGGGGGCATGGTCATGCACATTCAGCTCCGACTGAGCTGACGCCCCCACCTTTAGTAGACCCTGACCTCCTGATTCTATCTGACATCTTGTTGCCTTGCACCTGCATGGTTCACTTATGTCCTATTGTGTGGCACTATGCATGGTTCACTTATTTCCTATTGTGTGGCACTATCCTTTGCTGGATGAGATCATTGCTTTTTATTATGAGCTTGGTTGTTATTTGATCATAACAATATCTTGATTCCTGCTGCAATATATATCAGGTAAATTCTATGAGTATTTGTCACACATTTGACACTGCCCACCAATAAGAGATCCTGATGCTTCCTGGATTTGAGGAAGGATAAATGATACATCTGTCCCTATTGAAATCTAGGAAGCTGACATAACATTTTCATTAGTGTGCAGCGTTTCTATTGGATTAGTGTTATATGTATGTGTGGTGTACATGTGGTGTAAATGTGTGGGTATGTTGGTGTATATGATATTCATCTGGCAAGGAAGCTGGACCCTGTAGTCATCATCACCTTGAGCAAAATCTCCCACTTGTTGTACAATACAGTCACTTTGAGGCCACCCCTTGAAGCTCTCGCTGCTCTGGTCTCCTCTTCCATCATCCTCATCATAACAATGCCTTACTGACCTCACAAACCTTATTTGCAAAACCGATCCCAGTAGCTTTTACCTCCTTCCAGGTCTGGACCCTGGGCCCGGGTCTAACTTCCCTCCCCCTGTTAGGATAGTGGCACAGATATGGATGTCATTGATGAGGATCTTCTCATGCCTGTAGTTAGGTTTGCCTTTAGCCTCTTGTCCTCCTGACTGTGGACAGGGATCCATACTTCACCGCAGCTTTGCAAGGAGGAATGGGCAAAAATCCCAGTGGTAAGATTTGGCAAGCTCATAGAGACTTATCCAAAGTGACTTGGAGTTGTGATTGCCGCAAAAGGTGGCTCTACAAAGTATTGACTTTAGAGGGGTGAATGGTTATGCACATTGACTTTTTCTGTTATTTTGTCATTTTGATGTTTGCTTCACAATAATAAAAAAAAAAACATCTTCAAAGTTGTGGGCATGTTCTGTAAATTAAATGATGCAAATCCTCAAACAATCCATGTTAATTCCAGGTTGTGAGGCATCAAAACACAAAAAAATTACAAGGGGGGTTAATACTTTTGCAAGGCACTGTATATACTTATGATGTAAAAATGTTTTATGTTTTATGTGCTTTTTATATATCAAGGTGTAGGGTGGTGTGGCCTACCTCTATGTATATCTATGTGTAGTATTACTCTATGTGAAAGCATATGATGTGTTATCAATATTTATGTATCTGATAAAATTACATTTGAATTAAGTATTTGTTATTAGAAAATAAGTAAAATAAGTGCTAACTATTTTCTAATATTCAAAAGCTCCTTCTCTCACTCTTTCACTATATTCCCTCAAACATCTGGGACCTGTGTGCTAATTTGTGAAACTTTACAGCACAATCAATGCTGGGACGGGAGGCTCACAAACGTATTATCTCTCCCAGTCAATTACAAATCTATTGGCCATTTTCTCTTGGCTCCTATATTACTGACTAGAGCTTGCTCAGATATTGGGTCCATCAGTCTGAGTAATCTGATTGATTCAAATACATTTAAAATTGATACTGAGCAGGGTGACATCTCAAAACCCATTCTGATTGGCTCAAATATGATTGGCATTTATTTCAGCCAATCAGAATGTACAAAATCTCTATTTAAGCTACAGAAAGTGCAGCAATGGCCATATTTTACTATATTTTTCTTTAATTCTAGTTTTTATTATTTTTGGTACTTTTATTTTTTTTATTTTTTATTTTTTAAGGTTTTTACATATTTTTGACAATATAGGGTCTTTTATGTTTTGTAATTTATTGGGGATCTTGAGGACACCCATGGTATTTCATGGGTTAATGTTAGGTTACCATGGTGGTCTATACAAACCCTCATGGTAATTAGTGGTTCATTTTGGTACCATGTGGGTCCTTTAAGGACCCAATGGTAATTATTGGTTAATGGGGTCGCCACCATGGTAGTTGAAGGTAAATAGGTATACCATGGGTGCCTGTATAGACCCCCATGGTATCTTAAGGGTAAATTGGTATACCATGTGGGTCCTTTAAGGACCTCCATGATATGGGGTTAATTAATTAGATGTGTCAGGGGTCCTTTAAGGACCTCCCTGCAGGGTTTAATTAATTAGAAACTGCAGTTTTTTTTAAGGATCTCCACAGCAGGGGTTAATACAGTATGTGCCATATAGGTGCAGAGGTTAAGCTTTAGATGCAGCAGAGGTTTTGATCCGTGCAGTGGAAGTACTTTCAGGACAGCTGTGGCAGGGGTTAATCTTTAAATGTCACAGAGGTCCTTAGTGGAACTTTGCCTTAGGGGTTAATTGGTAGTTGGAACCCCACGTTATTGAGGGATACATCATTATATTGCATAAATTATTATTTATATATTTATTATTTTATTTATTTCTAAAGTTTTAATCTTTAATCAAGAAATTGTAATATTCCCTACCTACAGGATGTTGTGGTTTTGGAAGAGCAAGAGTTAAAAAAGTGTTCCCTTATTACTTACTTCTACCAATGAAATGTTGGAGGTCTATTGGCAAACCATAAGTACAAAGAAAAAGGTACAAAAAGGTACAAAATAAATCCAACACTTCAACATATATATGTATAAAATTATGACAGCACTGGGTGGAGCTTCTTCTTAGTATATTATATCCCAATCTTCTTAATATGTTATTGTTTGTGGATATTTGGATTTCCTCACAGCCTGGGGAACTCAGGTATCCTCTCAAGTTGGAGCAGGCTCTCTTTCATCACACTTCCATCTTATGACTCCAACATGTCATATTGGAAGATGAAGAGCCCCACAATTTTAGGAGCCTGCAAGAGTTACTGCTATTAAATAGGCCTCTTTCAGCTACCCACAAACGATCTGCGGGTTACAGGGGGAAAAAACCCACGGGACGTGAAAATCGGAACTCCGTCCCAACTAACACTTTGTTCTGTCAAGCCCATAAATGTCAGAAATCGCTATTAAATTGCTACAAATCCCCAAGGACCTACTGGTATTAAAACCCGAAAATGGCAAATGGAAAGGCATTACAATTACTTGCACAACAATCCACTAATAAGAAATTGGTATTTTGTTTTATTATGTGTTAGAATGGTCATGCACATGCCAATATGAAAAGCCATGCTCCAACATCCATAAAGCAAATAAAAACATGCTGCCTGATTAAGTAGCAACACAAAAAACATGAAAGTGCCAGCCATACTAACCCTCTCTCACTCACAGAGGCTCTAATAAGAACCCTGGAATATATATACTGTATATGTGATTGCATATATATCTCACTCATCACATCTACATTGGGAAAACAAATAGTGGACAAATTACACCATCACATCACATATATCAGGCACCAGGGGGATATTTTATTATTAATTGTTCAGTCCTTCAGTCGTGTCTGACTCTCTGTAAATCTATGTACTGCAGCACATTCAGCTATGTCTCTGTCTGTGCTTTTCTGCAAGGTTTGCATGCAAAAGATACTGTAGTGGGCACAGCTTCATTGAAGTAAACAAGCCCCTTCACCATCATAAGGTAGCAATCCAGAACAGGACGAGGGGAACATACACCACACTAATCTACTCTATCACATCAGGAAGGGACGCAAACACCCATGGAGGCTGTGTAGTGGCACGTGGAGCAACAGCCAACTCAACTCCATCTCCGCTACGCCCATCCTGGAAAGTCCCACACCATTGCTGGAGACTATGTGCCAAGATATATAGCCATTATCATTTGGTTACATCCCATTAAGTGTTTTTCTATCAATCAATTCACATTGCAAAGGCATTGAGATAAGGGGGCAAGGATATGGAAAAATAACTTATTAAAGACCAACTCCTCTCTTGTTAAGTAATTTTTAGGAGTGATCGCATTACTTTGTATTAAACAGGTTAAAATTCTAGAGGTACTTTAGATGTTTTATTAATCAATTATGCCTAAATACAAGAATAGAGATACGAAAATAGCCATTTCTTCAGCTAATGGACACTCCCCTAAAACCAGTAATAAGAATGGAGAATCTATTCTCCTCCACTAAGTCCAGTGGCATATATCATCCGAAAGTAAAATTCTAGACCCCCAGGAGACTGTGACATTAATAGATTTAAAATACTTATTTTCTCAATTTCAAAATACTTTAAATGAAGAACTTTTGTTGATAGTCTCAAAAAATACTGAATGAATAAACTCGGTATCGAAACAAACTACTGAATTAGAAAATGAGGTTGAGGAAATGTGGCTTGATAACCAATTTCTGAAATCACAGTTAGAAAAGGTAACGGAAGAGCTCAAAGTTCTTAAGCAGAAACAGAGCTCTATGAAGGATCTTTTTCGAGAAGGAAAAACATTAGACTAAGATGACTTAATGAGAGTATTGCAAATAACGAGTTAAAGAACTATATTATGGGATGATTTGATTATCTAGTAAAGGAAAAAAAACGCAAATTCAACAAGAATTCCTAATAAAGAGAGTCTATAGAATTCCCTTCTCGCGGAGCCTTCCGACCTCTGTCTCTAGAGATGTAATAATATCAGTTTCTCATGCTCCTTATAAAGATCGAATTATGAAATCAGCAAGAGAAATGAAAATGTTTGAACCACCCTACCAGAACATGCTGTTTTCTCAGATCTCTCTAATAACACTCTGGAGAGAAGGAGACAATTTAGTAACATAACTAAAGCATTGAGAGCACACAACATCAACTACAGATGGGGTTACCCAGTTAAACTACATAAAGACAACGGCCTGATAAAAATCAACTCTCCTAGTGAAGGTGACATTCTTTTAGCTAAATAGAATAAACCTATTGAGCAATTATCTTTGGATGCATTTTCTAAAGGGAAGCAAAAGGTAAATTGGGAATTGACGCCTACAAGAAAAAAGTAGCCAAATAGAGGATTTATGTTCACATCTTTAAGTCTAGAGAGGCTGAGTAAAGGAACGTGTATGTTTGTAATTAACCTTTCTAGTCAAAAAGGGAGGAAAGGGAAGAAAAAAGAAAGAGAGGGGAGGAGAGGAGGAGAAAGAGAAGGATGAAAGAAGAGACACAAATCTAGTTCTTTGTAATGTCCCTTTCTTTACTTATTTCACATGAAGTTATATGAGTGAATAATCCATTTATAACTGGAATGACACTATGTCTGTTACTCAGATTTATAATTAATAATGAAAAAGCACTTAAAGCATAAGATATATTTGTTTCTATTTTATATATGCATTTGGAAAAAATATATATATTTTTTGTATTTCACAGATGTTTTCAATATACTATTTTCTTTAAAATATGTATAAGTAATGGACTTTAATATACATTTTCTTTAATATAAAGATTAAATTAACCTCACATTAATGCTTATTATATGTTATTTTACACTATATGCTATCTTCAGCAGATACATTATTATCAATATTTTTGATAATGGTTCAATCTTAAGTAGTGTGCATTTTTTTCCCCTCTCAAACCGAAGACATAGTTACAAAGAACTGCTCCTTTACAAATCAAAGAATGATGAGGACAATCTGTCTAATAGAAAAAAATCCTGAGCCCCTTCCTTTCGATTATTCCTTTTGATTCATCCTCTTTTGCTTACTTTCATATATTTGTTTTTTATTTTTATTTTTATTTGGTGTATATATTTTTCATACAGCCAGATATAAAAATAATCATAATAATATCTTTTCTCTCCAGTCACTTTATTTGGGAGTTCCTCTCACTCTCAATTGTTTGTCCTTGATCTCCGACAGTACATTTTTAATTACTGTCTAGAGAGGTGTTTGGGACTATGATCTGCCATCATATTTGTTATATGTGTCTTTTTTTTGCTTTCCTTCCCTTCCCTTCTCTTTTCCCTCCATTTTTCAGCTTCCTCCTGTCCATCTTGCTCTTTACCATTCCCTCTTACCTGGGCCCTTGGTGGATGAATTATTTTGAATCATTTTATCTTTTAGGTATAACCCATAGAACATCTTATGAGTAAATTCAATGCAAATTAAAGTTTTAAGCCAAAATGCCAGGGGTTTGAATACTCCTTATAAGAGACCGATGGCCATTAGATACTTTGAAAAAGAGGTGGCAGATTTGATTTGTATTCAAGAGACGCCCTGGAAGAGGAAGAATAGGATCTCTTTCTCTAGTAAGATCTTTTCCCAGTGTGTCTCAGCCTACAGGTCAAAATCTAAAGGAGTGTCAATCCTGTTCTATAGTAAATTGAACATCAAAGAGGAATATTTAGAGCTGGATAATAATGCCAGATTTTTCTTGTGGGTAGTCACTATTGATAATCAGACATATACGATCTTGAATGTCTATGCACCAAATTCAAATCAAAATAGTTCTATTAATAACCTGTTTAAAAAAAAACTATGAAGATCAAGAAGGGTTTCCTAATTATCTGCGGTGATCTGAATATCTGCTTTGACCCATATAAGGATAGGAAATCACCAATAAAACCTCGTCCTGATGCAGTTATGCTAAAGAAAGCTACTGCTATGAATAAAGCTTTAGTGAGGTATAGTTTATATGATACTTGGAGAACTTTTCACCCTGAGGAAGTAGACTTTACCTACTATTCAAGCCAGTATAATACCTATAAAATTATTGATTATTTCCTATTAGATCAATCAGCTTTGGAACTAACTAAAACAATAGAAATCATCCCGTTAGATTGGTGGGATCACACAAGCTTAATTATTATACTGGATAAGAATCCAGCTGTTCCAAAGATAAGGAAAATTAAAATCAATACCACTTTGTTTAAATCTTCTGGTGATAGAGATAAGCTTGCAAAAGAAATATGCACCTTTTTCGAACTAAATACAGGTTTGGTTAATTCTCCCACTGTCCTCTTGTATTCTTACTAAGCTGTTATAAGGGGGACTTTGATGTCTTGGGCAGTAGCAAAAAGGAAAGCCAGAGGAACATCACTAAGGGCCTCATTCAATTGTGATTTGGCCAATTGAATAGGGCTCTAAATAAGCACATAGCATATTTTTTTTAAAGACGTTTTTAGTTAGTGAAAACCTTGCTTTTGGATAGATGTTAACTAACTAAAAACTTCTTTAAAAAAATGTTATGTGCTTATTTAGAGCCCTATTCAATTAGCCAAACTGCAATTGAATGAGGGCCTAAGAGATTTGGCAAAGCAGATTTCTAATGTCCAAACGAAGATTAGCAAGATCAACCAACTTCAAATCGATAAAAAAATATGGCAGCAACAACATAATTATTACAACTATGGCAACAAATTCTGTCCACCAAATTAAATTCCTTTCAGGCACAAAGAAGAATAGGAAAAATAATAAACATGAAGTGGAAGACATGTACTATTCCTCGAGATAATGGAGATGCTTTTGCACAATATTACACTTCTTTATATAATCTTAAGAACAAACCAAATGTTATACAGCCCTTGAGTAAGAATATAGAGGAATTCCTAGAGTCAATTCATCTCCCTAAAATCTCAGCAGATAATTTGAGTTCTTTGGAAAAAGAAAAAACTGAAAAGGAGATTAAAGAGCCTACCTACTAACAAAACTCCAGGACCCGATGGTTTCGATAATGTGCATTTTAAAATCTTTTCTCCATCTTTGGTGAGCCATCTTTTAAACTCTTTAAACAAAATTAGATCTACAGGAATCACCCCAGTTGAAATATTAGTTTCTAGAATTATATATATACATAATAAATAGCAAAGTTAGATTAGATCTACCATTGAGCGTTCAATCAATGCTGAAAATCTGGCAAAAAACTAAAGGTAGATATCATTTTTTGCCTTTTCCAATGGCATTCACTCCTTTAAAATATCTGGAATTTTTGCTCCCCCACTGGTTTAAACATTGCTGGAATAAATGGTGATTGAAATGCCTTAGAGATCTTTACAACAACAATTATTTTATACCCTTTGAAAAGTTAAAATAAGAAAATAAAATTACAACATCTCAGTAGAGATGTCGCGAATAGTTAGCCGGCGGATTGTTCCCGGCGAACATAGCATGTTCGCGTTCCCGGCGAACAGCAAACATATGCGAGATTCGACCCGCCACCAATACTTTACCATTGAGCAAACTTTGACCCTGCATGTCACAGTCAGCAGACACATTCCAGCCAATCAGCAGCATACACTCCCTTCCACACCCTTCTACCTCATGGACAGCAGCCATTTTGGAATCAGAACTAACTTGCAGTCTTACTGAGAGGAGGTAGAGTGTAGGTGATACTGCATCAATAGGGAAAACCATAGCTAGGCAAGTTTATTCAGTGTCCAGTGCAGTGCTGAAGGACTCATCAGATCTCTGCTGTAAACACAGCACCCCAAAAAGCTATTTTTAGGGCTATAACATCATTTTTTTTTTAGTTTTTTTTCTGTGTAATCTAAATTCATTTGCCTGTCTCCCTGCTAGCCCCTGCTTGTAAGTGTGTGTGTCAGGCTCACAGCTTATACTGTGTGTGCACAACGCATACAATATAAAATAGTTTACTAGTTTTCTACTTTAAAAAAACCCAAACTTTTATTTTCTTAAATCTAAGTGCATTTGCATAACCGTCAATCAAAGTTCATTTGCTTGACCGCTACCCATAGTTTGTGTCCTGCTTACAAGTACTGTGCCAAGTTCAACCAATCCAGTCTAGTTGGGGTACCAACACTCCACATTTAAAAAACCCAAACTTTATTTTCTTAAATCTAAGTGCATTTGCCTGACCGTCAATCAAAGTTCATTTGCTTGACCGCTACCCATAGTGTGTGTCTTGCTTTCAAGTACTGTGCCAAGAGGTTGTGTGCATGCTTGAGCTCTAAACAAAAGGCTTTTTAGGGTCTTAGTCCCTCAAATACAAGTTTTATTTTAACACTTTTCTGTTTATAAGCACTTTGTGCACGGTGTTGTTAATTTTTGTGAGTTTTTGTGGTATTTTTCTTAGTTTAATTTAAGTTTTAGTTTTCTGGGAGTCAGGCTCAGCCCTCTATCCCAGGAGAGTGAGCTGTCTCCTGGATACTTTGCCACACCCCTCCCTTAGCACTTCACCTGCACTCCTGGAGCTTTTTTACTTTGACTTTAAAAAAAAAAAAAAATCAGGTTTTGTTAAAGTTTTGTTTGTTTGGTGTTGGGTTTTATGTTTTGGGGGGAGAGAAGACAAGTAACATCTTTGTAGGCAGTGGGGGGAAAACAATTCGAAGTTTTTGTTTAAAAGGCTTTTTTTACATCTGACACAGAGACACAGAGGGGTTAAAAAGCCTCTGTGTTCTCTGTGTTGTTGCAATTAGCAACACCTTGCAACAGGCCATTAACCCTTCCACTGCCAAACATCATCTCTCTCTCTCCCTTAGTTTTGTCTTTTTGTTTCTTTTTCACACTTTTATATTTAAAAAAAGAAAACAATAGAAAATCCTAAAACAAAAAATAAAAATAAATAAAACAAAAAAACTAAAAAAAAAAAAGGGTCTAAACATGAGGGATAAGACCATTAAGAAGCCTCAGGGGTCAAAAGGGGGAATAATGGCCCCTAAAATTCCTATCTGCAGCACTGCACAGCATAGGCCTCAGGCAGATAAAGCAGCCCCAGCTCCTGGTGGTTCTGCCAGCAGACCTACCCCTGTGGCTAATACCTGGTCACAGGTGGTTTCTGCTGGCCCCAGTAATACCACCGCTGGGGTTGAGGGGCAGATCACCAGGAAGCATGGGGTCAAATGTCAGATGTTTGGGGTCTACAGCATTGATATCTATCTGCGTGCTGCAGCTAATGTCATCAGCCCCTCTGTTATAGTAGCAGCCAGCAAAATGTACGGGAAAGCAGTTTTCTTTACCTGTACTCTGGCTGCTGCTCACATTCTTATACAGAGAGGCATCACAGTGGGGGGATTATATGTCCCAATAGAACCCCTGGAAGGGTTGGGCACAAAAGTAACACTCTCTAATGTGCCCCCCTTCCTACCAGACTTCCTCCTGCGCCCCCACCTGCTAACCCTAGGGAAGTAAAAACACCATTTATTAAAATTCCCCTGGGGTGC
The DNA here is from genome assembly GCA_027410445.1 of Discoglossus pictus. Lineage (NCBI taxonomy): Eukaryota > Metazoa > Chordata > Amphibia > Anura > Alytidae > Discoglossus > Discoglossus pictus. Next base: position 3,506,317 of record JAPZIH010000013.1, on the reverse strand, counting down.
AGAGAGAGAGCACTTCGTCATGTGCTCTCTTTCAAGAGGCAGGTACAAATGTGCCTGCCTCAGGGTGCAGAAAATATAGAGGAGTCTTTTGGGGTTCCATTTGAGGGGGTGCTCTACAGGATTTTTTACAGCACTACGGAGGTGCAGTGCTATCATTGCAAGGGGTTGGGGCATACACGTAGGAATTGTCCTAATGTAAAGCATCATGCCCCAGCCCCAGCAAATGGCACCTCCGTCAGTACAGCACCCATCCCCGCTGAGCCCATAACAGCGGGGACCTCAAGGGTCATAGCCCCCCCACAGAGCTCAGGCAAGGAGGCCGTTCCTCAAGCCACCACCACGGCCTCCAAACCCCCTTCTTCCCCAAAAAAGCCATCTGTGTTTGTGGTCTCCAGCAAGACTGCAGACACGGGGAAAAAGGGGAAGAATGTCACCGATCCTCCCAGTGTCACAGCTGCATCTCCCAAGTCCCAATCTGCCCCCACCATAATTACATCAGTTAGTGTGGGGGCACAGTGTAAGCAGAGGGATAATAAGCCCTCTGCAGGGGAGGCAGCTAGTGGCAGCTCCTCTTCCAGGAGTGACGTCCCCAGGAAGAGGAAGCATAAAACCAACAGGGAGGTTGCTGATTAGTGGGAAGTGCTCTATAGTGGAGCACCTCCCTCTAAAAGCAAGAAGAGCAACAAAACATCTCCTCTTCATCCGGTGACATTGTCTGGCCCGGTTATTAAGCTCAGCCAGCCGGTGCCAGACCACACATCTCTCTCTCCAGACCCTATAGGGGTTAATGTGGAAAAGGGTCTAGAGGAAAAGCAGGGGCAAGAGGGTCTCCCAAGTGAGGCAGGGGTAGACAAGAAAGATCAGGTTCTGCCTCTGGCCTTTGAGGGGGGTCCCAACAAAGCCCCTGCTGAATGGGTAGTCAGTGTCCCTGAGGTGCTGAGCTTCAAGGGCACCAGTCAGTCTCCTCCTCCAGTGTCACTCTCTAGTGACGTACCTCGGGCTTTGTTAGAGCCCCAGGCCGAGTCACTACTGGAGGGGGGGAATATAGGCATGACCCCCATTCAGGACCCCATGGATTTGTCTGTCAGGGGGGATGTGGCACAAGGGGAAGTGGAAATGGGGGAGGGTGATAAAACAGGTTTTCCTGTTAACATCATGGGAGAGCCTGTCTACCCTCCTCAGCCGTCCACTGACCCTAACATCGGTGCCATCCAAGCTGAGCAAGCAGCGGTGGAACTGGCAGAGGAGGCATATAAAGCCTCCAAGGCTTCCATTAAGGAAGCCATGCCAGCCACTGCTGTCCAGCCAGCTACCCCTGAATGCACTCCTGAAGCTACAGGGGTGCAGCAGCAATCCAAGGGTCCATTATTTACCTTGAAGGGTGCTAAAGGGACTCCTTCTGTATCATCTAAGAGGGGGTCCCTGAGAATAAAGCTGAGGAAACTGACTCCAGCCGGGGAGGATGGAGTAAAAGCCCTCAGCCAAGAGGAGCCCAGGGGTGACCCACTAGAAGGAACATCAGATTCTGGGTGGGTTATCCCTGTCAAGGTAATAGATCTATTCCTTGAGAGCACCCTTCATGGACAAAAGAAAAGGAAGGTGCGGCTGGCCTTGGAGAGGTGGAAGAATATGTCGTTTATTCTCCACTCTCTCCAGCAATATCTAGTGGTCAGCACTAGGGCCAAGAATTCTGGGACTGCGGAGCATCTCCGCGTCCGGAAATTCTATAAAATGTGCGTGTCCTATCAGCAGTCTCAAGGGTCTGAGGAACGCACAATTCCTGACACGCAGTAATGGCTTTGCACATCAGCACGCTAAATACCAATGGCTGTCAAGACAGTTTCCGCAGGTTCCAGGTACTCTCCTATTTATATCAGGGAGGGTACTCTGTGAGCTTCCTGCAGGAAACTCACACCACTCCAGAGGCTGAGGCCTCGTGGCAACTGGAGTGGAGAGGCAGGGTCTTCTTCAGCCACTTCACATCGGCGTCATGTGGAGTGGTGACCCTGTTCTCAGAGTCTTTTCAGCCAGAGCTGCTGCTTGTGAAAGCTGTTATCCCAGGCCGTCTAATCCACCTCCGGGTCCGAGAGCAGGGTAGCATCATTAACCTAGTTAATATATATGCCCCTGCTGGAGGGCTCGAGAGAGTGAGGTTCCTCGCCAGACTGTCCCAGTTTTTGGAGACGGTTGACGCAGATGAGTGTTTGGTACTCGGGGGTGATTTCAACTGCACCCTCGATGCTCTGGACCGGAATAGTCCAGAGCCGTTCCCGCCTTCTGCGTCAGCCCTGCGGGAGATCATCGCCCGCTTCTCCCTGGAGGACATCTGGCGAGAGCAGAACCCAGGGGCATCAGACGGTTTCACCTACGTCAGGGTGAGAGCCGGTCTAGTGTCCCACTCCCGGATCGACAGACTATATATATCTAGTCACTATATGTCACGAGTCGGTTCTTGTGCCATTAGGCTGGCTCCGTTCACAGACCACAACTGTGTGTCTGTCACAGTGGCGCTAACGCCAACAGCGCCACGAGCCGCCTATTGGCACTTCAACAATGCTTTGTTGAAGGACCAGGGGCTCGTGACATTGATCCGGGAGTTTTGGACGGACTGGAGGGGTTGCAAGGGGGACTTTGCCACGTTAAAACTGTGGTGGGACGTGGGCAAGGTTCATTTGCGACTTCTGTGTCAGGAATATACCAAGGGTGCGAGTGGGCAGCGCGAAGCTGAGTTGGAGTCACTCCGGGGGGAGGTACTCCATCTGGAGCAGAGGCTGTTCACTTGTAGGGACCAATCCCTGCAGAGCGAGTATGTAGAGAGGAAGGGTGTCCTCTGTGACCTGGAACGACACCAGGCCAAGGGGGCATACGTGCGCAGCCGCTTAGGTTTTCTCAAAGATCTAGACCGCGGCTCGCGCCTCTTCTACTCACTGGAGAAAAAGGGGGGTAACAGTAGGCACATCACCTGTCTTCTAGATGAAGACGGTGCCCCCCTTACAGATCCGGAGAGTATCCGGGATAGAGCCCGGAACTTTTATAAAGATCTTTACTCTCCGGATCCCATTTCTCCAGACGCCTGCAGGGTGCTATGGGAGGGGCTCCCCACAGTCAGTGAGGGTGTAAGAGAGCGGCTTGATATACCACTATCTTTTCAAGAGCTCTCTGAAGCCCTCCGTGCCATGTCCTGTGAAAAGTCTCCAGGACTGGACGGACTGACTGTAGAGTTTTTCCAATTTTTCTGGGAAACTCTGGGACCTGATTTCCATCTGGTCCTTGGGGAAGCCCTGGAGACCGGGGAGATGCCCCTGTCTTGTCGCAGGGCAGTACTTGCCCTGCTGCCCAAAAAGGGGGATCTCCGGCTTATTAAGAACTGGCGACCGGTCTCTCTGCTCAGCACGGACTACAAGATTGTAGCTAAAGCCATCTCGCTTAGACTTGGGTCTGTGCTGGCAGAATTGGTTCACCCTGACCAGTCCTATGCGATCCCGGGCCGGACTATCTTTGATAGTATCTTTCTGGTCCGGGATCTATTGCATTATTCTCGCAGGACTGGTCTGTCACTCGCCTTTCTCTCTTTAGATCAAGAGAAGGCGTTTGACAGGGTGGACCATGGTTACCTCATAGCCACTCTGCAAGCGTACGGCTTTGGCCCACAGTTTGTGGGCTTTATAAGAACGCTGTACGCCTCTGCAGAGTGTTTACTTAAAATCAATTGGTCCCTAACACCACCTTTGGTATTTGGACGAGGGGTGCGTCAAGGATGTCCCTTGTCTGGACAGTTATATGCACTGGCCATTGAGCCTTTCCTCTGCCTACTGAGGAAAAGGCTCACAGGGCTGGTGCTAAAAGATCCAGACATGCGGATTGTCCTTTCAGCTTATGCTGACGATGTGCTCCTCGTGGCCCAGGATCCAGTTGATCTTGAGCTGGCAAAACAGTGCCAGGAGGTATATTCAGCTGCCTCCTCCGCTCAGATCAACTGGTCCAAATGCACAGGCCTTTTAGAGGGTAATTTACAGGTGGACTCTTTGCCTCCCACGTTTCGTGACATCACGTGGGAGGCAGATGTCATTAAATATCTGGGGGTCTACCTGTCCGCTGCGGACGCTTCCGTCCCAGACAACTGGAGGGAGTTAGAGGGCAGTGTCCTCTCTCGTCTGGGACGATGGAGGGGTCTAGCAAAAATGCTTTCCCTTAGGGGGCGGACTCTAGTGGTGAATCAGCTGGTGGCTTCTCAGATCTGGCACCGGCTGATTTGTCTGAGTCCGACCCCCGAGTTTGTCACCAATATCCAGAGGAATTTGTTAGATTTCCTCTGGATGGGAAGGCATTGGGTCTCTGCAGGGGTGGCAAGTCTGCCTTTGGTGGAGGGTGGACAGGGAGTAGTTTGTGTGTGCTCCCAGTTGTCCACCTTCCGCCTTCAGTACCTGCAGAGATACCTATATGCAGATCCCGCTCCGCAGTGGTGCGCACTGGCATCCAGCTTTTATCGCCAGTTGCGCAACCTGGGGTATGACCGGCAATTATTTCTGATCAGGCCCGAGGGGTTTGGGAGAGACCTCTCTGTGTTGCCGGCATACTACCAGGAAACCCTCAAGGCCTGGAGCATGGTCTCCGTGACCAGGCAGGGCGTGCCTTTGGGGGATGAAATATTCACAGAGCCCCTGCTATTTAATGCAGCAGTGGGGGCTCCAATGTTACAGTCCCCCAGTATCATCCGCCGCCTTAGTCATGCACGGATGACCCGAGTCGGGGATCTCCTGGAATACGGGCGTTCTGATTGGGTGTCACCCCAGGAGCTTGCGCTCCGTTTGGGATATGTGACGCCCAAAGTCTCAGGGCGCTTGCTCCAGGAGATTAGAGATGCCATCTCCCCCGACTCGCGCACCTTCCTTCGCGGGGTTTTGCAGGCCGGAGTGCCACATGCACCTTTCAACACCCCTTCTCCGGCTGTTTGCATTGGACACAAGCCCCGTGTTTCCCCTCAGGCTCCTCCTGTCCCCAACCTCTCGAGGTTGAGGGACATACCCTCGGCATGCTTTCGCGGCATGCCGAGGAAGAGCTTATATTCTCTCGTGCTCCATACAGTGCACTTCCTTGCCCTCGTGACCCGTCCCGATACCATCTGGAGGCGGGTCCTACCAGCTGACGAGGGCAAGAGGCCCCGGTGGAGGGAACTTTATTCTGATTTAGTTCCACGACCCACCGGGGACTTGAGTTGGAGAGTGTTCCATGGTGCACTGAGCACGGGAGAGTACTTAGCTAAATTCACGGACTCTCCCTCCACTTGTCCATTCTGTGGCAAGGGAGAGTCCGTGTATCATGTTTATTTTAGTTGCGCCAGACTGCAGCCCCTCTTGTCACTCTTGAGGGGCCTCCTCCTGCAGTTCTGGCTGCATTTCTCCCCTCACATTTTTATTTTTGGGCGCCCAGTGTCCCGGGGCAATAAGGCCAGGGACCTCCTCGTCAACCTGCTCCTGGCATTAGCCAAGTTGGCTATATATAAGTCCAGGAAGCAGTGTTTGATAGGGGGGGTTCCCTTGTCACCTGAGGCCATGTTCTGGGTGCTGGTGCGCTCCCGTATCCGGGCAGAGTACCACCTGGCTTTGTCTACTGGGGGAATGGATGAGTTTGTCTCCCAGTGGGCTGTAGATGGTGTGCTCTGCTCGGTATCCCCCCATCCGGTTTCTTTTTCTTTCAACCTCCTAATATGATTTTTATTTAGTTTACAGAAAATGATTTCTCATGATTTTAAAATACACTGTGCCAAGTTCAACCAATCCAGTCTAGTTGGGGTACCAACAGTCCACATTTTAAAAAAAATGACAAACAGAGGCAGGACACCCCGCAGAGGCCGTCGTGGTCGTGGTGCTGTGATTCCCTTTGGCCCTACAATAATGCCCAGTGTTCAGAGGCCAGTTACCCTGAACTTGATAAGTTCAGAGGACGTAGTTGACTGGCTAACACAGGACACCCAATCTTCTACAGCTTCCGCTTGGAACATTGACGCACCATCCTCCTCCAGCTTAGCTTCGGGCACCTCTCAAGTTACCACTCACCCGCCTGCCGCCACCACCAACACTGGTACCACAGCCGATTCAATTGATCAGTCAGAAGAGTTATTTACACATCAGTTTGAAGAAATGAGTGATGCGCAACCATTATTGCCAGAGAATGTAGATAACAGGGATATGTCTCAGTCAGGCAGCATTACACACATGTACGTACGATGTGATGATGTACCGCTGCTGCTTCCTTTGTTCAGTTGTCATATACAAGTGAGGCGGGTGATGATGATGACGATGCGTCCGTGGATGTCACGTGGGTGCCTGCTAGAAGAGAAGAAGAACAGGGGGAAAGTTCAGATGGGGAGACAGAGAGGAGGAGAAGACAAGTTGGAAGTAGAGGGAGGTCATCGCAACGAGCTAGTGGCACAGTCAGACAGCATGCATCAGCACCCGTTGTCAGCCAGACAGCACGCCAATCAACGCATGCTGTTGCCACCACCAGAATGCCGTCACCGCCGAGCTCAGCAGTGTGGCATTTTCTTTGTGTGTCTGCCTCTGACAACAGCGATGCCATTTGCAACCTGTGCCAAGGGAAAACTGAGTCGTGGGAAGTCCAATACCCACCTAGGTACAACTGCTTTGCGAAGGCACATGATGTCACATCACAAACGCCAATGGGATCAACACATGAGTACAAGCAGCACACAAACTCAAAGCCGCCATCCTCCTCCTGGTCCAGCATCTTCATCCACATCAACCACTGCTGTCCTCCTTGCCCCCCTCTCAACTCTCCACCACTCCGTCTCTCGCCTCTTGCTGTTCCTGCTCATCTCCTCACAGTCAGGTGTCTGTCAAGGGCATGTTTGAGCGTAAGAAGCCAATGCCACAAAGTCACCCCCTTGCCCGGCGTCTGATAGCTGGTTTGTCTGAACTCTTGGCCCACCAGCTTTTACCATACAAGCTGGTGGAGTCTGAGGCGTTCAAAAAGTTTTTAGCGATTGGGATACCGCAGTGGAAGGTACCCGGCCGAAATTTCTTTTCCCAAAAGGGAATTCCCCACCTGTACTCAATTGTGCAAAAGGAAGTAATGGCATCTCTGGCACACAGTGTTGGGGCAAGGGTCCATCTGACCACTGATACCTGGTATGCAAAGCATGGTCAGGGCAGGTATATCACCTACATGGAATGCGTGGCTCTGCAGAGGAGTTGGTGACACCGCCACGACTTGCAGGCAGGCCTGCTGCAACCTCCTCTACTCCTCCTACTCCATCCTCTTCCATAACCTCCTCAGCGGAGTCCTCTTCTGCTGCTGTGTCTTGCTCCACATCAACGGCACCCCCCCAGCTCCCCAGATACTATTCCACATCCCGGATACGGCAGTGTCATGCCGTCTTGGGGTTGACTTGCCTCAAAGCAGAGAGTCACACCGGGCCAGCACTCCTGTCCTCCCTGAACGCACAGGTAGATCAATGGCTGACTCCACACCAACTGGAGATTGGCAAAGTGGTTTGTGACAACGAAAGAAATTTGTTGGCGGCATTGAATTTGGGCAAGTTGACGCATGTGCCGTGCATGGCACATGTGTGTAATCTGATCGTACAACGCTTTGTCCATAAGTATCCAGGCTTACAGGACGTCCTGAAGCAGGCCAGAAAGGTGTGTGGCCATTTTAGGGCGTTCCTACACGGCCATGGCGCACTTTTCAGATATCCAGCGGCGAAACAACATGCCAGTGAGGCGCTTGATTTGTGACAGCCCCACACGTTGGAATTCAACACTCCTAATGTTCGACCGCCAGCTCCAACAAGAAAAAGCTATTAACGAGTATTTGTATGACCGGGGTGCTAGGACAGCCTCTGCGGAGCTGGGGATTTTTTTTGCCACATTACTGGACGCTACATGCCTGTAGGCTCATGCGTCCTTTTGAGGAGGTGACAAACCTTGTCAGTCGCACCGAAGGCACCATCAGCGACATCATACCATTTGTTTTATTCCTGGAGCGTGCCCTGCGAAGAGTGCTGGATCAGGCCGTAGATGAGCGTGATGAGGAAGAGGAAGAGTTGTGGTCACCATCACCACCAGAAACAGCCTTATCAGCATCGCTTGCTGCACCTGTGGCAACGCTGGAAGAGGATTGTGAGGAAGAGGAGTCAGAGGAGGAATGTGGCTTTGAGGGGGAGTAGGAAGACCAATCACAACAGGCATCCCAGGGTGCTCTTTGTCACCTATCTGGTACCCGTGGTGTTGTACGTGGCTGGGGGGAAGAACATATCTTCAGCGAGATCACTGAAGACGAGGAACGGGACATGACTAGCTCAGCATCCAACCTTGTGCAAATGGGGTCTTTCATGCTGTCGTGCCTGTCGCAGGACCCTCGTATAAAAAGGCTGAAGGGGAATGACCTGTACTGGGTGTGCACGCTACTAGACCCCCGGTATAAGCAGAAAGTGCCTGATTTGTTACCAAATTACCGCAAGTCAGAAAGGATGCAGCAGGTCCAAAACAAATTAACAAGTATGCTTTACACTGCATATAAGGGTGATGTCACAGCACAAGTGCAATATAACAGAGAAGAGGTGAAAGTAATCCACCTCCCACGACCACGCTGGCAAGGACAGGACGTTTAAAAGACGTGTTGTTGATGGAGGACATGCGGACCTTTTTCAGTCCTACGCATCGCATCAGCCCTTCGGGATCCACCCTCAGAGAACGACTTGACCGACAGGTAGCAGACTACCTCGCCTTAACTGCAGATATCGACACTCTGAGGAGCGATGAACCCCTTGACTACTGGGTATGCAGGCTAGACCTGTGGCCTGAGCTATCCCAATTTGCAATTGAACTTCTGGCCTGCCCCGCTTCAAGTGTCCTGTCAGAAAGGACCTTCAGTGCAGCAGGAGGTTTTGTCACCGAGAAGAGAAGTCGCCTAGGGCAAAAAAGTCTAGATTGCCTCACCTTTATAAAGATGAATGAGGGATGGATCCCGAAGGGACTGACACTGGGCGATACATTCGACTGAAAAAGGCCTGATGAGATGAGCTGCCTTTGGCTATAAATGGTCCACACGCTGGTGTATGTTATCTGTGAATGCCGGATGACTTGCGTGAATTATCCGCCACCAACTAGGGTTCAAGAAGAGGCAATGTTTTATGGCACTTTCTGCCTGGGGAACAAAGGTCAATTTTTCTGGCCGCTGCAACAGCAGCAGCTGCAACAATATCTAATTTTTGAATTTCAATTTTTATGCCAGAAGGCGTACGGCATGTAATGGAAAAGAAAGCATATTGAACAGTCTTGCATAACACAACAGTTGTGCAAAAATACATATTTACAATGAAGACATTTTGTTAAAATTAGGTGGCTAGGCCTTCTTTTTTTTACTTTTTTTGGTTAATACATTTTCTTTTTTTTTACTGTGATTGCAGTTTTTAAGAGAAACCTAAGACATGGTAAAACAGACAATAGTAAAGTCCTATTATCTATCATCACTCCAGCAGTAGCTTATTATTTACAATATCTAACCTGCTCAATCGCCCTTGGGTTACCCTAGGGCAGGCTTCAGTAGGCGACCTCTCCTTTCCTCGGATGGTTTTGCCGCTGGTTGCTTCTGAAGGGTCTCCTCCAGGGCTCCCCCACTCCGGTCCTTCCCCCCGAGTCGCTTCAACCATTAACAAATGTTTTATTATATTAGGGGGGCACTAAATGGGGTTTGTTATACAGGGATCCCAAATTGTCTGGAACTGGGTGATTCTATCCAAGACTACATGGTTAAATCTCTCGTTGAGCAGTAAATAGTTGATTTTTTTTATTAATTCCTGAAAGTTTTAATTTGGGGTTTTCCAACTACTAGCTATGTGTATTTTTTCTTTCAAAAAATATTTTATTAGGTCAATCTTAAACATTTTAGAAGCTAGTAAGCATGTTTCTTCCCATAGTCTTATGACTGCCGAACACTCCCACCAGACATGAATAAATGTAGCCTCATTACCACTGTTCCTAAAACATGAGCTGCTCCGTTTTGGATCCCATTTATTAGCTTAAAAGGAGTAATATATGTCCTGTGTAGGACCTTTATTGAAGTCTCAAGCAGACTATAATTTAAAGATCCCCTACTTAAGCCTTGCCAACTTTTATCCCATGTGCTATCTACCAACTCGGTGCCCAAATCACTCTCCCAGGCTTTGGTATAGTCTGGTTTGTTTGCCCATGAGTTTTCATTAAATAGTTCATACATGAGGCTAATAATATCAGGCTGAAAGGGGGAATCCCTACATTTTTTGAGTAGCCAGGTGTTTCTTTGGGGGGTTCCCCTACCACTTATGGTGTATATAAAATGATGTATCCTGCAAAAATTATAGTGTTCAGCCAGGGGTAAATTGTATCTATCTCTCACCCACTCAAAGGTCATTATTTTGTCGTCATGCCACCATGGACCAACCCTTAGTAGGTTCTGAGACTTCCACCAACTGAGAGAGCTTTCCGGAAGATGTATCTTAAAGTGGGGATTGGGTACGATAGGGGTAAGATCTGATACCCGAGTGTCCAGTTTTTGTGTCCATTTCATCTCCGTCCATATTTTTAATGAGTGCTTAATCAATGGGTTTTTCAAGTTTCTCAAAAAAGTGTATAGGCCTGGAATATATATTACTGTATCCTATGTATAAGGTGACATGCTTACATTTTCCATAAATACCCAGAGCGGCTGATGTGTTTTGGAGAATGCGCCAGAGGAATGAAAGCCAGCTGCGCTGCCTTGTAATACAGTTTGAGATTTGGGTCCCGACCCTCTTTTGGAAAGAATATGAGGCCAGCCTGATTCAATTAAGGGGGCATAGGTTCTCCATTTAGTATAGCGTTAAACAAAGATGTTAGGTGCGGGGGTAAGCAAGGGCTCAAATTTCTTATAGTACAGATGAGTAAAACCGTCTGGCCCTGGGGACTTGCCAAATTTAAGATCTTGGATTGTAGATTTAACTTCCTCTTGGGATATGTCTAGGTTCAAGCTGTCCAATTGAGGTACAGGTATTTTGTGGACTTCTTGCTGTAGTAGGAAGGACTCTATGTCAGATCCGCTGCAGCGGGATTGGGATGAATATATGGTCTGATCGAAGTTTTGAAATGTTTCTTGGATAGCATTGGGGCTAAAGGAGGTTTGGCCATCAGGTAGTCTAAAGATACCGTATATTATGTCCTCTCTTGGGGGGTAAAGACACTAATAATTCCTCCAATAAAATTCTGCTTTTTTTTTTGTGGGCAAGGTCCCTGGTTAGCCCCTTGGGTTATCAGTTAAAAAGAGTGGTGCAGAGACTGTGGGGGCTGTTAGCCTCCTTGTCCCTGTGTGGCCGTTTAGAATCCCTGCTGCTGCATGTTTCAGCTTTATTAAGGTGTAATTGTACAGCGTTTGACTCAAGTAGCTGCCTGTGCTGGGTCAGTTTGGCTTAATTGCTGGGCCCTTTTCCTGCCAAGATGGCGACCTTCAGTCCATGGGCCTCTATGTCACCTTCACTACCTTTGTCCCTGCTTGTGTGCTTATTTGGGATGGCCCCCCCTTTATATCTCCGGCCCGTGGCCTTGTAAGGGTCGCCCCCTCAATCTCTGAGTGTGGATATGCAGGGATTGGGCGTTGAATTAGGCCTACCTTCTTATCTGCTCGCTTCAAGATCAACAATACCTAATTTTTCAGGCATGTGAACATGCCTAATTTTTCTGGCCTCTGGTGCTGCACTGTGGCTTCAACAACCAAACCCAAAAAAAAGGCACATAACAGGGATTAAACTGTTAGGAGTAGTACTACTTAACACACCACTGATATCTGGTGTAAAAAATTCTACTGTAATAGATTGCATAGCAGTTAGTTGTCTGCAAGCGTGTGTGTCAGACCTACAGCGTCTACTCTACCAACTTCTGCAAGTGCACAGTGCCACTCATATCTGTTGTCACAGTAGCTTGGACGCATAGTACCGATCTGTCAAAACCTGTAATGATGAATGAGGTCTAGAGTAGCCTGGTTCCCTTATCCTCTACAGGTTGAGAAATAATGTCGCCATCCTCCTCCTGGTGCAGCATCATAAGCCACATCAACCACTGCTGTCCTCCTTGCCACCTCTCAACCATTCGCCACTCCGTCTCTCGCCTTGAGCAGTTCCTGCTCATCTGCACATAGTCAGGTGCCTGTAAAGGACATGTTTGAGCGTAAGAAGCTAATGTCACAAAGTGCCCCAAAATTGAAGTGATACGACCAACAAAGCATCTTTTTCCCTCTCCTGGTTCTAAAAATCCAGGCCTTATACACACCCCCTGATAGGTAACGTAACAAATATTAAACTGATAAGAGTAGTACTTACAAACACGTCACTCCTATCTAGTGGCATCTTTGACTGCACGTGCCGTGCCCCAAAATTGAAGTGATACGACCAACAAAGCATCTTTTTCCATCTCCTGGTTCTAAAAATCCAGGCCTTATACACGCCCCCTGATAGGTAACGTAACAAGTATTAAACTGATAAGAGTAGTACTTACAAACACGTCACTCCTATCTGGTGGCACCTTTGATTGCACGTGCCGTGCCCCAAAATTGAAGTGATACGACCAACAAAGCATCTTTTTCCATCTCCTGGTACTAAAAATCCAGGCCTTATACACGCCCCCTGATAGGTGACGTAACAAGTATTAAACTGATAAGAGTAGTACTTACAAACACGTCACTCCTATCTGGTGGCACCTTTGACTGCACGTGCCGTGCCCCAAAATTGAAGTGATACGACCAACAAAGCATCTTTTTCCATCTCCTGGTTTTAAAAATCCAGGCCTTATACACGCCCACTGATAGGTAACGTAACAAGTATTAAACTGATAAGAGTAGTACTTACAAACACGTCACTCCTATTTGGTGGCACCTTTGACTGCACGTGCCGTGCCCCAAAATTGAAGTGATACGACCAACAAAGCATCTTTTTCCATCTCCTGGTTCTAAAAATCCAGGCCTTATACACGCCCCCTGATAGGTGCTGTAACAGGTATTAAACTGATAAGAGTAGTACTTACAAACACGTCACTCCTATCTGGTGGCACCTTTCACTGCACGTGCAGTGCCCAAAAATTAAAGTGATACGACCAACAAAGCATCTTTTTCCATCTCCGGGTTCTAAAAATCCACGCCTTATACACGCCCCCTGATATGTGCTGTAACAGGTTTTAAACTGATAAGAGTAGTACTACTTAACACACCTTATAATAATGCAGTGAGAGGAGTCTGAAGAAGAGGAGTCAGAGGAGGAAGGTGGCTTTGAGGAGGTGGAAGACCAAACACAGCAGGCGTCCCAGGGGGCTTGTTGTCACCTTTCGGGGACCCTTGGTGGCTGGGTGGAGGAAGAGACCTTCAATGACATCAGTGAGGACAAGGAACGGGACATGGCTAGCTTGGTATCCAACCTTGTGCAAATGGGGAGTTTGCGGTTGTGCAAATGGACTGTTTGTGGTTGTTTGCGGTGCGTTAAACGGGGAGTTTGGTCTGTCACTGTGAAGTGGGCCTAACCCTTACACTACCTGAAATATACAACATCATACCTGATGTTTTAAAGCACGTTATTCCAACAATTTAGGAATGTTAGGTAATTTATGCCCTTTATGGCTTAAAACCAGACTCTGCATCAACTATGTAATTTTCCATGGGAGTTTTGCCATGGATCCCCCTCCGGCATGCCACAGTGCAGGTGTTAGTCCCGTTGAAACAACTTTCCCATTACTATTGTGGCCAGAAAGAGTCCCTGTGGGTTTTAAAATTCGCCTGCCCATTGAAGTCTATGGCGGTTCGCCGATGTTCGCCGGTTCGCGAACAATTGCGGCGGTTCGCAGTTCGCGAACCGAAAATTTTAGGTTCGCGACATCACTACATCTCAGTGGTTGTATTATTCCACTCTCCGTCGAACCATCTGTCATTCAGACTTTAATTTGGGTAAATTAAAATTAAAATTACCCAATTTGAATGTTTTTTACTTTCAAACCCAAATGTTTCCATTTCTAGATGCCTGTGTGTCTTTAGATGGGATAAAGAAATGGCTAAGACACCCTCGATTTTAAAATGGGAGGCAGAACTCAATAACAACTGGGACGATTATAGGTGGTTTAGAGCCTTTTCACTGACAAAAAAAGTCAGTTTACTTAAGAGAAACTTACTTTAAGATCCATCAAAGATGGTATATAGTTCTGAGTTTTCTTGAAAAGGTCACAACTAATATGACTGATAGTTTCTATTGGAGGGGTTGTCTAACTAAAGGCACCCAACATCACATATGGTGGACCTCCAAATATGTAAAAAGTCTTTGGGAGACCTGTTTTGATAAAATATCTCTGATTATTAATAAAAGTCTTACCTTATCTCCCGAAATCACTCTGTTTCATATATCTCCCTCTTTTTTTTATCTAGGTTAGAAACTAAAATTATAATTAATGTTCTTATAGTAGCGAAGTGGCTACTTGTAAAAAACTGGAAAAGTTCTAACATCACTTCATGGTCATTATTAGAAATAATTGTGGATTGGAATAGGCTCTTAGATTCTTTGGATCTATTGATTTCATCTGTGGGAGTAATACTGATTATTGGTCGCTATGGGATAGATTCAAAGAAAACTAGATTAATAGTAAATATATATTGTATGTGTTACCAATATAACACAATATGGTCGGATCACATCATGGTCTGGAATGTAAGAGGGGATAAGAAACGATTGCTGGAACTAGGAAGCAGGTTCCCCCGCCCCTTTGTTTATTGTATGTAAGTTTTTTTTTTTTGAACGTATGAGTAATAACAATATAGACCGCTTGATAGACTTTTATATGTTATACAAATTTCTATGTTGGCTATTAAAATAACAATGGTATTAAACTTTAGTGATAAGACCAACTAATCAACAAAATTTAGAAAAAATAAGGGGAAAGAGAAGGAAAGAAAAAATGTTAAAGGAAAAACTGCTTAAATGTTATGGATATTCTATTATGTGATAATATTTGTTGGATATTAGATTTGTATGTACAACACATTTTATTATGTATGGAAATGCAATGTATCTTTGTATTGTTATATGTTTTTGTATAAAAAAAACAAAGAAAAACATTTAAAATAAAAAATCAAAATTCACATTATCACCGGTCATATTCCTATCAGGCCTTCAGGGGAATGTTGATACTCCACAGTATCACAAATTGGAATTTTTTTATGTGCATTAACCCTTTATTATTATATATTATAAATATTATAATATGGTATCTTATGATATAATTATTATTTGTAATGTTGTTATTATTATATATATTAACCTATAGTAACCGGGGCTCATTAGTTTACATATATAGGAATGTGACACAAATGGGATGTATGTGGATGTCCCAAAAAACCCAACTTTTGAAACACACTGACACAGTGATAACGGTATAACAAAGCTTTATTTCTTACACAAAGCAAAATCAGAAATGGACAATAATGTGCATTAATATCATGGGTGTGGAGTGGGTGGATCCCGGGAGCGCATGAGGCTTTTGGGGTAAAAGGGAATACCTAAAGGGGGTAATGTCATAGTCTAGAATAAGCATGATGCATAGCACCTACCAGGGTCACATGTGGTCACTATACCACTGCAACCGGAATCTGATGAATAAAAGGATCACCAGAAATCACTCTATTTAATTGAAGAAACCATTAATGCTCATAGCACTTTCAATTTGTCTTGATCTGAAACAGATGCTTAAACCTCTGGAGTGAGTAATCCAATCCAGTTTCAGACATACAGTTTGTCGACAAAACAAAAATCTGAAAAAAAGAGGTCAAAAAGAAGAAGGTGGAGGGGTATAAAAATAAAAAAAAACATGCATGTACAGTAAATTGCTAAATACTGTAACTGTAACAATATACCAACTCATCTGATTCCCATCTGCAAGCATTACTAACCATTAGCTAGTTATTAGGATAGCTCACAGGCCATGACCATTAATAATGATGTGTCATCTCACAAAATATACTTAGCTGTGACCAGCGTCAGTGGTCAAGGTGTACTATCACCTTCTCCATATGATATTGTTCATCAACATTGATATCACATCCATCAGCAATACAGCTGTTAGGGCAATAGGGGAAAATATCCATTAATATGGAGAGTACACAATGGTCATCATCCAGATTCAATGTTACTTACATCAGACCCAAGGATCTGTTCCCAGACTGATATTAAGGTCAGGACATGCTTCACTAGTGCATATATTAATGCTGGCTGTCATTAACATGTCATTTGAGACTCTGCAAGTCCACCACCATAGAGGTATTAGTCTACATTTAAGCTAACAACAATCATGTATTAGATATCTGGCTATATGATAGCTTTAATATTGTGGGAGCTACTTGTTTTAGGGAGGCTGTCTTTAAAGGAATGTCAACCTGAGAGGCATTGGGAAAACCTGAAACCTCATACAGTTCCTTCACAATGCTTGCAGATGCAGAAGATGTCTTCATGGACCTGAATTGTACCTAAAACAAAATAAAGCCTTAAACAATATAGGGACTGCAGCATCTCTTCTTAACAGCATTCCTCAGTGACCATCAATTGGTGACTTGTTCAAGAGAACCCTACATGTCCACAGAGAAGGTGATCATGGACCATGTGATGGGAGTTAGCCATCTGCTTACTAAACATCACCATCACATAGGCCAAGATCCAAGACTCTATAGCCAGGTTAGTAGCCACATTAAATTCCAAGCTTGTATGTGCAACGTGAGACCCGCAACAGCAGCGTACTTGACAATTACAGAGCTATTAAATTAGAACATGCTGTGAGTTACGGGCTTGAGAGGCAAACCTGTAAACCATTATTCACTTGTTGGATGTGCGGCCGTGAACATGATCAATTAGTCAGACTTGTAGTTATGAGTTTAGATGGAGCCAATGGAAACAGAGATCGTCAGAATTATGTCACTGAAAAATGGAGGTGGGATTTCAAAGTTTTAAGGGGTTCAATTATGAGTTACGATCGGATCCACATTCCAGGTATAATGCAATATTGCTAAAGCCGTAAATATGATATTCTATCACATGCGAGTTACAGTATATGTATTAACACATTGATTGCCGGGATCAATATAACATGGAAGATAAACATGAAAAAAAGTATTTTTTGGGGCCGGTTTGCGATCTTGAGAATGTTGTGCTATTAATTCTATGACCTAACATCACTTTCACTGTTAACAAAAGTACAGTAGTGTGTGTATATATGCATTTATAGTGCTACGGTTTGGACTTTACCCCCCTTGCGGGTCCTCTCTAGCACTTGTTGGCTTCTTGGCTCCATTTGTGAGCAAATGATTTGCGGGCTTACAAGTCAAGTACGTCCCGTAGGGTTTTCTCGCTCCTACCCTGCAAGTTGTCGGCAGGCTGGTTTTAGAGGCCAATTTAAAAGCCATAAGTCTTGCGAGCTACATTACGAGCTACGGTTTGACACTTTAGCGGAATTTAATGTGGCTGTAGATTAGGTTAACATTGGGACCAATATATTGTCACTGAGAAGTGCTGTTGAGAAGGCACAAAAATATGCACAGCCCCTACATCCACCGGCCGCTGTCTCACAGGTGCTGGAGTGGGGTGGGGGGGTAGGAGGAGGCACTCCCCGTGAGGCAGCGCCATGAGCAGTGGAGGATCTGGTGGTGGTGGTGGTGGAGGAATGGGGAGAGAAAAGGAGGTGCTGGGCTGCTGGTGCATTGGGGACACCTCCGTGGTGGATGAGGCGGGGCTGGGGACCAGAGCAAGGCAAACTACATCCGTCGTCACCTGCTGAACTGTGCTCTGGCCCGCCCCCATGAAGAGCAACCCAGCAAGGTAAGACTCAGTCATGAGATGGTGCCTCCTCTCTTCTTTATTGTGCCTGGCTAGGCTGCTCATAAGCACCCGGTGACTGGAGGAGATACTGGCCTGGATCCCCTGCAGACAGTCCAGGATATGTCTCAACATGGCCAGCATCTCCTCCTGAGCAGCCTGGCTCGGTGGTGGTAGAGGGGATAGAGGTCTGCAGGGCCCATTGGTGTTTGTGGAGAAGATGGCGGAGGTGGTGGTGGCCCGGTGGGGAGGGGCTGTTTCCTGGCCAGTGCCTGGATCCAATCCGGTGGTATTGGATCTAGTGGTGGGAGCCAGGCTGAAAAACCATAGGGGGGGGGAAGTGGAGGCATGCCTTTTTCATTCCTCCAAAAGGTGTGCTCTTGAGGCTGCAAAGTCCTCCTCCTCTTCACCAGGGCACAGGCTGGGGCTGGTCCCTCCTTTCCTGCACCGGATCCTGCTAGGCAGTGGTCTGTTCTGTGTCCTCCTGCTTCGAAGGAGCCGATGCACCCACCTCTGACTTACCAGTGGACCCAGACCTCCGCGAAGCTGATAAGGAGAAACGAGAAATTAAAGGCATATGTGTTAATGATGTGGATGAAAACATTTTATTAATTTTCCTTCCGAACTATCTGACATCTAGAATTGAACCTGGTTGAATCACTTAAAGGGCCATTGACCTCATTATCAGTGCTCTTCATTGTGTGGCAGAAAAGAAGATTTTGTGTTAATTGAATGTTTAACTGCTGGCTGATTACATTGTTGTAAGTAGGTAAACTATAATATGTGAAACGTTAGCTGAGGCAGAGGCTGTTAATCATCACTGTGTCTGTAGA
This sequence comes from Discoglossus pictus, assembly GCA_027410445.1. Classification (NCBI taxonomy): domain Eukaryota; kingdom Metazoa; phylum Chordata; class Amphibia; order Anura; family Alytidae; genus Discoglossus; species Discoglossus pictus. The sequence goes on along the minus strand of JAPZIH010000013.1, from coordinate 3,487,624 downwards.
AAAATCATAGATTGCATATGTTTAATTGTTTTTATTCAAATTACAATAAGCAAATAGATCACTTTAACATAGACTCCTGTGCTCTTTCCTATAGTGAGGTAACTGTCCCTTTGAGTGCAACTCTGAGTAGCTATCATTTGCTAGATGTGATCTTTGTTCTTGATCTTGATAGTTCTTGGCTCCCAACAGTCTCAGGATTCTGGCTGTGGTCTGTGACTGCATATGCTGCAGTGGGCACACCCATACATGGACTGGCTATTGGTTGATTACTGTTGTTGTGCCCACTGAAGAGAGTGATTTGTCAGCCTCATGGATTTAATGGCAAATTACTGATCCATCTATCCCTTGTAAATTCCATGAAGCTGACATGTCAGTGTCCTTGTTGGTCATCCTGTACATGTGTAGTGTGTGATGTACATGTGGTGGCATGTTGGTGTATGTGATATTCACCTGACGTGGAGGCTGGATCCTGCTGGATCACCAGGTCTGAAACTTCAGGTGTGGGCACCTGGCTCTGAAGGTCTCCCGCTCATTGTAGGTGACAGTCACTCCTGGGCCACCACTTGTTGCTGCGGCTGCGGCCACCTCCTCGGCCATCTTCCTCCTCACCAAGACCCTGATGTCATTAAACCTGTGCTTCACAGACTTCCCATTCCTTTTCGCTGTGCCCACTGCCATTACCGCAGCCTCTACCTCCTTCTTTGTCTGTGCCCTATGCCGGGGAATAACTTCCCTTTCCCCTGACAGGATAGCGGGCCACTCACAGATGACACCCAGGAGTACCACCATATCCTGGGTGCAGTTATTTGGGGCCTTGTGTGCCTGTTCTCGACCTCTTGTCCTACCGACTGTGGGTGGTGGATCCTGTCCTCCCTCAACTTTCCCTGGGGCCTGTCCCTCATCCTTGCTACCACCCCCCTGGGATCAGGCCCCTCCCCCTCTGAGCTTGAGGATGATGTGGCTATCATTATGGGCATCTGCTGACCCACACTAAACTTTCTCCCATCTCCTCCTCTCCTTCACACATCTCCACCTCCTCCTCAACCTCCTTCACCTCCTCCTCATCCTCCTCCTCCTCCTAATCCACTGCCACCTCCTACTCAACATCCTCCTCCACTCTTTTCCACCGCCTCCTCTCCTCCATTCTCCTCCACCTCCTCCTCTCCAATACTCCCCATGGCCATCTCTCTCTTCTCTCTCTCATCCTCGCCTCTCCTCCTTTTCTCCTCCCATCCTCTCCATGCCTCTCCCCTCCTTCCTCCATTTCAATCTAAAAAATAAAAGAATAACAGAAATGTTTTTGTGTATATATTTGTGATGTAAAAAAAATGTTATGTTTATATGTAATTGATAACTGTTGGGGTACATGGTGGGTCTATAGGGTGGGGTGGTGTTTATGTGTTGACCTGGCTCCAAATGTATCTATGTGTGTTATTTAATCTACAGTATGAATATATGTAGTATGTGTAATCAGTATATATGTGTAATCAAAATGTATGTGTAAAACAGTTCTGCTGATAATAGAAAATAATTTAACTGTAAGAACCTGCTCTCCAATATCACTTACTCTCTCTCTCTCTCTCTCTCTCTCTCTCTCTCTCTCTCTCTCTCTCTGTATCCAATCTCCAACTCTCTATCAACCACCAACTCTTCCAGACTATATCCAATACACACACCTATTCTTGTTAGACATTTGTTTCTCCTTCACACATATCATAAACATTTCCTCTTTCCATCTTTTTCCCCACTATTTTTCCAATAAAATATTTTGCTCCTTCATTGACTCAGTAGATGCTTCTAATAACTAGGAGGAAGAGGAGGGAGCTGAGACCCCTAAGTGCGAGATGGAACATAATCTGCTACAAGTACCCAGAAGTGGTCACAATAAGCATACAGACAGTGTCAAACTCCTTAAAGTAACATTCAGCACATAATATATGAAGCTGGTAGCATTTATAAAACATGTATCTCTAAAAGGTCATCTTTTGGTGAGATGTCCACCGCTCATTGTATTCATAGGTCATAAAAAAGCTTATACATACATACATAGAAAAATCTGGAGGGGATTTGTGTCGTCACCCCCCCCCCCCCCCCCCCCCCCCGGTTCCTACACCCATGGCCATTTTTCTGTATGGGTGAAACAATTACAGTATTTAAGTTATGTAAAAGTTATACTATTAGATTTCACTCACTCTATATAATTGGAAAGTTGCCAGAACAATTTATCATAAATTACACACCGTGTTTGACAAATTTTATTTCCTATACACCATGTACAGTATTTGTATGTGTAGTGTTGCAGACTGATATGTAATGCCCTGCACTGAGCAGCACCTTCCCTGCCAAGCTGCAGTCATTTAACATGTTTTATATATATATATATATATATATATATATATATATTTATATATATATATATATATATATATAAATATATATATATATATATATATATATATATTTTTTTTTTTATTTTTTTTTTATTATATATTTATTATATAATTAAATATATTGCGATCACAAAGTAGAAAACCAACAAACCTCAATTTATAGTAGTATTTGTTAAAGGTGACATGGTAGTATATTATAATCAGTTATTTCCTATGTTATATTTTGAAGAACCAGAACAGAACTTTGGCAAAGTCTTCTTATAAAACTAAAGGGGCACCGTAGTGGTAAAACAAGTGATGCCCTTAAAATGTATCTAGCACAATGAAATTATATACATTTAATAATTATTATTATTTTTTACAGTTTCCTCTGTACATCTCCAGAGGGCAGCCATGTTGGTCTCGCTCCCTCCTTCCAACACTTACTGTGTGAGGCAGTGGGAAGCTGTGAATCTCCATACTGCATATTATAATTCCACAAGATGGCCAGAGGTTTCCTCTTGATTTACAAGATCATAAGGTACTGACTCCTACATTAAAAGATGGGCCATATGACCACATGGAAAAGGAGGAAGGTCAGGCTGTGTGCACCATAAATTTCATTATGGACATAGAGAAGATTTTATTGGAACTGTCCAGGTTGTTTTTATTTTTTACCTTAAAAAGATTTTTCCTATTAACAGTTCTGCTTCTTTGAAGGAACAAAATATAGTTACATACTTACATAGTAATTGAGGTTGAAAAAAATACGTTTAGCCCATCAAGTTAAACCTTTCATGATCTTCTCTTTTTATTTTTTATTTTATAAACATACAAAATGTACATAATGATAAATGTTCATATTCCATACATGTAATTAATTATATTATTCAATTAACAAAATATGTTCCTTAAAAACAAACAAACAAAAAAAAAAACAATATTTACCATTTATCACACCATTCATTTCATTACTGCAGTTTTTCTGTTTATTACTTATTTGTCATCATTCGTATTGCGTATAACATTTAGTTTATGCCGGAGGAATGGAGGTGAACCCAATCTTTACTTATTCAGATATATTTACAAACTAGCGACTTGCCCGTCAAAAAATGACGGCAATGTGATGTATATGTTTGTCAAGTTGTTTAGTTATTAACATATATTTTTGACACTTGTAAGTATTTTAATATGAACGTGTATTTTTGTAAAATGTTGATGTAATGGTTTTTTAAAATGTAATTTGTATCTGAAGAATTGTTAACTTTAATATACATTGAATGAATAGGAAAGCAAAAAGTAAAAAGCATTCTTGAAACGTTGCGAATTTTAACATGAAGTTTAAAATCTATGTAAGCAATAACCTTCAAAGTATATATTTTGAAACTTGAACTTTATTTTTTATGTAAGTTTAGAAGTTGAGAAAACATTGATATAATTTTGAACATTATAAACAGGAACATAGTGAATACATTTTGTAACCTAATTTTTTATTAAAAGTATTAACATTTGAATGTAAAAACAATTGACCTTTAAATTAATCAGTATTAACATGAAATTTCTATCACAATAATTGTTAACTTGAATATACATTGAATGTAGAGGAAGGCATACAGTAAAACTCTCCTTAAAACGTACGTAATTAAAGTAATTCATTACTGAGCACATAAACTGGCGATAAACATTAATGTAGTTAGTAATCTTAAGATAACAGACAATATTTACATTGTGACTTAAAAGGTGCTTGACCTCTTAACATCCACTTTGTAATCTGTTGAATGAAATAACTTTAAAAGATCTATTTTAAACTTGTAACATTAGAAACATTAACATAGTGACTTAACATTTTAACATAATTTTTACTAAAAATGCAAGGCAAGTATTTTGTGAGGCGAATCATTCATAAACAGTACTTTCATTAATTATGACTGAATTAAACAACCAATTGTTATGTATTTTGGAATGCTTTTAAAAAATGTTGGCATCTTTAATTTGTATCCTGCAAAGTTATAGTACTTCATAGTAGACAATGTTTTTAGTAAAAATACGTCCATCTTCTAATAAATCACCTTGACTTTCATTGTTTTCAATGTAAACTTTAATAGCCTGTGGATTTTTGCACCGTGACAACGCAACGTACAATTGACCATGTGCAAAAACTGGTTCTTCCAAGTAAATACCCACAGATTTGAAAGTTTGACCTTGTGATTTATTAATGGTCATGGCAAATGCCATAATATTGGGAAATTGTCTTCTTTGAAGTATAAAAGGGAGACTACTTTCACTTGGTGCTAAATCTATTCTTGGTATGAAAACTCTCTCTCCTTTATGGGTCCCAGTTAAAATTTCAGCATCTATAAAATGGTCCTTTAATTGTTGAACAATTAATCTTGTGCCATTGCATAGGCCTTTTTTTGGGTTCATATTTCGCAGTAACATGATAATTGCACCTTTCTTTAGCTGCAAAATATGTGGTGGCATTCCAGAAGGAGTTAAAGAGTTAATGAATTCAGTTGAAAAGTTTGCCTGACTTTCATTGTCATCAGCAAGTACAGAATCAGCACTGTGATAATTTATTTGTGGTGCATTAATTTTTTTTAAGATTTCATTATTGAGTATTAATGCATCTTTATTTTTACACGTCAGTATAACTTGGTTGGCAAGCTCAGAATATTCTTCGTTATTTATGCTCCCTTCAAATATAGCCGATATAATATCTTGTTGACAAATCATATGAGGTGGGATCTCTACAGTGTCGTCAGGTAAATGTAGTATTTTTTCTGTTCTTCCTTCTCCAATTTTAATAAGCCAATCATTGAAATCAGTTTGGCCTTCTGATCTCATATTTTGTTGCAGTTGAAGATGGGTAAAATGTTTCCATACTGTACTTGACTTTATACATGTTTCAATAATGTCTGTTCGATTTCCATGTACAACGACAGGTAATGTTTGTCTAAAATCGCCACCCAACAAAATTACCTTTCCACCAAATGGCAAAATATTATCCATGACTTCACGAAGCAAACGGTCAATACATTGGAGGGCATAGCATGACATCATTGTGGCCTCATCTATTATAATTAATTTACATTTCTTCAATTTCTTTGCTTGTAAGGATGTCATGCGAATATCTGACACTGAATTTTCCAAAATAGGCACTGGCAGTATGAATCCACTATGAACAGTTCTTCCACCTTCTAATAAAAGTGCAGCAATTCCAGTAGTGGCAAACGCCATTGCTATTTGTCCTTGTGCTCGTAGTGAACTCATTAATAAATTGTACAAATATGTTTTCCCTGATCCGCCAGGTCCATCAAGATAGAAATAACGCTCTGTCACCATGTCATCATCTATAGCATTTTTAATGGCATGAAATGCTTGCAATTGTAGTGTATTTAAAGTTGCAAGTCTTTCTTCTGTTCTTTCTGCTTGTAGTTGAATGTCATAGTCTTCAAAGTTAATGTCATCTATTAGACCTGGATCAGGCAAATTAAAACTTGCACAACTTAATCCATGAGTTAAAAAGACTTCTTGAATTTCCATTAAGGCTTTTAAGTGTGCAATGGGTTCATTGTATCGTCGCATAAAGTCTTCAGCCATATTACTTTTAAAAGTCTCCCACAAAGCTAATGCATTTGGAGCATTTGAGAAGATACAAATAAAAGCAAATTGTTCTCTCATCTGTCGTGGCATTTGACATTGTGCTGCTTCTTCTAAACATCTTTCCCACTCTGTATCATCAGCGAGTAAGTTTCTATTTCTTGCAGCTAAATGGAAGGATTCATATACAATGTCATTAACAGTTCTTAATTGTTCAAAACTTTGTGCTCCTGGAACATTTAAAAGTAATATCCGTAAGCAAAATCGTTCAACATCTCTTGGACTGACTGTGTAAATTCGTGGAATTATTTTATTGCCTCTTGTTTTTCTTGCTCTCCATAATCCATTCACAAAAACATAGTGATATGGAATTTCAATATATAAGTATTGTGTTGCTTGAGCATCAGTGGAATTTAATGCAAACCATGCAGTTAGTGTAGTGTGACGATCTTCACTTTGGGCCAATGCATTCATTTCATTTCCAGAATGGAAATAGACTAAATGTCGTTGTGGCAAATGTACTGCTAACCTATATACTGCATGTGATCTATCATGCATTTCAAATTTTAAAAGCCGCCACATAGCTTCTGGCTCACTGACATAGCGAGCATCTACATGAGATGCAAGTTCATCATGTACTAACTCACTACTTTCAGGGTTGTCTGCACTTTTGACGACTACAGTAGCTGCATCGTAACCTTTGTAAATATATTTGTAGACATATTTAATGGATTTGATGGAAGTGCAGGCTTCTACGTTGATGTGGGCGTTGTACTTCATGAGTAAATGTGGATTGTAGGGTACTACATATCTATTGTCCACTTTTTTTCCACGAATAATGGCACTATCTCCTTCTCTTCTTTTATAAAGTGGATATCCATCACAATTTGCATATGTTTTGTCTCTATAATCTTTTGGAAAATCTTTTGAACATTGATTATTTTCCATACATGGTGATTGTGGATTAAGGTCTCCACAGGGTCCATGAATCATGCGATGAGTAACAATCTCATATAGTCTACCATATAGTTCTGGATCCGGTAGTTCAGCAACTATGACTGCATCCACTTTGTCCGAAATATCTAATTTATCTTTCTCTTGAAGTATTATGAGAAGATGTGCATGTGGAAGGCCTCTTTTTTGAAATTCAATGGTATATACATAAGCAAGACATTTGCCAAATAACTGATTTATAGTAAAGTCACGTATTAATTCATTTAATTTTATCTTAAAAACTCTGGCTACTAAATCTGGTCTATCTGAAGCACTTTGTCCAAGAAGTAGATTTTGATTAATTTCTGGCCATTGTGGATTACATGTAAATGTCACAAATAAATCTGGTTTTCCAAATTTTGTCACAATAGCCATAGCATCATTGTATCTTTCTCTCATATTTCGAGGAGATCCTTGAAAGGAAGATGGTAAAATGATGGCTTTGCCAGCTGTCATGTCTCTGCTTGTAGCCACGTCAGCAACATAGTCCATGAGTCCACAATATTGTTCTACACGTAGTTTATCTTGTTGATATTTTATAAAGTTTAAATTATTTGCCTCAACTTGCAAATATGAATCAATAATCCATTGTTGTGTTAGTTTCCCACCACATAAAATTGGATTAAATTCATCTCTAATGGCAATTTGAGCAACTTTAAATTCAAGCATAGAAACATTATTTCGGATTCTGGCTTTAGCATTTGGGTAACTGGGAAGGGTTAATTTTGGTTGCCAACCTGCTTCTCCGTGTGGGAAAAAGATGGGATATGTCATTGGATCTAAATTTGGACTTAAGATATTAATATTAATAAATGGTTGGTCCTCATTTCTGGGATATACTCTAATGTCTCTTTGAAATGGTGGTTCTCCTTCATCATTGTGAAAGACCATTGCAACCTCATTTGATGTTGGCAAGTTATAACGACGTTTATCAGTATGTCTGTCTCTTTTAAGCACCATATTAACCTTTGGCATGGGTAATTGATGTCTTTGTGCATGAAGTAGTTGTTCATTTTCTACTTCTGCCAATTTTTTGTAAGCTTTACTGTAGGGATTGTTGTCCATAATGTTATTTAGCTCTATAAAAACACTGGGTAAGCATTTTTTATTTTCTTCCATCTGCATACGTTGGTCAACAGCTTCCATTGTATCTAGGACATATAGTTGAGCGAATTTTCTTTGCTCTCCTTCCTCTGGATGTAAATGTGAAGTCCGATGATAAATTTGTCCTTGGACTTTAAAACAGTAAGGACCATGTCCTGGTACATTAGCAGCCAATGTTGCCCCCATAGATGCAAATGATATGGCACTATTGTAGGATCTTATGTTTGTCTTAAAATTGTTGTAATTTGGAAAAGTAGGTTCAGTCATAATATTTAGTAAATAGGTTGGAAATTGTTTCCTTTGTGGAAGTTTGAACTTTCCTTTTTGACAACAACTAATAAATTGTCCATCTCGGGGTCTCTCCTGTTTAAAATAATAAGCCTCACAAAATTGACATTGAGTAGTCATGTCCCCACAACTATGAACCTCTACTGCTAAAGACTTCAGTAAAGGACAATTTGCAAAGCATATTGGATGTTGACTTTGATATTCATCAGATGAAAAGTCATGAAATGTTTCAACAACAGGTTCTAAATGTTTAGTTTTTTTCGTAGATTTTCTTGGTATATGTTGGACTTGTTCGGTTGAAATGTCCTGTAAGTTTTTAGTAAGAGTTTGTAAATGCTTTGTTTTTGTAGTTGTTTTTTTTGGTCTGTCTTGACTGGTATGTTGTAAAATGTCATCTGATGTTTTAGGAACAGTTTGTAAATGCTTTATAATTTTTTTAATTTTTTTGGTTGTATCTTTCATTTTTGCAGCTGATATTCTTTTATTTGCAAGTCTTTTGCGTTCTTTTTCTCTTCAAATTTCTTTCTCCTCCGGTGTCTGCTGGGCGGCCCATCTCTCTTGTCTTTCTCTAGTTTGACGTCTTTTCTTATCTTCTTTGGTCTCGTTATCAGCCATATTAATCTGTAAACGGAAACAAATAAATGTAATTGCGTATATTTAAATTTGTAATTCCTGTTAAAGATTATTGTGCACAATTGGTGAAATAAAAGGCAAATCATGAATGTATCATTTATATTTAGTTAAATTTATAATTCCTGTCTTCAGTGGCTCAGAATTTGGCCAATGGAATACTGCTGTAAATAAGCATGTAACATATTTATTTAAAATAATTGTTTTATTTATTAAAAACTTTGTTTGTGGATAGATATTTACCACTGCAAAACTTCTTTGCTGAAAAAAAAAGTGATGTGGTTATTGAGCTATGTATTGCATAGTAGCAATTTAAATAAAATAAGGGGGATAGTAAATTAATTATTTTGTTTTTCTGTTGACACGGATACAACTGAAAGCAGTTTCTTTAGTTTTATACTTTAGTACTTATTATAGTTTACCTTGTTTGAAGTGTGATTTAAATCCGAATGTTTGTTGGTCCTCGTTTCAAAATCGTTGTCCAATGGTGTGGTCCTCTGTTGGAAGTCCTCGTCCGATGGTGTGGTCCTGTGGCGATAGCCCCCGTCCGATATTGTGGTCCTGTGGCGATATCCCTCGTCCGATGTTGTGGTCCGTTGGTGAAAGTCCTCGTCCGATGGTCTGGTCATGTGTTGAAATTCCTCGTCTGCTGGTCTGGTCCTGTGTTGAAATTCCTCGTCTGCTGGTCTGGTCCGAGTCCTCGTCCGATGGTCCGGTCCTGTGGAAAAAGTCCTCGTCCGATTGTCTTCACGCAGTATCTGTTGTAATGTAAAATAGAAAATGTTGTTTGAGTGAAATGTCTGTTAAATAAATTAAAAATGTATTAATTTGACTGTATTGTATGAGTTATGGTTATTTTTTTCTATCTTTGTTTTTTTTTACTTTCTGTACAATCCAACAACTTTTGTTATTCTTATTGAAGGTTCTTAGTAAGGCTTGTGGGTTGTGATATATTAAATAAGATGTGTTTATGTTATTTTTTGTACAATCCTGTTTTGTGCACACCACTTGTGGTATAGTTATTTAACCTTTATTGTGATGGTTATAGTTAGTGAAACATGAAATAATATAATTAAGGTAGTTTGCTATGTGTTTGTGTTAGTTTTTGACAATCCCGTTTGGTGCGCACCACTTGTGCAAAAGTTATTTATTATTGATTGTACTGGTTATAGGTTGTTAAACATTAAAGAAGAATGTTAATTTAGTTTCCTATGAGTTTGTGTGATTTTTTGTACAATGCTATTAGGTGCGCAACACTTTTGTTATTCTTATTTTTTATTCTTTGTAAGGCTTATAGGTTGTTAAACATTGAATAAGAAATTCAGTTTTGTGTGTAGCAGTTTGTGTCTCATTCAATTGCTATTTGGCTAATTGAATCGTGCCCTAAATAAGCACATAGCATATTTTTTGAAAGAAGTTTTTAGTCATTTAAAAACTTTATTTTGGATATATTTTTAGTAACTAAAAACGTATTTTAAAAAAATAGTTATGTTGTCATTTAGAGCCCTATTTAATTGGGCAAATTGCAATTGAATGAGGGCCTTTGTGTGTACCATATGTTGCATAGTTTGCCCCTCATTCAATTGCATTTTTTACAATGTAATAGTACTCTAAGGCCGTAATTGAATTGCAATGTAGACATTTGAATAGGGTTGTAAATAAGCACATCACATATATTTGTTAAAATAGACTAAGGGCCTAAAAGTGCTTATTTATAGCCATATTTAATTGTCCAAAATAGCAATTGAATGAGGGCCTTTGGTTACTGCATTTGTTATATTGTCAGCTCCTCATTCAATTGTGTTTTGTCCAATGGAATAGAGCTCAATATCAGCACAGAGCATATTTTTTGACGTAATTTTGTATTTAGTGAACTTGTATCCAAAAGCAACGTGTTCACAAAAGAAAAATTTCCTTTAAAAAATATGCTCTGTGCTTATATAGAGCCCTATTGAAATGGGCAAATCACATTTGAGTGAGGCCCTTGGCCATTAAAGACATATAGGTCCTCATTGAATTGCAATTTTTCCAATTGAAGAGGGCTCTATATAATCACATAACATATTTATTGAGCAAAGTTTTTAGTTATTGAAAACCTTGTTTGTGGTTAGAAATTCAGTAACTAAAAAGTTCTGTATAAAAAATATGTTATGTGCTTATATAGAGGCCTATTCAATTGAGGAAGTCGCAATTGAATAAGGCTCATGGTTCTTTCTTGTTTATACTTAATACTTTACCTTGATAGAAGTTTTGAATGACAGACGGTCCCCTCCTGCCAATCTTAATCCGCCGGTCTTCTTGTAGTGTCTGTTTGAAAAAGAAAGTGAAATAGTTATTTGTATATTTATAATTTGTCATCTAGCAAAGCATGGCCATTTGAGCATGTAATGTCTTGTTGTATCTTACCTCTTCTTCTTTGTTGGTGTTCTTTAAAAGGGATTGTGCTTCACAGTGCACGGTGCAAATTGTTGAGTGACGCTGTTGATGCAGAGTCTGTTTGAATATTAAAAGAAATAGAAAGATTCAGCTTTATATGATCTATTGAATTGTAGTAAATTAATTCAATTAACCTTATTTTTTGTTGGGGGCTACACACATATGTCACATACATGAAGCACATTACATAGTTTAATGTAATTATTTTGTGTACGTGTGACATATCAGTATACATGAGTCAAATTTAAATGGTTAAATTAACCTTATATTTTGTTTTTCCAACACACATAAATGTGTGTGTGTGAGATGTAACTATAGATGATACACATATATGTGCGTGTGACATATCAGTATACATGACATATAATGTCATTTAAATGTAGTTGTTTACTGATTTTGTTATAAGCTAATTTTGTTGCATTGGCAATACACATAAATGTGCGTGTCACATGTCACTATACATTATACACATATATGTCCGTGTCACATGCCACTATACATTATAGACATATATGTCCGTGTCAGATGTCACTATGAAGGGGCAATACACAGAAATGTGCGTGTCAGATGTCACTATACATTATACACATATACGTGCGTGTCACATGTCACTATACATTATAGACATATATGTGCGTGTCACATGTCACTATACATTCTATACATATATGTGCGTGTCAGATGTCACTATACATTATAGACATATATGTGCGTGTCACATGTCACTATACATTATAGACATATATGTGCGTGTCAGATGTCACTATACATAAAGCTCTGTTTAATATTAAATTATGTTTTTTTGTTGTTTTGTTAAATGAAGCGTATTTTTTTTGTGAGCCTATACACATAAATGTGCCATACATGATGACTACATAAATCCTAGTTTATTGTTTTATTTGTTTGACCTGTCCTGATAATAAAATGTAATATATTATAGCTTACCTGTCAGTTGTAATTTGCACAATGCAAAGTAGTAAATTAGTAAAGAATTGTCTTCTCAAGTAAAAGCAGCAGTTATCTCAGAAGTCACTCCGTTCATCACCTGAGGAGAAATGTATTTTTTTGTGTGAAATAGGCAGTATTTATAAACTTGTAGAAAGTTCTGGAAAGTGAGACCGTTAGAACGCAATACGCATGCGCTATTTGCGTTCCAGCTTACAATTTGCGTTCCATCCGCCATTTTCTGCGTATTACTGTTCAAAATGGTGTTTAATATGATTGTGATACGTTCCGCATAGTATGTGTTTCATTATTGCGAGTAAGTGTAGTGTAGTTACGTCTGAAGCCTCGTTTTCGTTTTGTTCGTCGGCCATTTTTTCTCTCGCTTAGCGATGATATTAGTGTCTAAAGTGTTTTATTTTGATTTAAATGTAGGTGTAACTTGTTTTTTTGAGGTGCTGGCTGGTTCCTCTTGCTGTAGGTAAGCTTTTTATGTGTTTGTTGTGTGTATTTCTTAAGTTTTAAATGTTTGTATGTCGGCGTGTTGCGTCCGATGTTTGCGAGGTCGTAATGTGTGGTAACGTGTCTCGTATGGTGTTTGCGTGTGTAGCCTCGTTTTCGTTTTATTCGTCGACCATTTTTTGTGTCGCTTAGCAAATTATTTAGTGTCTAAACTCTTTAATTTTGAGTGCAATTAAGTTGTAAGTTGCATTTTTGAGGTCCTGGGTGCTTCCTGTTTGTGTAGGTAAGGTTTTTATGTATGTGCTGTGTGTATGTATTGTGTTTGTAATTTTGTAATGTTCGCTAGTTGCGTCCGAGTGTTGTGAGGCCGTAATGTGTGTGAGCGTGTGTCGTATGTTGTTTGCGAGTGTCGTAATGTGTGTGTCGTGCTCTTTGGGTTGTGACGTGAACTTTGCGAGATTCGCAGTTCTTTGGGTTGGGAATTTGTGTTTTGAATTTTGCAAGGGTCGCAGTTGCTGCAACTGAAGCCCTCGCTTTGCGAGGTCCTCAGGTGCTGGCATGGAGCGCCTGTGGCGCTCCAAGCCAGCAACTGAGGCCCTCGATTTGCGAGGGTCCTCAGTTGCTGGCAAGGAGCGCCTTCGGCGCCCCATGCCAGCAACTGAGAACCTGGCACAGTGCCCTCGCTTTGCTCGCGTTTTTTAAAAGGAGGTTGTGTCCTCCTTTTTCTTCCATTTTTTGCTTTAATTATGCTTTCACTCCTTTTTTCTTTTTCTTGCTTTTCTATTTTCTTATTCTTGTATATTACTCTGTTTCTATATTGTAAATTTGTGGTGAAAGTATTGGCTTCCTATATTTCTTTTAAGTTCAGTAGTGGTCCTGGAGCTATAGAGCTATATCTATCATGCTCCACGCTATGTTGGCGTGGTCTGCTCTGTGATCGCGTTTACTGATGACATCACAATCTCCGGACGTGCGTTTCGTGAGGCTCTATCAGTCTCTCACTCATCAGGGGCAATAAATTTAACAAGTCTCAGGAGCTTTTCTCAGTGGGTAATAAAAAGTAGAGTAGGTTGTGATTCTCACATTCACAGATCATTGCTACAAAGTAAGTGAATGGCTTTTTTTCTGCGACCGAAGCTTCAATCTTCTTTTTTATTGTTCATCTTTATTTATTTGTTGACACTGATTGAACCTCTTAATTGTCCTAATCTTCACCAACCTTCAACTTCACATGCAAATGTATAACCTGTCTTTCTTGGACATCTCTTATTCATCTGACACTGTTCCTCGCCTGCTTTCAAACTTTTATAGAAGAACAAAGTCTGTTTCCTACTCTTGTTGCTTATCTCAGATCTTTTTCTTTTGCATTTTATCTGCTGTGAAATTTAGGGTGGCAATTTCCTTTTTTGAATATTGGTATTAAGCTTCCAAGAAATAATTTAGTATGGATATCTGTAATGGGAAAGATGTATATCTCTACGTAAACATAGAATCCGAGACGTTCTGTGTTTGGTATCTAGATGCCACTGAGCAAGTTGCGTGTCTTCTGAGTCTCTTCCTAAAGCACAGAGCATACAGCGCACACTTTGTGGAAATACACATTTGTTAGCAAATGTATTGCACCAATCTGCAAATCATATCTAACATGTGACTTCAAGTAGAAGCACTTAATAGGTAAGATTTTTTTTCTACATGGATTCAGAAAAAGTGTTTTAAAAAAAATCTGAAACGTCAATAAACTCTGTGAAAAAAATAAACTGGAGAACTCAGATAATAACAATGGTTCCAGTCCAAAGAACATGCAGTATATCTACATTAGTAAATAGCAATATTTGAAAAAATAGATCAGTTTTCTGTGTGTTACTGCAAATGGGTTAGAATAATGTGGGTTTGCTGTTAGCTCTTTTATTGAGATATAAAATGATAATAGGGCTAGGGGAATCAACCTTAAACAGAAAAAAAAAGATCATGTGAGAATGTGAAAAATTAAAAAAAAGCTATTTACATGAACATTGAGTTAAAATACTTAGGTTAGACATTTGAACATTTCACAAATAACTTGTTCATCAGTTATCCAAAAGGGTTACATTTACCAACACATCACAATTGTGGGACATTTTGGAGACATCTTGGAGATATGCCATATCATAGGAAATATTTCACATAGAAAAGTAATTCTCCAAGAGTTCTCCAAGCCACTCATCTTAGCACATTTGACCCATTGATTTACAGGTCCAGACAGCCAGTGCAAGAGTTGGGCTCCAGCACAACCTCCATCTTCTGTCAATTTGTTTCATAGTTTAATTTAATTCACTTGAAGCTGTTGTTACAAACCCTCTTTGCTTTACAGCTGTTGCAGGAACTTCTTGCAAAACAAGAAATGGAAAACCAAACAATTACGAGTGAATTTGTTCTTGTTGGTCTCATGTTGTCTCCTGAGACAATGTCTGCTTCCTATTCCTTATTCATATTTATTTATTTGATGACATTGATTGTGAATCTCTTCATCATTTTCCTGATCTTCACAGACCTTCAACTTCATACACCAATGTATTTCTTTCTGGGTTACTTGGCCTCCTTGGACATCTCTTATTCATCTGTCACTGTCCCTCGCCTGCTTTCAGACTTCTATAGAATAAATAAGACTGTTTCCTACTCTGGTTGCTTAGCTCAGATCTTTTTATTTTTACATTTTATCTGCTGTGACCTTTACTTGCTCGGTGTTATGTCCTATGACAGATATGTTGCCATATGCCACCCTCTTCATTATAGTTATATAATTACTTTTAATTTTTGTGTAGTTCTGGCAATGGGTATCTGGGTTATTGGGTTCTTCTACTCCTTAGTACACACACTTTTCACACTGAGATTGACTTTTTGTGGTCCAAAAAACATCCAGAATTTCTATTGTGACCTCCCACAGCTGTTTAAACTCTCATGTACGGATACATTACCCAACATCCTGCTTATATTTCTCTTTGGAGGTGTTGTTGGATTTGGAGCCTTCGGCATCACGTTTGTTCCATATCTTTATATCATTAGCACAGTTCTGAAGATCAAGACCTTGAAAGGGAAGATGAAAGGCTTTTCCACATGTACTTCTCATCTCATGGTGGTCTTCATATTTTACAGCACCCTTCTCTTTACATATTTTCGCCCCTCCACAAGCTATGACTTTGCAGAGGACAGCCTTGTGTCGGTAGTTTATGCTGTAATTACCCCAATGTTAAACCCGATAATCTTCAGCCTGAGGAACAAAGACTTGAAAGGAGCAAGTAAAAGATGGCTGCAGAGGACATTTAAAATAAAAATGAATCATTATTAGTCCCTAATTATTATGCATTATCCATTGTTTTACACATTTAACCCTTAGAAAGCCAGAGCATCTGAGATTTTTTTAATACCTCAGAAGCAAATTTACAAAATTTTGATATGCGTTTGTTTAAGGCTGATCCTATCGAATATATTTGAATTTATATTAGAGAAAACAATATGTAGTGGGGTTTCTTTAAATGTTGAAGGGCTACTAGAGTTCGAAACTTCTTATTATGCATGTAAAGAATATGTCTTAAACATTACCACATTTATGTTTTGCATGGTAAAATAAATTATATTAATTTAAGAAAATTTTAAATAATTTTCTTTTATCTCAACAGCAAGTTGAGATTAAGTTTAAACAAGGGCTCAGGCAGATGATTAATGTACAATCTACAATCCATTGGATGTGGATGCAAGTACATACCTGCTGCAGTCCAGTCACCCATAAGACGTACTGTCCATGTGGATCCTGTAACATGCCAAGACAATGGAAGAGAAAACTATTTATTTTGTCAAAATGTAATATAGACATGGCAGGATTACACATTAGGCCAAATAAGAATATAGAGAGCAGTATAGATGCACAGAAAAAGGGAAAAATGTGTGCATTAATACCTTGCACACACGCTCGCAGGGGCTCCACCACTTCACTGCCAAGGTGCTCCAAAAAGGTAGATCCAGCACTGACGATAGACCATGTATCTTTCATTAAAAAAAATATGATTGTGGAATATTTAGAATTATTCTTTAAATGCATAATTGAAATGTTTGGACTAAAGCAACCCTTTAAGGTAATAATGAAAGCTCTGGATCATGTGATAAAACTGATGCCAAATATTTAGAGATTTATTTATGACTAGAGGATGGAAACTGGCAAGAACAGAAACAGATAATATCCACCTAAGATACACATACTATGATTAAACAGGTTAATGGATCCCATAACAAAATATTTAAAAAAAACAGCTTAGATATTTAAAATAGACTATTTTATGCAGTCAAAACATTTACTCAGCAATATTTGCTAGTAGCATTTGTTGGCATACTTTTAACAAGACCTTATTGGAATATTATTTTTTTAGCAACTTCCCAGAGTTGATCAGGTCCCAACTGTGCACCCCATCTTCTAAATATAACGCTTTTAATATTAATCATTGTGATACTTAGGTGATGGCCATGGGGTATTTAGGTATGATCCGGATTGACATTGACAACATCAAACCCCAATATATGGGATTTGGGGCCCAAAGTCATTTTGATCCATTAGATTATATGTAATGGGATGGGATGCACTCAAGAGCAATGCAAGCCTAGCTCAAGATCATCTTCACCTAAGTTTCAAACTGATAAGCAAAAAACAATAGATAATATTCTACAGTTATGGACTGGATATAATGGGTTTTGATGCCACCTTCGCCAATGATTCAAACTATTCAAATTATAAGAATTTGTGGAGGACCATAGACAAGATCTGATAGGCTATGTGTGTAAATATTAATAATAAAAGGAGGGCAACAAGATATTAAATGATGCCATCATTCACAAATGTGCGTGCCTTGGAATGGTCCCTAGGAGTGATCATTTGTAGCCCACTGGTCAAAGGTGAGCTTGACATCAGATGTGGAGATTCCCACACTGCCGAGTTTAGGGAACAAGGCAAAGAAGAGCAGCACAAATACAGATCAGGGCACAAATACTACTACACTCCCTATAGGTAACCACTGGAGCTCACCAGAAGAGGTGGGCATCATAGGGGGCATTAACACAATATGAAAGAAGACATCATTTATTATCTGATAAAGAGAACAAGCAGATTTTTATTTTTTGAATAATGTTTATTTTTTATAAACTATTTTTTACTAGCGACTTGCCCATCAAAAATGACGGGGCAATAAAATTGTAAGGCAGGTAATGCTGTTTGCCACAGAAAGTAAGTGTTTTGGTCATGTGAGTACCTTGGGCACTTTTTGCGAGCTTCTCGGTTGGTGTATTTTTTATCAGAGCCACTTTTGCGCTCATTGTAACGTCTGCGCTGATCTCTTTTTGGCACTCATTGCGAGCCTCTCCCCTGGAGTACTTTGTGTCCTCTGAGCACCGTTGGCGCTCCTTGTGAGGCGCACAGTAAAGGCCTTTGTCGTTTATTGCGATTTTGTGGTGTGTGTTTTTTTCCTGTATATGTATTTTTTAATGATAATTAATTCATTATTAAAATTATAAATTAATATACTTTACATAATTGTAATTAATATATGCTGAAGAGCTAACAATCTGTTTTGATGTTCCTGCAGCATACAATGTAGGTTTGCAGTGTTGTGGAGCTGCTGTGTAAGTGTCAGCAATGTGTACAGTGTGTAGTGTAAATAGGCTGCGTGCGCGAGGGGAAACCGTTAGTGTAGCTGTGTACTTCCGCATTCTGTAAGTTAGTGTTGTAAAATGGTGGCGAATGTGTATGTGGTACGTGGGTATGGATGATTTTGCGTCCTTACTAATAGTGTATTTTGTAGCTCGTACAGGCTTATGTAAAAGTCGTATGTGCCAGGCGGTGTTTTGCAGGTTTAGGGGTCATGTAGCCTCATTTTCGTTTGTCTCTGCGGCCATTTTTTCTCTTGCTTAGGGGATTTTTGAGTGGCTAAATGGTTTGCATGCAACCTGACTCCCAGACGTCCTGGCTGTCCCCCCTTGCTGTGTGTAATGTTTTTTTTTTATTTGTGTTTGTATTTTGTGTGTTTTTCATGTTTTCCGCTGTGCGCGGTTCAGCCGTTAAGTTTGTATTTTTGCGACCTCGTAATTTTGCATTTTTGTACCTTGTACAGCTTTGTCAAAAGTCGTATGTGCCTGGCTGTTATTTGCGGGTTTTGGGTCGTGTAGCCTTGTTTTCATTTTTGTCTGCCACCATGTTTTTTCTCGCTTAGCCGATTTTTAAGTCTTAAAACTCCTTAAATTCAACTTTAAGTGGGGTGCAACCTCACTGGCAGATGTCGTGACTGTCCCCTCATGCTGTGTATTTATTTATTTATTTATTTTGAAGTGTTTTTGTTGTTTGAAGATGTCCGCGTTATGGACATATTTTCTGTACTTTTTTCACTTTTACATAACATGTGTTTGTTCTACGTGATACTTTATGTGCCTTTAATAAAGTCATTCAACCATTTCATTTGATTGTGCAAATTCCTTTTAATCCATTTGTTGTCTTTGATTTATTTGTGTTATATCTCAAAATTCAGAAAAATGCCTTCACCACCCAATATCAGTGCCTTGTAACCACTACTTCTGCAAATGCTGTTTTCAATTACCGTAATAAGACTTTACCTCATGGATTCCTATACATACACCCACTACTGGTACTTTATTCAATATCTATTATACCCTTTTTTAATATTTTTTCACCTTGTGGGTGGCATTTGTTTACATCCACTACACATACCTTATAATAATCAGTGATAATGCAAGTTTCTTTCAGACATTTTTCATGTTTGATTATTTTTTATATCTTTTATTTTATCTTCTTGTGCTGCCCCTAGTCTCTGGAACTCCTTGCCTCGCTCCACCAGATTATCCTCTTGCCTCAAAATATTTAAAACCTCACTTAAAACACTTTTCTTTAAAGAAGCGCATCACCTTCCACCCTAACACACTTATCACCTCTCTCTCCCTCTTTTACCACTCACTATCCCTTAGATTGTAAGTCTGTGAGTTTCTATCCTAAGTACTTTGGGCATGCACCATGGACATTGGATTCCTAGCTCTTAGACAGGGCTCTCCATGCTTTGCTAAATGTTAATCTGTATTTTTCTTTGTCTGAACGTAATTTATGTACAGCACTATGGAATATGTCTGCGCAATATAAATGAACTATAATAATAATATAATAATAAAGCTTTGGTAGCTTTACACCACCATTTTTATATTACTGTGTAACCACTGGTATCGTATTTCACTCCTATTACCTCATTGATGCTTTTTTTACATTCACAACCTTGTCCTTATATATAGATTACCTCGTGGATACCCCCTGATGCACCCACTAATTATACACCCGCTTTGAGTACTTCAAGTGTAGTATGCTGGATCACTTATTTATAGCAACATTAAATTGGCCGATTTTGAGCCCGTAAGTGACGATGCAATCTATTTTGCTATTCTATTGGCGTCTTTTTGTGGGTTTCCGATCGGCATACGACACGGCCTTGAAACATTTGCGTCCGTCTAACTCATAACTTACAGCCTTTAGAAACCGTTGTTCTGTCACTTTCACAAATCGCTATTCAATTGCTCCAATTCGCCAAACTCGCAAACGTATCCACACTCGTAAACTATAAATAGAGGAGGAAATCCTACATGTGCTCGAGAGGACCCGCAAGGGGGTTAAACACCTATTCAAAGCACTGTAAATGCAAATAAAAAAATCACTACTGCACTGCAAATAATGGGGAATGAAATGAAATAATTAATTGCACAACAGTCTCAAGCCCGCAAATCGGCAGGAAATAAACCTTTTATTTTTTGTCTCATTTTGGGGTTTAATCGATCTCAGGTATCAATGAGTTAATACATATCAGGCCACCCACATGGACTAGAACAGTATTGGCATTCATTTTCATAATTCTTTATTTACATGTCTTGCGAGTCTGATGCATATTGGACCCCCGGACCTAATTGATTGACATGTAACCTCCATGTTTTACTGCCGTAATTCAGACAGTCTCATTTCCTATTGGCTGATTTCTCATGGGAGGTTACAGGCTTACTTAATTGATCGTGTTCCCGCCCTCATCTGCTCAGTGCATGGTTTATGGTGCTGGTTTCCAGAACGCAACGGGAGCCCGCAACGCATCCGCAGACAATCGTCTGTCTGCAATCGAGTTGCAGGCTTGGAATTGAATGTGGCTCTTAATTTCTATATACATTTCTTAATGATCGGTGTTACATAGTTACACAGTTTCATAGTAATTGAGGTTGAAAAAAGACTTTCAGTCCATCAAGTTCAACCTTTTAAGATCTCCTCTGATCTGCAATATGTGGATTAGTTGTTAAATAATTGAATACAGAGGAAGCAAACAGAAAAAAACAAAGTGAAACTTTGCCAATTGTCTCAAAGGGGAAAAAAAAATCCTTCCTGACCCCAGATACCGGCAATTGGATTCCTCCCTGGATCAATACCAATATCTCTAATTATCCAGGATAACCCTGAATGCCCCTTTTGATTAAAAATAAATCCCGTCCCCTTTTAAAGTTATCTATCGAATCACCCCCTCCTTTGGTAGAGAATTCCACAGATTAACCACCCTTACTGTGAACAGCCCTTTTCTTTCTTTAAGGCAGAATCTTCTAACCTCAAGGGAAGTCCTCTTGTCAGTTGGAAATCTCTTGGCACAAAAAGCTCCCTTGACAAATCTTTATACCGAACCTGGATCTAAAGAAAATAAGATTACTTTATTTAGTCTTTGTTCATAACTTTGCCCATCCATTCCCCTTATTAGTTTTGTTGCCCTCCTCTGTACCTTTTCCAGCTCTAAAATGTCCTTTTTATGAAGTGGTGCACAAAATTGTCCTCCATATTCCAAATGAGGGCGTACTAGGGATTTGTATAGTGGCAGAATTATATTTGCTTCCCTGGCTTCTATATCCTTCCTAATACATGCTAATATTTTATTCTCCTTTGCAGCTGTTGCTTGGCATTGAGCACTGTTACCTAGGTGGTTGTCCACAAGTACTTTTATAACAACTAGGGTAAATATCATATTCATTTTACTTTAATGTATTTTTTGATCACAACAGCGAATTTAAAAACTGTTAAAAAATCCAGAATTTGGACGAAACAAAATGTTATTAAAAATAAGCTAATTATGTGAAATATTATCCCACTGTGTGGTTTTTATTCTCACATTGGAGGGGCAATCATATTTCTTCCCTGCAGATTTGTGTGTATTATTGTTATAATGGAAATTTTCCAGTCCTCAATTATTGACTTATATTTCCCCTGTCCTTCCAGGTAACTGATAAACATCAGCTGATACTCAGTTAAAGGCCATTAGGCTTAAAATAACAGAATTTTCAACATGGGAGAAACACCTGCTTTGTCATAAGGCTCCTCAAAGATTTGTTTCTTTTTCCAAAGTATGCTCTGTTCTGGTCTGGATATACTTTCCCAAGATATCCCTCCTTTTAGGGACTAATAGACCCAATTTATTTATTCAGAGCTACATATCAATTGCCTTTAGTATGCCTTGATGTCATTAATATCGCTGATGGTATAATCAAAAAATCCCCACTTAAATGGTGAGACCTCTTACATGCTATGGGGGACCATCTACCAGTCACATTGCCATGCACAAAATTCGGTAAGGACAGACAAAGGAACACAAACACACACAGAATGCTGCAAGGATTTGGCGCCGAAGTGCCACTAGCATTAGTACGCACGTCGCGTCATCAAAAGCTGACGTGTTTCTGCGTCCTCAGACGCCTTCTTTCAGGGTAAGGGAAGCTTCCCAGAGGATCGAGCTTATATAAGTGTAGCCATCTCCAGGGCAACCACATTACGTCACCCGATTCTGTGCAGTGATATCGGGACCGCCATCTATAGCTCATATCTATGACTACAACACTGATTTGCATCAGACGGTTTGAAAATACAGGAGAAGGGGCCATGTTATATAACGGGCACATTGATGAATGTATAATAAAAAGAGGAAAGCAACAAAGCATATCAGAGTTGTCTACTAAATGGCCAGGCTTTGGGCTGATAACCCATGAGTGGGATGAAGTATGTCTTGAAGGTATAATCTTCTAAAGGAACAATGTCCTCACAGGGACAATAATGAATAATCTAATTTTATATGGTTATAAGACTGATGATATAAAATACCTTTTCTTTATACCTTTCTCATATTTTGGTACTAGTCGCTCACTTAAGTCATATGATCAATTGGTTACAGATCTAAATGATTAAAAAGAACAAAAATAATAAAATCAAGTAGTAAAGAGGGCATTCAAGGCTATCCTAGATAACTAGCGAAGGGATATTGATCCAGGGAGAAGTTTGATTGCCAGTTTCTGGGGTCAGGAAGGAATTTTGCTTTTTTCCCCTTATGAGACAATTGGCAAAGTTTCAATGAGTTTTTTTTTCTGTTTGCCATCCTCTGGATCAATTAACAATTAATAATAAATAGTCCACATATTAAAAAGATCAATAGAGATCTAAAAAGGTTGAACTTGATGGACTAACTCTTTATTCATCCTCCAATACTATACTATTAATAATTATTTAACAACTAATTAATTAATAACTAATCCGCATATTGCAGATCAGAAGAGATTTTAAAAGGTTGAACTTGATGGACTGAAAGTCTTTTTTCCACCTCAATTACTATGTAACTACAGAATATATTGGCACATTACAAATAAAGACTAATAATATAATAATAATAATCATTAGATTTATTATATAAATTAACTTCTTGCATTTACAACCCATAACAAACTCAAAATATAAAGGTATGGCACAATATAAATCTTGGACAAAATTGTGAAAAAACAGAATTACTATGAGAAATATCTATTATGGCCATGTGCTTCGATGTAACTAAATTACTAAAAGATACTTACCATCATGCATTGTACTCTGATATTTGTAAGTAATAATATGTAATCACATATTTACAAAGTATCACATATCTGCAATGTTTGATATAACAAAGCTAATCATTAGTGGTTTAATTATCAGAGCACATCTGCGTCCATATGCTGTATATGTGAAGATCGTTTGGGATACCAAGATCATTCATTTATGGAAGTGAGAATGAGGTTACATGCAGATATGTCAGACAGTTGGATGGAATAAGATTTATATAAGATTTACTAATATAATGAAACAACTTGATGAATACTTTTTGGATCTGTGGGTATGATAGATCGATCTTATATTAGATTATGGGACTAAACCTTGAGGATGGTAGTACATAATGTGTTAAATAGACTATTAGATGATGTAGGTGCCCACTGGATTCTGTGGGAGTGTTATATGTGTGGTTACCATATGGATCGTGGCTGTAGTGATCAACCATAAGCCAGTATAATGCATGTCCTGGTTACAATGATGTGATCTCTGTGGTATTTGGGATTTGGCTTCAGCTGAGACGTGTTGGATATGTGTTTTTTTAACTGATGATTGGACAATAAAAACATTTGCAATTATACTTCCTTGTTTACTTTCCTGTTCCAGGGCTTCACATCACATGATCTCCCTGTCCAATAAACTTGTATGGAAATGTAAAGGGTTAATCATGAGGTGATGTTAGAAATCGCCATAGGAACAAACTCAACCAATCCCAGATTAATGTGTATTAACAATTGCCTTACCCTGATTGACTAATCATACTATAAAAGGTCACTGTCAGTAATTAGTCTGAGAGAGAGAATAAATAAGTACTGAGAGAGCGGACGGCCGAGTCAGGGGGATGACAGTGGGTTATACCTCCATTTTATGCAAAATGTGGAGATTTATCAAAACTAGTTTTTATACATTACAAATCATTTTATGGATATAATTGGACTTTCAAAATCATTTTAGATCATTTATGTCATTTTGTTCATTTCAAGATTCAAACTTAGACCTCAAGTGAATATGGTCCAACATTTGTAATGATGAGAGTATTGATCAGGAGTAGACCGTCAAAAAAAGGTGACAGACAAGACTTGAGGAGAAAGAACTGCTGAATTTCCAATAATTCCTGAAATACTTCCATGTAGAGGAATATATAGAAACAAGTCAAGAGATTGGCACCTGGTTTTACGTTGGAAACTTATGAAGAACCCAACTAATAGCAGGATGTGAGTGTAAATGAATTCCCACGATCATTATCATTGCTACTGTTGTATATCGCTACCTATAGATGGTCTAAACCGCAGTCTTGGTCTTTCTATAGTGTGTTACTGCAGCAAATAACTTCTTATCTCTTTCCATTACATTGGGTGGAATGGTGGTTAGTCGGAGATATCACAGAGAACAAGGTAAAATGTCTTTAAAACGCATCTATTTACCTTCCCAGATACAATGTAAGCTCCTTATATTAGTCTCATCCTCTCTTTCTATCATTATTAAATAAAATATAATGAATTCAAACTTTTATATACAATTATACAATGTACTATAAATTGACGCTTGCTTGACAGTAGAGTTGGGTTCTATAAAAGATGCTAAAACAACATAGCACACAAACCCTTCCTTATACTCAATGTTGGACTGACTGAAGGTACAGATTCTGGCAGCTCCCAACACAAGTAACTCCCATAAATAGAGCTATCCGTGCGTTTATTCATGCGTCAAACCTCAATTTATTTGTTTTTCACCACTATGACCTGGTAATGTGTTAGACAGCTCCATTAACATTGATAACAAATGTCACTATAAGCACTAGGTAAATAATTGTATCTAATGTGTGTTTGCAAATAAATAAATAAAGTAATCTGTACATAAAATGGTTTAAAAATCAATGTTAAGTTATCTGATCTGCTGGGTCTATCTCTACTTCCCTCAGGTTGTTTTAGAAGCTATTGGACTTGCCTGGAAGTAATTATATAGGAGTCCCGACATAAGCATTACCGTAATCTGATAGGACTAGAAATTAGTCTGATTTTAGTATAATATCTGTTTAATTGTCTGGAAAATCAGGAAACTAATGAAAACACAAATATCTGTTTAATTGTCTGGAAAATATATTTTTCGACTGTGATTTACTTCTGGGAAGTAAAGTGTGTTCCTTTTCTGTGTTCACTGATTATTGTACAGACGAGGAGGGGGTGGTTTTGCCTGTGTTGACATGTCAGTGGGTGACTTGTGTGGGTCGGTTTGCAACTGGGATTTGCTTCTGGCAAGTAAAGGGTGTTTATTTGCTGTGTGCAATGATTTTGTGCAGGTGAGTAGTGAGAACAATGGTCGGATTATGCTATAAACCCCCAAATATATTTGGAATTGTGAAACTGCAAGCTTTATTAAAAAGGATATAGCAGATTTGCGGGCCGGAGAATGTTGTGCTATTAATATTAATACCTAACATCAATTTCCCTTTAATATCAAGTATTGTGTTGATAATTGCATTTACAATGCTATGGATAGGAGTTTAACCCCCTGCGGGTCCTCTCTAGCACCCTTTGTTTTTTTGTCTCCATTTGTGGGTTATGGGTTTAAAAGCCAGTGGATCCGTAGCAATTTAATTGCTATTTCCGACCATAACAGTTACGGGCTTGACAGGTCAAAGGATTTGCGGCAACGGAGGTCGGGTTTCAACAGCCCGTAGGGTTTTTCCGCCTGTAACCCACAGATCGGGTAGTTATGCGAGGCCATCTTAATAGCCTTAAGTCTAGCGGGCTCTATTAAAGGCTACGGGTCTTCACGTTGGGGGAATTTAATGGGGCAGATAGTCATATATCTGGGACTTGTCTATAATTTTAAGTACAAACATGTATAATAAGGTTTATCTTGTATATTGCTTAAATATACCTTGTATGTTATATTAATGGTACACAACGTGGCATCACCATCTGTCCTATTAAACCAGTTTTACAGTGCTAATGTGCCATATGATTATATATTCCAAGATGTAGCCTTAGAATGCCTTGGGGTGCATTATTTAGTTAATTTCAATATTTTGTGTATTCATGTATTCAAAAAGAAATGTTGCCATGTCTGAAGAATTCTACATGGGTAATAAATCACTCAAAGGGCCACTGGAGTAATTAAAATAGCTTGGCACTATCATGTAGAGCAGTTAAACACAAAAGGAAAATGTGTGAAAACGTATTTTTCATTTGGAGCACTTTTCACCAGTTTATACGTGTTGTGATAGCGTGATGATTAAACCTGACCCTAAACAGGTGACACATTGAGCTTATAGGCACATTCCCTCAGGCTCTTAATGGACCAAAAACTACAAACTCCCTCTGAATGTTCAAATTTGTCTTTACTGCAATAATAAATTCAACCTTTTTTATTTTGAGATTAGAACGTCAAAAGAACTCAAAGAATTAAATTCCTACAAAGTGCTCCCCACCGCAAATGCCTTTTGCTGCAATTTTAAGGGGAAAATAATATTTTTTAATTCGCTATAATAGGTGTCCATCATATTAATTTAAAGAGCGTGGATTTTATTTTTTGGAGAGCCATTTCTTGGTCCAGAAGATGTGGACAAGTGCTTCAATCAAGACATAAGATGACCTGGATTTCTACAATAGATAGTCCTAATAATCCGGGGGCCTTATTCAATTGCAGGCTGTTATACAGGCCATAAGTCTGCAGGCTTGAGATTTGCTACAATTACAGGGCGATTCAATAGAACAAGCCCGCAATTTACATGCCAAAACCGTAAACCACACACCTGTAAGAAGCATTTCATAGCGTGAGCATGATCATTTAAGCAAGGCCGTAACTACAGATTTAGAAACAGCCAATGGAAAATGAGACCGTCATCATTACATCAGTAAAACATGGAGGTTACACGTCAATCAATTTGCGATTAGAAGTCCAATAAGTGATCAAACTCACAATCTGGCAATGTTTAAAATTATAAAAATGAATGGCGATACTGTTCTAGTCTATGTGGGTGGCCTGATATGTATTAACTCATTGATTCCTGAGATTAATATGACACAGAAATGAAACATAAAAAAATACAGTTTTTGATTGCAGATCTGCGAGCTTGAGACTGCTGTGCAATTAATTCTAATGTCTTTCATCGTAGTGCAGTAGTGATTTTTTATTTGCTTTTACAGTGCTACGATCAGGTGTTTAACCTCCCTTTCGAGTTCTATCTGGTACCCGTAGGCTTTTCTTCTACATTTGCCATTTATGGGTGTGAAAACATTTGCGGGCTTGAGCAATTTTAGCAACTGAATGGTGATTTGCAATGATTGAAAGATCAAAGGCTTCGCTAGGACAGAGTTATAATTCTGACAACTGCATGGATTTTCAGCCTATAACCCGCAGATCATTTGCAACTCGCTAAAAGAAGCCAATTGAAAAACACATTAGTTTACAGGCTACATTACGAGTTCCAGTAAACAACAATTGCTCAATTGAATAAATGCCCAGGTCTTCTTTATCCTCACTGAAGGATCATTAAGGTAGGTGTGTATTATTCAGATATTTATGTTACAGTTTTATTGTTTTTATTTTATTTTAATGGTTTATTTATTTTTTGCACTATTACTTTTTATGTTCTTGTGATTTCTTGTATTTTTAATGTAATTACTTTTATTATTCTTGGTAATGTAGTATTTTTCATTTTTGGTAGTTTAGGTTTTATTTTGTTTAACTTTTTGTAATTTTCTGCGCTTTGGTGTAAATAGTGTTTTTTTTTATAGTGTAGTTTTTTTTTTTATACTGTAGGTGTTTATTTGTTACAAAGGGTGACATGGGGGTCCTTGAGAACCTCAATTGTAAATTAGGGGTTAATGTTGGAGGCTAAGAAACAAAAGTATATAAGGAACGGAGCATAACTAATTTATATTTTTCATGTTCTATATCCCTTCTGGAACTATAATGCCATAACTATGAGCAAAACTGAAAATTAAGTCATTAAAAAAATATGTATGTGCATAAATATATCTACAGTATTAACAGTATGCACTCAATATATCTCTAACTGATTACTAAACAAACAACATATTGGATCCTATGACAACACAAGTATATGATATTCCTATAATCATAGATAGATAAAGAAGTAAATAAAGAAATCATTACTCACAGCCATGAAAATGATAAAACTACAAATTGTAACCCATGTGAAATATATGATCAAAAAAACAACACCCACAGACATCATAATTAAAGTCAGTGTCGGTAAAAGATGACACACATATCCAAGTGATGTAAAATGAGAGGATAACTCCTATTCCAGTCTAACTGGAAATGTTTGTGAGATATTTTGCATAATTAAATATGACTTTCCAGCTTTCCATCAGCCCAACTTCTTCTTAGTCCAATAACCTGGAGAATAGGAGCCAACAAAGCAATGTTGGGCAATGAGACTTGTGGAGTAGATGGTCATTTGCTTCGTCCGTGCTCTGTTAGAGATAACTACACAACAGAAAGGAGAACGA
The DNA here is from genome assembly GCA_027410445.1 of Discoglossus pictus. Lineage (NCBI taxonomy): Eukaryota > Metazoa > Chordata > Amphibia > Anura > Alytidae > Discoglossus > Discoglossus pictus. The sequence goes on along the minus strand of JAPZIH010000013.1, from coordinate 3,458,381 downwards.
AGAAGAAGAGTGAGTATTTGGAGATGATTGAACCTTTAATTATCTGGAAGATTTTCTTATGCCTTCTATATATAAAGATATATTTTTGTAATTCTGAAATTATTCTTATATAAAGTGATGCTGAGTGCATCCAACATGAAACATTCTAGTGATGTCTTTGTGTTATCAATGTTCTTTCTTAAGCACCTGTGTCTCGCCCTTTTACTGTTCTCTCTCTCAGTGCAGTACACATTATAGCTCTCCATCTATGTGTATTATTACAGAGCTCCTCCTTCAGAATCCATGCTCAGCTGCCTGGTTGTTACTGTATTCTTGTCTAAGGGACATTACCTGACACCCCTTGTTTAGTACTCTAGTCTTCCTCACTCGGGCAATGCATTTATTTTTATTAATTGCTTTTTGTTTTTTGCAGATCTTTGTATGGATTTATTTGGACTTTCAAATTCATGTTAGTTATGTTTGTGAATGTGGAAAATAGATTTGTCATCAAAACAAAATTATAATGAAGCAAAAAAAATCCATAATTATGGTCACTGGAGAAATTAGTCCATTCTAAGATTCAAATGTAGACCTCAAGTGAATATGGTTCAACATTTGTGATGACAAGACTATGGATTGGGAGTAAACAGTCCAAAAGATGTGACAGTTATAAGAAAACAAAATGCAAGGAGGAAAAACTGCTGAATTTCCAATAGTTCCTGAAGTAACTTCATGCAAAGGAATATACAGTAACAAGTCGAGGAGGTTGGTGCAGCGTCTTATCTTGGGTACTTGTGAAGACTCCAACTAAAAGAGAGGTGGTGAGTATACATTTGGATGGGCTAAACCTCAGTCTTGGTTTTTCTATAATATATTACTGGGTTCAGTAAATAACTTCTTATCTATTTTCCATTAAAGTGGGTGTAAATGGTTGTTTGAGCTATCACAATAGAGAAAATAAGTAAAATGTGCTTCAAAATACTAAAATTTACCCTTCCATGTACAATATAAACACCTGTATATTAGACCTATCATCTCTTTCTATCATTAGTAAATAAAATATACTTAACTAAAATGTTTCTATTAAAGTATGTAATAAACTATAAATCAACATCAAGCCAGAACCTTTAAGACTCTGTGTGTTCAAGTGATGAGGAAGTTATATCACAATGTACATAATAGACTATATAATCACTGTGCATTTGAGAATACAAGACAAAGTAGAACAAATTTACAAAGCAATATTGTCATCTTCAGATATTTTACTAACAATAGGAGATCATCACAACGTACCCAATGTGTTCTTTTATTATTTTGAGATATGTGGTCAGGAGCCAGTACGAGTAATCTGTACAGCACCAGCACAACATGGCGGACACATGTGGGCATTAGATAAAACAAATGCACTAGACCATCATATGCATGACATGTCTGAAGAGTATTTTCATGCTTTTGGTGTATTAGGCAGTTGCTCAGATCCCCGATATCTCCAAATGGACCAAATTCAAGATACACAGGTATTATCCTTCTATAAAAATGATTTAACATCTCTTTGGAAAATGAAAAAATCTAAAAGACCAAATCACAAAAACCTCCATGAAAAGTAGGAGATGTAAATGGTGTCTTGACTAATGTCTTATATTAACCTCTTGTTTATCATATACAATAAAGGGCAATTTACATGACACTGCTAGACACCTCATACACAGTGACATTAATAAAGCAGATCTTTGCTTGAAACTGTTGAGTTGGATTTGGGATAAATTACTAATAAAGACTGAGAACGCCAACCCTCCCTTAGTAGGGCACATGTTGGACTGAATAAAGTAACAAATTCTGGCAACTAAACACAACTAAATCCTGAAAATAGAGCTATCCATTGAAAACTTGTATTTTTTCATGGGTCAAAGCGTACTTTCTTTTTCTGCACTATGATTTTTAATTCATTTATTTTTAATATTATGGGACTATTAAAAAATAAAAAAAATCGCAGCTACTTCAGTGAGTTAAAATTGATAATATGTTTGATACTGAAATTATCAGCTGCAAGAAAATTATAATATCATATTATCTCACATTCATGCTGCTTACAAGAAAATCATCATTATGGCATATAATCCAGATTTTCAATGTGTCATATTCACAGACACTGTGACCATACTTTAAAGATAATCCTCATATGTGCAGAAACAGCGAATCATAGGATTATATGGTTAGCAGTTTTAAATAATCCACGTCAGTATCAAAAAAACATAACTTCAACTAAACAAAAAAAAAAAAAAGTGATGACATTTTTTTAAAACAGAGATGGAAGGAGAGGTTTAAGGAAGAAGGAGACCAAAACAATAAATAGTTAATTGCTGCATGAGCAGCTCCACAGCATAATATGCCCTATATTTAAATGAATTGATACAGCAAACCCAATGCTTATCAGACTTCTGCTGGTCTGTGTTCAATACATTTCTGCAATATACTTGCTGTTTCAGTCAAGAAAAAGGGGTTTGCCAGTGTCTTGATGCCTTCTTTAGTCCTTCCTCTCCTCCAGAGTCCCGACGGCTACCGTTTCACCCCTACACAGGGCTTAGTTATGCGACCCCATGACTAAGCCCTGTGTAGGGGTGAAACGGTAGCCGTCTGATAAGCATTGGGTTTGCCTTTCATCTCTGTTTTTTTTATACTGATGTGGATTATTTAAAACCGCTAACCATATAATCATATGATTAGCAGTTTCTGCACATATGAGGATTATCTTTAAAATATGGTCACAGTGTCTGTGAATAGGACATATTGAAATTCTGGATTATATGCCATAATGGTGCTTTTATATATAAATGTGAGATAATCTGATATTATAATTTTCTTGCAGCTGATCATTTCAGCATCAAACATATCCTCTATTATCAATTTTAACTCACTGGAGTAGCTGCAAATTTTTCATTTTTAATAGCACTAGGGACTCCAAGGAGTCAGTATTCATTGTCAACTATGATTTTTAATGTGATAAGCAGCTATATAAACTTGGATAAAATGAATTGTTTAAGAGCCAGTGTAAGCACTAGATAAAAAGCTGTAAGTATCTAAAATGGTTTAAATATCAATGTTATCAATCTGAGCTGCTGGGTCTGGTGGGTCTGCATCCATCTCCCTCCTGTCAAAGGAATCAGATTGTCGCTGTAGAAGAGATTTAATTATTTAAGAGTTCTCCCTTAATCTGACAGGACACATAGCAGCGCAAGTGAATGGATGGCCATGTGCAAACACATTAGGAAATGGGGAGAGATAGAGGCAGAAAATATAGGTAGAGAGAAAAGGGGGAGGATGATGGAGAGGAGATTTGAGAGAGATGGAAGAAGGAGAGAAACTGCAGTGGGAGTGAGAAAGTGAAGAGACAGAGAGAGAAAGGGAAGAAAAGAAAGTACTTACTGAGAAGGGAAATATGAGAGAGCAAAGAGGAGAAGAGGATAGGAAGAGAGGAAATGGGGGAGATGGGGAAGAGAGAAATAAAGGAGGTAGAAGAGACAGAATGGATGAAATGGAAGGGGAGAGAAGTGAGGGTAGAGAGATAGAGACAGGTACAGTGATGGAGATGGGGAAAAGATGAGAAGACAAAAATCAGTGGGATGAGATTGGAAAAAGAAAAGAGGGAGAGGAAAAAAGAGGGGAGAAGGGGGAGACAGAGAGAGGAAAGAAATTTGGGAATGGGAGAAGGAATGGGGATAGGGTGAGGAGAGGTGAGAAAGGAGAGATTATTAAGAGGAGAAGGGAGAGAAATGATAAGGGGGTGAGAGAAACAGAGGGTAAGAGAATGAGTGAGAAATTGGAAAAAAAGGGGATGAGTGAGAAAAAGAAACAGGGATAAGGGGATGGAGGGAAAAGAGGGAAAGAGGATAGTGGGAAGACATGGGGATGAAAGATATAAATAGAAAAAAGAAAAAGGGGGGAGATAAAGAGGGAGCCAGAGAGAGCAGCGGGACCGCTAGAGGTCAGAGAGGGCCCACTGGAAAGCCGGCACCAAGAGAGACTCACAAGAGGGCAGCTGGGTAGAGATGTCGCGAATAGTTCGCTGGCGGACTGTTCCCGGCGAACATAGCATGTTCGCGTTCGTGGCGAACTGCGAACATATGCGATGTTCGATCCGCCCCCTATACTTTATCATTGAGCAAACTTTGACCCTGCAACTCACAGTCAGCAGACACATTCCAGCCAATCAGCAGCATGCACTCCCTTCCAGAGCCTTCTACCTCATGCACAGCAGCCATTTTGGAATCATAACTAACTTGCAGTCTTACTGAGAGGAGGCTGAGTGTAGGTGATACTGCATCAATAGGGAAAACCATAGCTAGGCTACTGTACACAGTGTGCAAAACAGTCCTAAAGGACTCTTTTGATCTCTGCTGCAAGGACACCCCTGTGTCTCTTCCCTCCCTTATCATCATTCTCCCCTCACCTTAGCACCCAACCCTAACACCCCTCATACTTATGCATAACACCCATCAACCTAACACCTAACCCTAACACCCCTCACACTTATCCCTAAGACCTAATACCCCTCACACTTATCCCTAACACCTAACCCTAACATCCCTCACCCTAACACCCCTCACACTTATCCCTAACACCTAACCCTTACATCCCTCACCCTAACACCCACCACATTTATCCCTAACACCCCTCACCCTAACACCTAACCCTAATACCCCCTTACACTTATCCCTAACAGCCCTTACCCTAACACCTAACCCTAACATCCCTTACCCTAACACCCATCACCCTTATCCCTAACACCCCTTACCCTAACACCCCTCACACTTATCCCTGTGTCTCTTCCCCCCCTTATCATCAAGGGAGGGGGGAGGATGATGAGGGAGGGGGTAAGAGACACAGGGGAGGATGATGAGGGAGGGGGAAACAGACACAGGGGAGGATGATGAGGGAGGGGGTAAAGAGATACAGGGGAGGGTGATGAGGAAGGGGGGAAAGAGACACCGGGGAGGATGATGAGGGAGGGGGGGGAAGAGACACAGGGGAAGATGATGAGGGAGGGGGAAAAGAGACACAGGGGAGGATGATGAGGGAGGGGGTAAAGAGATACAGGGGAGGATAATGATGGAGGGGGATGTTAGGTTATTTATGCCCTTTATGGATTAAAACCAGACTCTGCATCAACTATGTAATTTTCCGTGGGAGTTTTGACATGGATCCCCCTCCGGCATGCCACAGTCCAGGTGTTAGTCCCCTTAAAACAACTTTTCCATCACTATTGTGGCCAGAAAGAGTCCCTGTGGGTTTTAAAATCCGCCTGCCCATTAAAGTCTATGGCGGTTCGCCGGTTCGCGAACATTTGCGGCGGTTCGCAAACTGAAAATTTTATGTTCGCGACATCACTACAGCTGGGGCCAGAGTGGGCCAGAGTGGGCCATCTGGAGCCATATAAGAGAGTTTTATTAGCATTTTCTGGGTGCTTGTGATTATTGGTCCCTTGTAAAACCTGAACTCACACAGTTTTCAGAGAGACTGGCAGTCGAAGCCATAACTCATTTTTATAAGAGTTTTTATAAAACAGTGAAACACTCATCAGTTTTAAAAACTGACATTTTTTTCATTTGTTTTCCAGTGCCATTACTGATAATGTAGAGCAGTATTGATGAAATCTATGTACCGTTATGATTATTATGATCCTGTATTTCTACCTCTTATCTCTGTCTCTTTCTCTCTATAGGATAGAGGGTCCTTTGTTGAAAGGCACTGCAGCTTCACAAAATGTCCTTCAATGATTCTCTCAACATCACAGAGTCCGAGTGGTACAACAAGACGTCACCTTCATCAGTGGCCTGGAATCCCAAACCTACTCGTATCGCTATTTGTAGCTTTTCTGTTCTCATCTGTCTCATTGGACTGGTTGGAAATGGAATAGTCATTTGGCTTCTCTTTTTTCAAATGAAAAGGAACCAGGCGACTGTCTATACTCTGAACTTAGCCATAGCAGATGCCATCTACCTTCTAGGATGCTGCTCAGTTGCCATATACTTCTTATGTTTATTAAACGGAGTGAAGACTTCAGTCCAAACAGATAAAGCGTTTGCTCAGTTTGGAGAGTTCATAAATAATTTTGGCTTTACCTCCAGTCTCTTCCTACTGGCCACACTTGGCATAGAGAGATGTCTATTGGTTTGCTTCCCCATCTGGTACAAATGTCAACGTCCAAAGCATTTATCAGCCATAACTTGTGGAATAATTTGGGGAGCGTCTATCGTAATAACTTTACTGGAAAGAATGCTGTTTGTTGAATACCGTTCCGAGATCTATATTGGCACTTCCATATTGTTCCTAATTGTTGCCATACTAATGGTTTTCTGCAGTATTGTCCTTCTTGTTGAGATCCAGAAGAGTTCAGATGCTTGTCGCCCAATAAAGCTCTACATTGTTATCATAGCAGCTGTCATCAGCTTTTTCATCTCACTGGCTCCAATTCGAGTTATTAGGATTCTACTTATTTTCTTTATTGAGCTTCCAAGTCCATTTAAAGTCATATTGTACTTTGTTTCTTCGTTGTGCTCTGCCCTAAACTCCTGTGCCAATCCATACAACTACATCCTGGTGGGGCGATGGGGAAAGAAATCGTCCATCAAGGTGGCCCTGGAAAGAGTTTTTAAAGAGGTTGGAGATAGATCAACAGAAAAAGAAATTGTCCCTGGAAAACCATCAAACTGAAAATCAAAAATATATCACTTTCCTAAGCAATATAGTTCAAAAGTATCACTGCAATGGTTCTGGGAAATATAGGTTACTTGTATAAAGGAAACATTTATTCTTTTTTTATATTTATTTCATTATATTCATTCTCCACCCCTGCATGCCCATCCAGCACATATAGGTTAAAACAGGACAGTGAAACATATACTTTTTTTCTGATGTTATCTATCTGCTAGGATCTTTTGGAGGACTGATATTATTACATCTTTCTTTGACTTGGTTTTTATATATGTATTTTTATTATTAATTATGTTTTTAAATTTTTCAAAATAATTTTGTTTTCCTCATACAATGACCCTCTTCTCTTTTTGGTGTAGAAGGTAAACAAAGGTCCTCCTTGGTCCTCCGTGTGCCATAGTTCTTACTGAGGGGGCAGGTTCTGTATTTGGAGTGCTTTGCAAATGATATAATTTGTAACAAATAATAAAAAAATAAATATTTGGCAAAGTTAATGGTCTATTTCTGTTAACTTATTAGTATGTTTTTAATTTAAATTTGGTGATATATCTCAATAATAACTGTTTTTTTTTTTTACAAACAAAATATGTGAGATTTTAACATAGGTAAGAAACTACTTCTATATTCTTATTTTTTAATTGCTCCGATTTACATATATTTTTGTATTTTTTATATTTATATATATCAAATGGGATAAGAAGTGAGGATTGTATGGTTATAAAGTCCAGTTCCTATCATGGCTCCCCATGTGTATTATATACAATGTAAAACTTGTTTTCTGTTTGATAAATAAGCTCAGCAAAACATATAGGAAATAGCGTTACTTATTTCAGTTACCAAAACCCTCTTTAACATACCTAATATTACTTAACCCCATTTTATATATAGATCCTATTCTGTTGGACCTGTGATGACTTCATCCAATGTGCATATTTCCATTCAGTTGGACGGGTTAATTGTACAAAGTTATTGTCTCATTTTGTGTGAAATCTAAGTACAAATGATTGATCGAAAAAAGAAAAATACATTTTTGCACTTAAAGGTGGCAGAAGTGGAGTAAAATTGAGTAAAAAATATACAAATTATATACCCCAGATATTGAAAACAGAGATGGAGCCATCTAGAAATATATTTATTTAGGACATCACATCAGTCATTTTTATTACTGATAATTAGTCAGCATTTACGTAGTGTTGCAAATCTGTAAAAGGTAAAACTAATCTTGTTATACTAGACTAGTATGTTTGTGTGTCAGTAACATGGAGGGTGCTGGTGGATAGGAAAATAATACACCAACACAGGGTGGAGATTTAATTTAATATATAAGCAGAATATATATATCACATATGGAAGTATTATTGTATCACTGGGTCAGCACCAGCCTAAACCAAAGCATTATAATGTCAGACTGACACAGGGCCAACAGAAACACTGATTTTATATTCATTTGGGTCTTCATATGATCTATAAGTATGTATTATATCCATATAGAAAGAGGTAATATATATTGTGTTATTGTCTGATACATTCCAATATTACCACTGATGGGTTTTGGCTTTAGTAACATTTTGTAAATATCACCAGAACCCAAAGATGGTTAAATTGCACCATATTACACCGTTACCCGTTATGTTTTTTTTTTTTCTTACATCATTTATTAATTAATTAGGATATTGCATATCTTCTTTTTTTTTTAAATAGAGCGTTGATGTAATATTTTGAAACACATTCCTTTTTTGGAATATTGTAACATTTTGGTTGATTTTATGAATGACTGAATAGCAATTAAATAGCATCCAACATTATTTTCCATCCTTTATCTTGTTTTTTTCTCACACGGTAAATGTGAGTAATTATACACAAGCCAAAAACTTAGGAACACTATAGTTTCAGCATAAAGTATCAAATTATTCAATGATTCCAGTGTGCAAGAATCTCCTACTTGGAGCAAACAGATAAAAGCCACGAGGTATAACCTACTCAGTCCTATAATGATACAGAAGGTGTAGTGGTCTCTCATAGTAGAACCACGAGGTTTAAGCTACTCAGTCCTATAATGATACAGAAGGTGTAGTGGTCTCTCATAGTAGAACCACGAGGTTTAAGCTACTCAGTCCTATAATGATACAGAAGGTGTAGTGGTCTCTCATAGTAGAACCACGAGGTTTAAGCTACTCAGTCCTATAATGATACAGAAGGTGTAGTGGTCTCTCATAGTAGAACCACGAGGTATCAGCTACTCAGTCCTATAATGATACATAAGGTGTAGTGGTCTCTCATAGTAGAACCACGAGGTATAACCTACTGAGTCCTATAATGATACAGAAGGTGTATTGGTCCCTCATAGTAAAACCACGAGGTATAACCTACTCAGACCTATAATGATACAGAAGGTGTTGTGGTCTCTCATAGTAGAACCACGCGGTAGTGTAGATTGCCAGTTTCCAACTTGTAGTATTTATCATTAAGTTTGTAGAAAACATATTCTTTATAGTAGTGGCATTTTTTTGCCACAAGGTAATAATTGCTGAAGTCATAGCTTGTGAAATGGTGGTCTCATAGAGCTTACACAGATTGTGAGAAACATAAATACAAAGGGATCTAGTGCGTTTGGCTAGCGCATGAGGTGTGCACGCACAGCGAGCACGCGCCCAAGCGTATTATGGATCCTCGCGTCACAGCAGCACCTAGTGGCTGGAGTATGGATTGCAATGTTCAGTACAATGTATATTGTGCAGACAGCCTCCATCTCTCTGGGTGAGCCATGGACATTATAGAACAGAGTGTGACAGTATGACAGGACTATTTATTATTAATTGTTAATTGATCCCGAGGAAGGCAAACAGAAAAAAAAAAAACATTGAAACATTGCTAATTGTCTCATAAGGGGAAAAAAAAATTCCTTCCTGACCCCAGAAACTGGCAATCAAATGTCTCCCTGGATCAATATTCCTTCGCTAGTTCTCTAGGATAGCCTTGAATGCCTTCTTTATTCAAAAATATATCTAACCCCTTTTTGAAGTTGTCTATCAAATTCACTGTCACCACCTCCTTTGGTAGAGAATTCCACAGTTTAACCACCCTAACTGTGAAGAACCCTTTTCTTTGTTTAAGGTGAAATCTTTTTTCCTCTAACCTCAAAGGGTGTTATCAGTTGAAAATATTTTGCTACAAAAAGTTCACTTGACAAAGCCTTGTATTGACCCTGAATGTATTTAAATAAGGTAATCATATCCCCTCGTAGACGCCTTTTTTCTAGAGAAAATAAGATTAATTTGGTTAGTCTTTCTTGATAACTTAGCCCCTCCATTCCCCTTATTAGTTTTGTAGCCCTTCTCTGTACTTTTTCCAGCTCTAAAATGTCCTTTTTATGAAGTGGTGCCCAAAATTGTACTCCATATTCCAAATGAGGGCATACTAGGGATTTGTATAGTGGTAGAATTATATTTGCTTCCCTTGCTTCTATACCCTTCTTAACACATGCTAATATTTTACTTGCCTTTGCAGCTGCTGCTTGGCTTTTAGCACTGCTACCTAGGTGGTTGTCCACTAGTACTCCCAAATCCAAAAATAACTACATCCTCTGAGTTGCCCTGATCCAAGTTCCTACTAACCTCCTCATAGAAACTAATTAGATTGGTCTGACATGACATATCCTTCATAAATGAGACTGCTAACTATGATCTTGTTCAAATAGACATATTGTTGTATTCTGTCCCTTATTAACCCTTCTAAAAGCTTCCCAACTACAGAGGCTCACTGGTCTATAAATTCCCGGATTTGCTCTTGATCCCTTCTTAAATATAGGTATCACCTCTGCTTTTCTTCAGTCATCCGGTAGAGACCCTGTAGTGAGTGAGTCTTGAAAGATTAGATATAATGGTTTGGCTAATACAGAACCCAGCTCCCTCAGTACCCTTGGATGTATTCCATCAGGACCTGAGGCTTTATTAACATTTATTTTCTCCAATACCTTTTGGATTTCTTCCTGCGTTAACCAATTATTTAGTGATGGTAGTGTAGCCCCATTATGTCGCAGTGTCCCAACCACTGGTACCTCCCTTGTGTATACCTTATATAACTTATTTAGCTCATCTGCCTTTTCCTGGTCACTAATTAGCAGATGGCCTGTTTCACATTGTAATGTTCCTATAGCTTCCTTCCCATTAATATATTTAAAAAATATTTTAGGGTTAGCCTTACTTTCCTTTGCAACTGACTTCTCATTTTCTATTTTAGCCAGTCTAATAGCCCTTTTGCAAGACTTGTTGATTTCCTTATAGTCACATAAAGATGCCTCTGTTCCCTCCTTCTTGTATAATTTAAATGCATGTTTCTTTTTCCTCATCATGATCTTTAAGTCATTGTTAAGCCACATGGGATGTGATTTACTCCTATTCATTTTATTTCCACATGGTACATGCTGATGAGTATGTTTATTTAGTAAGGATTTGAATGTTGTCCATTTATTTTCAGTATTTTTCCCTGTAAGTTCTTTATCCCAGTCTACATGTAGTTTTGCTGCCCTTGGCCCATTAAAGTTAGCCCTTTTAAAATTTAGAGTTTTTGTTGGCCCCTTACAATTCTGTTTTTTGTATTCAATCTCAAATGAGACTGCGTTGTGATCACTGTTCCCCAAGGGTTCCCCTATTTTAACATTTCATATTATATCAATATTACTTGTGAATACTAAATCCAAGATGGCCCCATTTCTATTAGGTTCTTGTATTACCTGGGCCAGAAATTGATCCCCGATTGTACTCAAGAACCTGCTCCCCTTAGCTGAGCTGCTGGTCTCATTTATCCAGTTTATTTCAGGGTAATTAAAGTCTCCCATTATTAGAACTTGCCCGTGCTTAGCTGCATTTCCAATCTCTAACAATAATTGTATTTCCTCACTTTCAAATATATTTGGGGGTTAATAGCATACTCCCACCAATATGCGTTTAGAAGTGCCTCCTCCACTATTTAGCTCAACCCACAAAGATTCAATGATGCCATTAGTTCCAGCATAAATATCTTCTCTGACTATAGGCTTAAATTCAGGCATAACATACAGACAGATCCCTCCTCTTCTTTTACCATTTCCCTTATCTTTCCTAAATAGGTTATAACCATCCAGATTAACTGTCCAGTCATGTGATTCATCCCACCATGTTTCAGTAATGCCTATTAAGCCCCATTTTTCTTGTACTGCTAATAATTCTATCTCGTCCATTTTCCCAGGCAGACTTCTTGCGTTAGCAAGCATACACCAGCAAGTGTCTATGAAAAAAGAGGAATATTTGTAAATAGGTAAAATTCCAGTGAACACAACTAGTTAATAGGTGTTTACTTATTACTAAATAACATAATCTTTTATCTTATTATCGTAATATCTTATATATTACTAGTGTATCAGTGGAGGGTTCAGAGACATAGCATTTATGTTCCATTAGGGAAGTCACACTACGGGGACCCCACCATCAGATGTTCTTATACATTTATGGGGGGGGGGTTGTCTTCTTTGATAATATTTTTATTTAATCTATTAAAAGCTATATTTTAACTTTAAAACTTTGGAGTGCAGGTTTGTGACACACAAACCCCCTTAGTTAGCAATTCATTTACTCCACAATTTACTTTGCTATATTCTTAATTTAATATGTGCGTCAGTAAAATGGTTCTGGTGTATGGGAAAGGACTACGCCAACACAGGGTAGAGATTTTATTTAATATATAAGATATATTATATATTTATAAGCAGAATATATATCACATATGGAAGTGTTATTGCATCCCTGGGCCAGCACCAGTCTAATCAAAGAATTATAATGTCAGACTGACACATGGCCAACAGAGACACTGATTTTATATAAATTTGGGTGTTCAAATGACCTATAAATATTTATTATATCCATATAGAGAGAGGATATATATATTGTGTTGTTGTCTGATACATTCCAATATTACCACTGATGGGTTTTGGCATTAGTGACATTTTGTAAATATCACCAGAATCCCAAGATGGTTAAATTGCACCATATTACACCGTTACCCGTTATGTCATTTTTTTTATATTACATAATTTATTCATTAATTAGGATATTGCTTAACCTTCGTTTTTTTTTTTTTTTTTTTTTTTATAAGCTTAGAGCAAGGACCTCCAACGTAGAATTTTCTGAGATACTATCTGTGCCACGTCATAGCTCAGGGAGACAGAAGGAGCTTAGGGAGGTTAATGCGTGGGAAAAAATGCAGTGCACTAATGAGGTGTTTGGGTTTTTAGAGCACTGGACTGACTTCTCGCTTGGGTACAATCTATATCGCAGCAATGGATTGCACCTTAATGATAAGGGAGATTTTGTGCTAGGGGATAGGATGGTAGAAAGGCTGGAGGAGTTTTTAAACTAGTAGGTGAGGGGGAAGGGACTAGATGATTGTAATGGGGTACAAAGTGTAGAGGGGATAAGGGATGAATAAACTACTCCTGGGGGAGGAGATGGGGAGAGGGTTAGTATAGTCAATAGGGAGGTAGTACAGTATAATTCTGGTTATCCGGCACCCAACTACCCAGGACTCTCAAGCAACAGGCACCGGCATCAATTCCCCATTTTAAAGAAACTCCTGCTAAACCAGCATAACCATCACTATCCAGCACTATCCGAAGTTTGAGACTGGAAAAAAGAAAATACAACATTTTCGACAATTGTTTCTTCTGGGCCTAAATGGTCCAATTTAGGTGCTAATGCCTTTTTTAAAGGCATTTTAAGGGGTTTTGGGGGGATTAAGGGTGGTATAGAACCTTTTTTTCAGGGACACCCGATTATTCGGAAACTACACTTATCCGGCAAAAGGGAGTCCCCATAGGTGCCGGATTTTACTGTACAAAGTAACTCAAGTACAGAGGCAAGCACTTCAAAATTACAAACTCATATCAAAAATGCCAGAAGCTTGCCAGGAAAAATGGGAGAGCTAGAATTATTGGCAATTAAGAAAAATGGGATTTAATAGGCATTACTCAAACATGGTGGGATGAATCTCATGACTGGACTGTTAATCTGAATGGTTATAACCTATTTAGGAAAGACAGGGGAATTGCCAAAAGAGGAGGAGGGATTTTTCTGCATGTTAACCCTGAATGTAAGCTTATAGTCAGAGAAGATATTTATGCTGCAACTAGTGATAATGGTGAATGTTACATTTGAGATTGGATTAAAAAAAAATTGTAAGGGGTCAACAAAAACTCTTAATTTTAAAAAAGCAGATTTGAACAATCTAAGGGCAGTAATACCCATATACCATGTGGGAATAAAAGTAAAAGGAGTAAATCACATCCAATGTGGCTTAAGATTAAAGATCAAGATACAGAGTAAAAAACAGGCATTTATATTGTACAAAAAAGAGGGGACAGAGACTGCTTTATGGGAGTACTAAGGCAGCAAAAGTGCTATTAGACTGGCTTACACAGAAAATTAAAAATTAGTTGCAAAAGAGAGTAGGACTAACTCTAAAATATTTTTTTTTAAATGTGTTGATGGAAAGAAGGCCAGTAGGGAAGCTTACATTACAATGTGACACAGAACATTACAATGTGACACAGGCCGCCGGATAATTAATGACCAGGTAAAGGCAGCTGAGCTAAATAGGTTGTTTTCTGGTGGTCATGGGGTCACTGCAACATAATGGGGCTACTCTACCTTCACCAAATAATTGGTTGACGCAGGAAGAAATCCAGAAGAGGTTGCAAGAAATTAATGTTAATAAAGCCCCGGGTCCTGATGGAATACATCCAAGGGTACTGAGGGAACTGGGCTCTGTAAAAGCCAAACCATTATATCTAATTCTTCAAGATTCACTCAACACAGGGTCTCTACCAGATGGCTGGCACAAAGCAGAGGTGATACCTATTTTTAAGAATGGAGCAAGAGCAAATCCAGGAAATTATAGACCTAAGTAAAAAGATTCCACCTGAAAGAAAGAAAAGGGTTCTTCACAGCAAGGATGATTAGTCTGCAGAATTCTCTACCAAATGAGGTGGTGACAGCAAATTCGATTACTTTAAAAGGGGACTGGATATATTTTTAATTAAAAAGCGAATACAGGGTTATCCTGGTTAAGGAGATCTTAAAAGGTTGAAGTTGATGGGCTGAAAGTCTTTTTTCAACCTCAATTACAATGTAACTATGTAGCTATATAGTTTCAGTACAAAATATAAAAGTATTCAATGTTTCTATTGTGCAAGAATCTCCGGCTTGGAACAAGCAGATGAAAGCCCATAGTGTCAGAATATTAACTGGTTAATTATCCTATTTAAAAGCTAAAAGTTGTTTTATAGTGGGGTGGCAAAAACCATAAATAGTTCAAAATTACAGTCATACTTTAAAATGACAAAATCCATTAAAATGGCAAAAACAAGTGTATTGAGACAAAGTACACACTTAGAGAACAGGATTATAACAAAATATTAAATGGTAAAATTAGTTTAATTTCAGGTGGGTTAAGGTGGGAAAGTTAGAAGATTCTTAGTTTCCCCCAAGCCCGTATTAGCATAAACATCACCCCAAGCTAATGTGTTTGTTTTACCAAAGTAAATATATACTGGCTTAAAACCCAATAAAAAATATAAAAACAAAAGCAAGATAAAAAAACATAGAATTTGGGGATATTCAACTCCATATTTTTATCCTTTGTTATTTAATAAACCCAAAGTGTTCCTGCAACCTGCTGCATATATTTGTTGACCCTGCAGGATTTCCAAGGTCAAGAAGTTCAGTCAGTGTTCCCTGAGTCATTTTTACCTCTTGTCATTATAACATTGCATATAATCAAACACAAATCACAAATGTTTGAATAACAGTAATTTCAACCAACCAAATAAAAATATATCCAAAAAAGTGGAGTTTGTAATTGTAATTATGTTACAGTATAGACCAATGCCATTAGTAGCAGAATGAAGTAAGGGCCCAGATGCAAAAAATATATATAAATAAATACCGTATATATATATATATATATATATATATATATATATATATATATATATAAAATATAGATTTTTAAATATATATTATTAAATTATACAAATAAACAATTTTAATTATAAAACTATATTATATATGTACAATATACACAGATGTACTATTTATTAACTGTACTACTGTACGGTGGAGGGCTTCTATCGCTCTTTTGCCCACCATATTATAAATGATTGTTGTGGTGAACTACCTACTCATAAGGTCCACAACACAAGCTGAGATCCCGCTCCATGCTGATGATAAGCTGGTAAGCTTGAAACAGCTGTACATGGATTGGATACTCAGTCTGTGTTTAAACCAACGATGGCTTTGCATTAAAGCTGTGTAATACAACATGCTTAAGCTTAAAGGAAGCCATGTTTGATAATGGCTATGGATTGGAGAGAGAGGCATTTGTGGGCACATTTGCTGTTTTTTCTCAGAACTCTGAGCTCAAAGCAGGTTTTTTAATTTGCTTTAGACATTCAAATGTGAATATATATATATATATATATATATATATATATATATATGACTAAACAGTGTATTGCAGTAAATAGTGATACCTTTTTTATTGGTTAAATATAATTATCGGTTTCATGACTAGCTTTTGGGAGTGCACCTCTCTTTTTCAAGTCCTAAGCATCTCTGATATATTTCCATTGAAACACAAATTACAGTTTAAAAAAAAAAATATTCTGTTCAGTGGGCTGTGCACAGGTCCGTATTAGTGTAGGTCAAAGTAAAAAAAAACAGGGTTGTAATTATTTGTACACATTGAGAGTTTGAAGTATTATAAAACCGAGGAAACAAAACAAAAAACAGAGAAAACAAAAAAACATAAAAACAACACAAAGCAGATCGGGATGTAAAATTAAAAGAATTCTAGATAATGCAATAGGAGTTCCATGTTAATATTAAGACCTGTGTTTCTCACATTAAAGTGTGTTTTCATTTTCATTTTAAAGGCTTTTCTTTCTTGTGTGTTTTTAAAATGACCTCTGAGTAATTTTATTTTCAGGTTTTGTATGGAGTGGTTATTGACTAGGGTTACTGTACTCCAGTTGGACACCATTTTTCACAAAATAACCACTCCATACAAAACCTGAAAATAAAATTATTCATAGGTTATTAAAAAAAAAAAAACAAGAAAGAAAAGCCTTTAAAATAATAATGATAGCACACTTTAATACAAAAAATACAGGTCTTAAGGTTAACATGGAATTCCTGTTGCATTATCTAGAATTATTTTAATTTTACATCATGATATGTTTTGTGTGGTTTTTAATTCATTTTTTTTCTCTGTTTTTTTTTTTCTTTTTTTTCTCTGGTTTATTTCTGAGCTATTGCTGTGTTTTCTTCCAGTTTTATGGTACCTCACATTCTCAATATGTACAAATATTTACGACCCTGTTTATTTACTTTGACCTACACCAATACAGACCTGTGCACAGCCCATGGAACAGAATATTTTTTTAAATAAAAATCGGCCGTAAGGCTGCGATTCCTTGCGGGGGTTCTGTTAACTCGCGATTCTATTATACGGCCCCGCAAGGATCTCCTCTTACGGCCGGCCGCATATCTTGGAACCAGCCGTAAGCTGTGAAATATAAAAACGCAAAAATAAATTCAAGCCTGCACTGTACAGCTCTGTAAATGCTAGGGATCATATTGGGGGACATGAGGATTAAAAGTAACCCACTCTCAAGCTTGCACATCAGCCCAAACCTGAGTTCAAATTAACTGTTTATTTTCCGGCTGCGGCGTGGGCGGGTCTGAGGTGCTCCAAGCACTCTGGACTTTTTACATGGATATTTTACGGATATTAAAAAACAAATATTTTACGGATTTGAGTATAGGGTAATTATGTGCTATTTTTGCTAACACAGAATATCACTTTATAGACTCTGCAAAGTGCAGGATGGCTTTATTTGAGCTATTTTATGTGCTTAATTGGTGCTAGCGGGACCTCTTTCCTGCAAGTAAGCTGCGGCTCGCTTTTAGCCTTACAGAGAGGGTTCCCGGTGCAATTGAATTGCAAATAGGAATTTCTTACGGCCGATTTCTTTGCGGACGTTTAAGATCAAAGGATTTCCTCTGGCGCGAGCGGCCGCAAGAGATAGCAAGGCACCGGCCGCAAGCCTGCCGGAATCCCCGGCCGGAGGGGAATAGAATAGCCGAATAGCTTGCGGCCGGTCCTTGCGGCCCCGCAACGGCTGCGGCCGCTAATAGAATGAGGCCCTATATATATATATATATATATATATATATATATATATATATATACATATATCCAGGTGAGGCTGAGGGGACAGGGCATCATGAGCCAGGGTGTGTTGAGGGCCCTGGATTAGGACAAAAGAGCATGATAAACAGAAGTAGTAATTAGATTGCACTAATATATATATATATATATATATATATATATATATATATATATATATATATAAATAATGTATTTATCTAAATATTTTTATATAACATTAAAGATATGGTGATAGACAAACACCTACATTAGCAGTAGATATTGTATATAAAATAAAAAAATATATTTGTATTAGTTATAATAAGCTACACTGTATTTGTTAAAAAATGAATAATAAGTTATCTATACTCCTCATAACTTGCCCTCTTGACAGTACCTTCTTCTAATAATTTTCCCCTAATACTAAGAATATGTGTTTTGGAAAAATGCAATAAAGAACTACATGAAATACAACACATATAGTTATAATAGTAAAGTGCACGGCCATTGGTTTCTGTGCCCCTTCTGCTCCTCCCCTGTCGGCGCGTCTCACTGAGGTCATTCAGGATTCCCTGCCATGAGCCATGGTGGGCGGTGGGCCCTGGATTAGGACAGCATCATAAACAAAATCAGTACAGTTGACTCTCAGTTATCCTTCAACTGCAAGAATTGCCATATGCCGGATAACTGTAGTTTCCGGTTGCTTGAGTGTCACTATAAAACTAGGCCTTATTAACCCTATACCCGCAGAAAACCATAGGTAATTTATTTAATTGCTATTGTTAATTAAATACATTATTTAAAAGTGAAAAAAAAACACATAGAGACAAAGTTCATTTTAACAAAGCATTTTATTACACATTACATAGAGTAGATTGGTACTTACAGTTAGATGCTGCAGATTGACACTTATAGGTAGAGGTTTCTGATTTCCGGTTACCTCTGATTGTCCGGGGTCTAGTGCCGGTTGGATGAGAGTTTCCAGATTGCAGGGAATGCAGGTAGGTGCCGGTTGCTTGAGACTTCCGGATGCCTGAGTCCCGGTTAAATGGGAGTTTACTGTAATTAGATTGCGCTGGGGCCCCTCAGAGGTGGGCCACGATGCCTTACACAGCCTGCCCCAGCAGTTGCTCCACCCCTGTACCAGCCAGACTCACAGGATAGTAAAAGAGAGATTTGGCATTGAATTAGAGAATGACCATACATAACTCATGGGCTGGCATCTGGTTGGTGTAGGGAGGGGCAGTGAGGGGCCTGTGCCGTTCTTCTGAATTACGAATGCAAGGACAGGTCATTATCTGGTACTATATAAGCTTTATCCATATATAGGAATGGTCATAACCACCCAGTATAGATCTGTAAGCTCTTCCACTGTGATTGTGGCATAACTCAGGAGTGCAGTCCATGCTCCACCCACTTATGAAATCCCACAACACACTGCAACCAGGGCAAGAGGAAGCCAAGAAACACAATTCAAAGGAATTAAAGGTTAAGTAAATGAAGATTCTTTTTTTCAACTTTCTCAATTTCTCAACACAAGATATCAATTAATTGCTTACAAATGTATGTAAGTGCTTAAATATAGTGAGAGTACCAACATGCACTATATGTGACGCCATGAATACCACAGACAGAGACTTTCTTCTAGGTTTTAATTAATATTTTCATGTAATAAAGATAAGAAAAAGTTAAAATGCCCCATATATAGCAGAGTATATAAAAGATGTCTATCTGGCGCCCCTCCTTTCTTTAATCCATCTATCTCTCTAAATTTCTTTATTCCTTTTCACATTCTTTTTCTATATTCCTCTCTACCTACCATTTAGTTCTTTCTCCTTCTCTTTGTTTCTTATTCTTGTCTCCATTCTTGCTTGCTTCTCTTCCAAGTCACACATCATACTACTTACCTCCTTCCTTCTCTCTATTCTACCCTTTTTTGCTTACCATTAGCTCTTCCAGACTATTTACCATCCACACTCCTATTCTTCTTAGCCATTTTTTTTATTTTTCAGATATCTCATAAACCTTTCCTCTCTCCATCTTCTCTCCCACCTCTTGAATTGTCTTCTTCCCAACTCTTTTTCCAATACAATCTTTTGCTCCTTCATTTACTCAGTAGATGCTTCTAATAACTAGGAGAAGGAGGTGGGAGTCGAGACCCCTCAGCTGCTAGCTGGAACAAAACCTGCTTCAAGTACCCAGAGGTGGTCTCCACATTGCTTCCAATACACATAAGATAGTTTCAAGTAACATAAGATAAGAAGCTGGTAACATTTATAACACATTTATCTATAAAAGTGTCAGCTTCTGGTGAGATGTCGGCCATGGTAATGTGTTTAGTAGGTGAATACTAGGAGGTGCCATTTGGTGCCACATAATAACAATTACACAATATACAAAAAGACACTTAAAGATCCCCAAAGTAACACTTCTAGGATCATGATCAATATCGTGGCCATGATATTATAATTTATATCCTAGCAGAGGTACTTTGGGGATCTTTTTTTGTATATTGTATATTTAGTTTTCACTTTCCTCTAAGAGTGATTCTTAATAGTATTTACTATGTATGGATAAAACTAATTTGACGTAATATAGTCCTTTACTGTTATATTAAAGAGAAGCTCCTCTCTGTAGTATTCTGGTCTTCTAATTATTAAACACATAATAACAATTAGCATCTCTTTTATATTCCAATTTATGTCAGAAAATAATGTGACACATCGGCCTCCTCCTTATCACTAGTTATGTGGCTGAGCAGCTGTACGGGTGGAGCCATTACAGTATTTAGGTTATGTAAAAGGTATAATATTAGATTTCACTCACTGTATAATTGGAAAGTTGTCAGACCAGTTTTCATAAATTACTCACCGTGTTTGCCAAGATTTATTTCCTACACACCATGTACAATGATCCCATGTGTAGTGTTGCAGACTGGCGTGTGATGTCCTGTACTGCGCAGCACCCTCCCTGCCAAGCTGCAGTCATTTAACATTTAACGCTGCTTGCCTTTGGTGCTCATCGTACGGCTCTTCGGTGCTCATTGCGAGCCTCTCCCCATGTACTTCAACTTTCCTGCTGATCATCTTTGGTGCTCATCATAAGCCCCGCACTTTCCAATTATACAGCCTAATATCGTGGCTCACAATGAGCACCTTCGGCGCTCATTGCGAGCCTTTCCTCCCGCCTACTGTATGGGCCGCTCCTTGCTTAGCCAATTTAGGATTGATCAAAATCCCCAAATATTGCTCCAAGTCACTTGAAACCTCACTGCTAGACTTCCTGCATCTCCCCCTGTCCTATGTGTGAGTGTGTTATTATATTTGTTAAATATTTTATTTTAGATTTTTAGTTTTTTTTGAGTTACGCACTTGGCTCACAGTTGCGTCCCTCACAATGCTTCAATTGCTCGCCTCGCTTAGGGAGGCTTTGCAGATGAGCGCCTTTGGCGCTCATCCAGCCTGAATCCTGCACTGTACACGCCTCGCCCGTCTCCGCAAGGCTTCGCAGATGAACGCCTTTGGGGCTCATTAAGCCTAAGACGTGCGCTATACATCTCTTGCTGCGCTTTGCGTGGCTCGCAGTTGCATGATTAACATCGCAAACTTCACAAACATCACAGGATCCACAACTATATAGGTGATATATATATATATTGTGATGGTTTGCCCCCAGAAGCCAGTGTGGACGCAGCGTTAGGAAGAGGACTAATCCCTGAGAAGTTATTATTTACACCAGGAGCTACGGAGTTAAGCTTGAGGTGTAATCAGGCCCAGCTTGAAGTTTCTTTAAAAGGCCTCCTGAAGCAACCAGCAGGGGGGTTTCAGGCTGGGTGTGGACCCAGAAAGCTCCAGAGAGAGAGCTCCAGAGAGAGAGCGAGCACCAGAGAGCTCCAGAGAGAGAGAGAGCGAGCACCAGAGAGCTACAGAGAGAGAGCGAGCACCAGAGAGCTCCAGAGAGAGAGCGACCAGAGAGCTCCAGAGAGAGAGCGAGCACCAGAGAGCTCCAGAGAGAGAGAGAGCGAGCACCAGAGAGCTCCAGAGAGAGAGCGAGCACCAGAGAGCTCCAGAGAGAGAGCGAGCACCAGAGAGCTCCAGAGAGAGAGCGAGCACCAGAGAGCTCCAGAGAGAGAGCGAGCACCAGTGAGCTCCAGAGAGAGAGATCACCAGAGAGCTCCAGAGAGAGAGCGAGCACCAGTGAGCTCCAGAGAGAGAGAGCACCAGAGACTGAGAAGCAAGTGTGCCAGAGCAGCAAGTGAAGCTGCCATCGTGGGATCAGGCTGTGTCACTACTGGTGTAAATAATAACGTCTCAGGGATTAGTCCTCTTCCTAACGCTGCGTCCACACTGGCTTCTGGGGGCAAACCATCACAATATATATATATATATATATATATATATATATATATATATATGTAAATGGAGGAGAGGAAGTGGAGGAGGTGGTGGAGGAGGAGCAGGAGGACGTGGTGGAGGAGAAAGGGGGGTAGTGGAGAAGGAGCAGCTGGAGGAGAAGGAGCAAGAGGTGGCGAAAGTGGAGGAAGAGAGTGGAGAGGAGGAGGTGGGTGGTTGTAGATTGGCCTAGCACCAGGCACACATAGAGAATGGACAGAGGTGGAGGGGCCTGATCCCAGGGGGGTGGTAGTTCGAAGAGGGAGGGCAAAAGGCTAACAGCAAGCAGAGTGCCCACAATTACACACACCCGGAGAATGTGGTCCTCCTTGGTGCCATTCGTGGCCATCCAGTGATCCTTGCAGGGGGGAGGAAAGTTAGGCCAGGGCCTAGGGCTCAGGCATGGAAGGAGGTAGTGGCTGAGGTTAAAGCAGTGGGCACAGTGCCAAAGGATGTGAGGTCAGACACCATTTTGACATCAGAGCCAAGGTGAGGAGGAAGATGGCCAAGAGGAAGAGAATGTGACTGTGCTCTATAATGAGTGGGAGACGGTCACCAAGAACCTTCTGAGCCAGGTGCCCAACACTGGAGCTTCAGGCCTTGTGGCCCAGCAGGACCCAGCATCCATGTCAGGTGAATATCACATACACCAACATGCCACCACATGTACATCATACACACTACACATGTACATGATGACCAACAAGTATGCAGTTACAGACAGCAGCAGGAATCAAGTTAGCATTAGGAGCCAAGAATTATCAAGACCAAGAACCAAATAATAGATCATATCTAGCAAATGATAGCTAATCTGAGTTGCAATGAATCATCCAGGTTCAAGCCTAGATGTCAGATAGTTAGGAATGCACACAAAACAATGTATTATTCATCATACTAATAAAATATACCTTTCTTTTCTATCTTTCAGTATTAAGGAGGTCTGGGTCCAGTGGCGAGCCAGAAGCAGGGGCGTCATAGCAGGAAGTGGAGTAGCAAGCCCCCGCCAAGCAGGAATCGACGCATGGAGAGGAGGAGAGAAGAGGAGCCGAGGGCCATGGTTTGGAGGAGGATCATGTAATATGGCTAGTGGGGTCACCCTCAGCACCATCGGCCACAACGCCAGGATTTAACCCTACTATCCCCCTCCTCCAGAAACTGAGCATATCACCAGGGCCCTCCCACCGGAGGGAACATCAGCAACAGCCCCCACCTCCTCCCCCCCACAGCAGTACGTTGGACTGGCTGCCACCACCGGGCTCCCCACTGCAGTTAATGCAGCAGGCTTCAGCCGGGCCACAGGCCCTGCCCACGTGCACACCACCACCACCTCCTCACCAGGTGACGTCCCAGTGGAGTCCATCACCAAAATCAGGCCGGGCTGCTCAGGCGGAGATTCTGGCCCTCATGTGGCAGTAGATGGCATGTCTATTGGGGATCCATGCCAGCATCTCCGTCAATCAGTCAGAGGTCATGTGCATCCTTGACAGGCACAATAGGGAGGAGAGGAGACACCACCTAATGACGGAATCCTACCTGGCCAGGCTGCTTAGGATTGGGGTGGACCAGAGCCCATTCCAGGTGGTGACTGTCAAAGCTATGTGATGTGCTCTGGTCCACAGCCCAGCCTCTTCAACCCTGGAGGCATCCCTCAGAAACTGGCACCTCGGCCCCTCTTCTCCTCCCACCATGCCTCCACCACCACCACTGCAGGTCCCGCTGCCACCCAGGGGTTGCCTCCCCCTGCCCCCTCCCCCTGCCCCCACAGGCCATGGGGGATTTGGGCCCTGTGTCTAGGCGGAGGAGGACCTAGGGGCTGCACAGATGTTTGTGCCTTCTCAACAGCACTCCTCAGGTACAATATATATTGTCACAATGTTAACCTGACTCAGAAGGTCCTTGGCTACAAAGTCTTGGATCTTAGCTTATGTGATAGGGATATTTTGTATGCAGATTGTTACCTCCCATCACATGATCCCATCCATGATCTTCTTCTCTGTGGACACGTAATGCTCTGTTTAACATTTCACCAATTGATGGTCACTGAGGATTGTTATTGAGAAGAGCTGCTGCAGTCCCTATTTTTTTAAGGCCTTATCTTGTAAGTTTTATGTTTTGTTTTATTTTAGGTACAGGTCCATGAAGGCATCTTCTGCATCTGCAAGCATTGTGAAGGAAATGTATGAGATTTAAGTTTTTTTAGTGCCTACAGGTAGACATTCGTTCAATGACAGACTTAACATGTAGCTCCCACAGTTTTGAAGCTATCATACAGCCAGATATCTAGGACATGATTTTTGTTAGCTTAAATGTAGACTAATACTGCTATGGCAGTGAACTTGCAGAGCCTCACAATGGCATGTTAATGACAGCCAGCATTAATATATGCACTAGTGAAGCATGTGATCCTGAACTCAATATCAGTCTGAGAACAGATCATTGGGTCTTATGTAAGTAACAGTGAATCTGGCTGCTGACCTTTGTGTCCTCTCTGTACTAATGGCTATTTGCTGCTTTGCTGATATTGTGAGTATCCTTTGACATGTGCTAACAGCTGTATAGCGGATGGATGTGATATAAATGTTTATGAAAAATATAATTCAGAGAAGGAGATAGTACACCTTGACCACTGACGCTGGTCACAGCTAAGCATTTATTGTGAAATGACACATCATTTTTATTGGTCATGGCCAGTGACTTTTCCAGAGAACTAGCTAATAGTTATTAATGCTTGCAGATGGGTATCAGGTGAGTTGGTATATTGTTACAGTTACAGTATTAAGCGTTGTACTGTACATGCATGTTGATATTTTTTTTTTTTATCCTCCTCCACTTTTATTTGTTGACCACTTTTTTTAGATTTTGGTTTGTCAGCACACTGTATGTGTGAAACTGGGTTGGATTACACAGTTCAGAGGTTGAATCATCTGTTTCATTGAGCAGATCTAGACAAGTTGTAAGTGCTATGCACATTACTGGTTTCTTCAATTAAAATGAGTAATATGTGATGATCCTCTTTTCATCAGATTCTGGTTGCAGTGGTGTAGTGACCACATGTGACCCTGGTAGGTTCTATGCATCATGCTTATTCTATCACATTACCCCCTGTAGGTATCCCCTTTTTCCCACAAGCCTCCTGCTCTTCCAGTATCCGGCCACACCATAACCATGATATTAATGCTCAGTCTTGTTCATTTCTGATTATGCTCTGTGTATTAAATAAAGCTTTGTTATACCGTTCTAACCATGTCAGTGTGTTTCCAATGGTTGGGGTTATGGGACATTCACATGCATCACATTTGTGTCACATTCCTATATATGTAAACTAATGAGCACTAGTTACTATGCAATAGATCAATTCATATAAAAATAATAAGTCATAAAAGCATTAGATATCATATAATAATATATCATATATAATAATAATAAAGGGTTAATACATATGCAAAGTCCAATGAGTGATTCTGTGGAGTATCAACATTCCCCTGGGGGCCTAAAAACAATATGACAGTTGATACTAGTGGACTGGGATTTGTCTGACCTCTCTGCTATGACCTGCCCACCTACAGTGGCCCTACATGGTATAGCTCATAGCTTTATTCAGGTACATACAACCCTTCACTGCCACCACTTAGCCATCCTGAAGGGGACCAGGGAAACATACACCACACTAATCTACTCTAACACATCAGGAAGGGCCACAAAAACCCATAGGGGTCCCCTTCTGGATTGCTAAGTGGTGGTGGTGAAGGGCTTGTTTACCTGAATGAAGATGTGAGCTATACTGTGAGCTATGCATTACCTGAATTACTGAAGCAAACAAATACATACCTGGATCCTGAGGCTATTACAGGTTGTGATTACATTCCTGGGATCTTGTATTCACAACCAGAGGAGATGGAGAAAGAAGTAGGAGAAGGAAAACTGAGCAAAAAAAGATGAAAGGATCTACTTAGGAGGTGGTGATAAATGCCCAGCTACTTGAAATATATTGTCACTGTAATACATTTGTAGCACATCAGATGTGGTATAAAGGTATCTATTTACAACATAGACTGCCATGCTAGTAGATTATTTTATAAGGGTGAAGACAGCTTGTGGGGGACATGAGAGCTCTTGCAAAACAGCAGAAGTCTTAGTGATCAGAATATTAGATCTAAAATCAAAATTGTCTATTTTGAGTTTTGTTGCTCAAATCAAGTTTTCATTATAGAGGAAGTATGAAATGTGAGTTATTAAGAGCATATCAGAACTGGACCAAACCATTGTTGATCCCAATTTCACAACTGTAATCTGGCACAGAAGGAAACAGACCTATATGATGGTTATTGGCCAGTTGTGGTCCATCTTGGGAAAGACACTGTCTCTGTAATGATCATTTGCTTTTTAGCTATGGACACAGATTTGGTTATGATATACATTATTATTATTATTATTATTATTATTATTATTATTATTATTATTATTATTATTATTAATATTATTATTATTATTATTATTATTATTATTATTTGTTTGTTGCTTGCCAACATTTTCCACAGAGCTATAAATTGAAGATCAGGGCAAAATAATGATAACACATTGAAAAGATTGGAGGGCCTGACTTTCAGCTGTAAATCTAGTGTGCATAGTGCTTTCCCCAAAGCTCCTTGCAAGACTAAAAACTTGCAGACTTGCAAACTAAAGGGTGTGGGTGTGGTGCAGGAGGGTGATAGGAGTGTTGAGTGTTATGCCCGATAAACTACATTTTGACTCCAGAACCCTAGGTCACTGACCCCTGCCTTATATACCAATAAGTATTTCCTGTAGTGGTACGATATGTCTAAACATACATTTCTACAAATAGTTTCAAAAGGTCATGTTATGTAAAAGAGGTACGGAGCAATGGAGAAAATGCATAGGGAAGATACATTGTTTTGACAAAACAGAGAAGATTCAGGATATACAGTGCCTTGCAAAAGTATTCACCCACATGACTTTTTACCTATTTTGTTACATTACAGCCTTAAGTTCAATGTTTTTAAGAAGTACTAGTTCAATGTTGTTAAGAAGTACAAGTCCGGGTAAGGTTATAAAAAAATATCCAAATCTTTGATGATCCCCAGGAGCACCATCAAATCTATCATACCCAAAAGGAAAGAACATTGCACAACAACAAACCTGACAAGAGATGGCCGCCCACTAAAACTCACGGACCGGTCAAGGAGGGCATTAATCAGAGAGGCAGCACAGAGACCTAAGGAAACCCTGGAGGAACGGCTGAGTTCCACAGCAGAGACTGGAGTATCTGTACATAGGACTACAATAAGCCGTACGCTCCATAGAGTTGGGCTTTATGGCAGAGTGGCCAGAAGAAAGCCATTACTTTCAGCAAAAAACAAAATGGCACATTTTGAGTTTGCGAAAAGGCATGTGGGAGACTCACAAAATGTATAGAGGAAGGTGCTCGGGTCTGATAAGACTAAAATTTACCTTTTCGTCCATCAAAGAAAACGCGATGTCTGGCGCAAACCCAACACATCACATCACCCAAAGAACACCATCCCCGCAGTGAAACATGGTGGTGGC
The DNA here is from genome assembly GCA_027410445.1 of Discoglossus pictus. Lineage (NCBI taxonomy): Eukaryota > Metazoa > Chordata > Amphibia > Anura > Alytidae > Discoglossus > Discoglossus pictus. The sequence goes on along the minus strand of JAPZIH010000013.1, from coordinate 3,430,494 downwards.
ATCATCATGCCGTGGGGATGTTTTTTCAGCAGTTGGAACTGGGAAACTGGTCAGAGTTGGGGGAGAGATGGATGGTGCTAAATACGGGATATTCTTAAACAAATCCTGTACCATTCTGTGCGTGATTTGAGGCTAGGACGGAGGGTCACCTTCCAACAGGACAATGACCCCAAATACACTGCTAAAGCAACACTTGAGTGGTTTAAGGGGAAACAGGTAAATGTGTTGGAATGACCTAGTCACAGCCCAGACCTCAATCCAATAGAAAATCTGTGGTCAGACTTAAAGATCGCTGTTCACAAGCGCAAACCATCCAACCTGAAGGAGCTGGAGCAGTTTTGCAAGGAGGAATGAGTTATACATTGCACAATACCAGTGCTTCAGGGTTCATTACTATTCCTTACATTTTGCCCTCTTTTATTCCCTGTGTTAGTATTTTAAACATTCCCTGTTTTTAAAGACGCTGCTGTCATTTATTTAATAAAATAACCTTCATTTTTGTATGCATTTATCCCATTTTTTGTATACAAGGAGGAATGGGCAAAAATCCCAGTGGTAAGATGTGGCAAGCTCATAGAGACTTATCCAAAGTGACTTGGAGCTGTGATTGCCGCAAAAGGTGGCGCTACAAAGTATTGACTTTAGGGGGATGAATAGTTCTGCACATTGACTTTTTCTGTTATTTTGTCCTATTTGTTGTTTGCTCCACAATAAAAAGAAAAAAAAAAACATCTTCAAAGTTGTGGGCATGTTCTGTAATTTAAATGATGCAAATCCTCAAACAATCCATGTTAATTTCATGTTGTGAGGCAACAAAACACGAAAAATGCCAACGAAGGTGAATACTTTTGCAAGGCACTGTATTTATATTTATATATAGAGAGATGGCAGCTCAGGTGATGATAGGACAGTGAGTACTCAACCAGTGATTAGAGAGCGTTATATGACCTTTGTGAAACCTGTTGTTAGATCTCTACACACCGCTCAGCACGAACACACAACGCATCCACTTTTATTGTAACTCCCATTTTGATCCACCCAAGGTTGGCTTGCTCAACAAGTTGATTATGTATAATGATATATTTAATTTTAAGTTTGAGCCAACCTCTCTTCCTCTCTTTTTATATAAGAAATATAATTTTGAAAACAGTCAAAGTCTAATCTGTGGTGTAAGATGATCTCTGAGTATCACTGTGTGAGCGCTGTCCTGGATACTCTACATCAAACAACATAAGTCAGAAGGGTGAGTAGTTCCTTTGGATATTAGTATTTTTAACAAGTTACACAAAAATGCTTGTAAGATAATTATTAGAAAAAGTAATAATCCGGTAGAGAATACCTTGCAAAACGTAAATTATTGTGTTTAGAAAATACATTGATGTTTTACCAGATAAAATATTGTGTTACTAGTATTGTGTAATATGATTATAAAGCATTTCACAACATTAATACATTAGTTCATTGCTGTATGCCATGATGGGTTAGGAAGAAGTTAACCAGCTACTCTGTAGACTAATGTGTAAAACAAGCTTGTGATTCCACTGGATAAAATCCATTTACAAGTGGCGGAATATTACACCTTGAGATCCTAGTGGGACACATACCCATTTGTCTTTGTCTGTGTGCTGACTTGTTATTGAGCTCCATTTTTAAATGCCCTTGTCCTTTTTACTTGCCTCAGGGGGGCTGTGTCTTGGCGTGCCATTGGTGGTATTCTGGGATTTCTTCTTTTGTTTATTTACTCAGTAGTTCCTGAGTACACCTTGTTTATTTGTAATTTTCTTACATGAGCTATTGTCCTCAACAGTTATTTTCCATTGAATTCAATAAATTAGAGGATGATTTTTTTTATTCCAATGCATCTGACAATTCAAGTTTGAATGACAAGTTTTGTTAGACAATACAAAACATAAATAGATCTGGTTGAGCCCTGTAATGGTATATGTTGTTAGAACCTTAACCGCTTAAACCTCAATTTCTAGTAACATTGCACATCCTCCTGCAGATGAATATTACTCTGCAATGACTTGATTACTTTGTACATAGAAACATGCAATGTAATGATATAGCAGTAGTGTATCATCTACTTGTTCCATCATATTTAACCTTTTCTATGTGCTGTGAAATGCCTCTATGCCTTTCCTATATTTATGAGATACTTTTGCACTTCATCAAAATGAAACATATCAAAAAGAAAAAACATACTTAACACTAAAAGTCTGATATTTGTCTGTATTTATTTACATTTTCCAGGAACATCAAGCCTTTCAGAAGATGTCATTCAATACATCCATAAATATAACTTTCAGCACCACAGAATGGTTTTACAACTTAACAGATAAACCAAAGGACCCATCAATCCCAATTATCACGATACGAGTGCTCTGCTACTTTTGCTTATTAATCTGCCTTCTGGGTTTGGTTGGAAATGGATCCATGATGTGTCAGTTCTCCTTTAAATTAAAAAGGAATCAGTCCACAGTCTACTTCCTAAATTTGGCCATTGCTGATTTTTTTTATCTTGTTGGTTTTGGAATTTTTATTTCGTATATGACTTTTTATTTCCACTTTGTTTATATGCCAGCGACCAATGACCAATGTATCTCCAAGATATCCCAGATATTCTGTAGTCTTAATTTTGATGCCAGCTACTTCCTACTGACAGCAATCAGCATGGAGAGATCTGTGTCAATCCTGTATCCATTTTATAACAATACCTCACGCCCAACGCACCAGTCCGCCATTGTGTGTGGGTCTCTGTGGATCCTGGCTATACTGATCATGGTTCTGGAAGTTTTTGTCTGCAATGATGGTGGTAACTACCTAAGCACAGGATCTGAATATTGTTTTTCGATCATCATCTTCACCACAGTCTTGTTTGTCATGGCCATATTACTCATGTTATTTTCTAGCATTCTTCTTCTCATTGAAATCCAGAAGACTTCAAAATATTGCCGCCCTCCAAAATTATACATTGTTGTCCTCCTGACTCTCCTGATATTCTTTATTTCTGTTATTCCTGCAAGAGTGCTGAAACTTCTAATAATGTTGGAAGCTAATAGATTTACTTCAGTTTCTATCACCTTTTTCTTTGTACATTATTTATGTACAGCCATCTACTGCTCTGCAAACCCTTACGTCAATGTTCTGGTGGGGAGATGGGGCAAGGTGACCACTATCAAGAAGGCCGTAGAGGAGATATTCCAAGACATCAATTAATCATTAGATCTGGAAAAAGACTTAATAGCAAAAGACAAAGAATTATAAGAATTCAACAACTGTTACATTCTAAAACTGGATGGTCATGGATGATAGATAATAGCTATGTTTTATTTGTCTGATTGGAAAGACCAAGTTCAAGAGAAAATGTTAGTGTGAGTTGGAGAACCCTTTTCATGTAACTGTGAATGCTGATAATTGTAACACAATAATATATCCCATAATGCTATAGACGGGTAAGGTGAGTACGTTGGAAGACTAAAAGGAATAACAGGAAAGATGTATGATAAGACAAAATGATGCTACATCAAGTTATTTGTTCGGTTTTTCTGGGCTTGAGGATGTGTCAGGTAGGAAAATGGTATTATGCATTTCTAAGGTTAAGTTATAGGGACGCTGTAGGCTCCATATTGTCATTGGTCTGTAAAAAAGAAATATTTGGGCAAAATATTTGAAAGCATTAACAAAATAAAACCAACCTTTAATTCATTATCTTTTGTATTCAATTAAATATGTATTCTCGATTGTTGAGCATTTTAGACCTTCTTGTCTGTTATTTCTCCATTTCTAAGTCTTCTTCCACCTTGTAGTTCAGATATGGTTAGTCAAATAGAATTTTACTGAGTGTCAATGAGCAATTCTCAGCCTTTAAGATCCCCCTCCACATGAAAAGAAAAACACACTCAGAGATGAATATATTAGAAGACAAACATTAATAAAGTTACGTAAATAGGCTATAGATTTAAAATAGTTTTATTTTTTAACCTTAAAATAAAATCTCATCATGAATACTAGTTTTTAAACAGCATAATAAAATATCTGATTACAGCTTCCCACTTGGTATAGTAATGAGCTGGACTCTAAAATGCATTTTTTTTTCTTAACCAATTGGTCAGGTAATATCAACTGCAGCCAGAAAAATCAGCTGATATATTTCAATTAAACGTAATCACTGATTGTATATGTTTTTTTGCATGTTTAGTTGTATGTTCATATACATAATCATACAATAAGTATACAGTACCACTTAAGAGTATTGTCACATAGTAGCTTGACCAAAATAGACAAGGCGTTTTGGGGGTGGAGTGAAACATCCTACATTTATTAGATCACACCTATACTTTATATATGAAGTGCTTAATCTATTCATGTGTGTGGAGTCAAACCAGTTTTCCTAATTATTGCCTTTGTTTGATAGTGTTTCCTTCCTCAAATATTCTCATAAATATTCTCGCCAGTAGACAAACCCAATGTGATAACAGGAAAAGGGTTACAATTAAAATGATGTAACGTTGTGCTTCATGAGAAGGTAAAATAACAAAAGTAAAAGATCTAATAAATGTTTGCCCATGTGCTGAGCCTGTATGTAATGTTATGTTTCAAAGTGAATCTTCAATAGCGTTCAAAGATCAAATTCAAGGATCCTTGAACTCCAAACTGACTAGATGACGCTTATGTTCTACTTGATTGATTTATGTTATGTGTAAGCAAGACATGTATTTTATACTAAAAAGAAAACATTTGTCTCCCGCATTTGTCTTCATACTGGTAATAGTAGAAACTTTATAGATGATGGTCAGTGTTTGATCGGAGAAGATGAACCTTTGTTTTTGCCATATACAATCTGGAGTAGCAACATAATGGATAGGGCTTGAAGTATTGTATACATAGTGCCTGGATGTTATGTAGGTAGGGCTTAAAGTATTGTATACATATTGCCTGGATGTCCTGTAGGTAGGGCTTGTAGTATTGTATACATATTGCCTTGATGTTCTGTAGGTAGGGCTTGTAGTATTGTATACATATTGCCTGGATGTTCTGTAGGTAGGGCTTGAAGTATTGTATACATATTGCCTGGATGCTCTGTAGGTAGGGCTTGAAGTATTGTATACATATTACCTGGATATTCTGTAGATAGGGCTTGAAGTAATGTATATATATTGCCTGGATGTTCTGTAGGAAGGGCTTGTAATATTGTATACATATTGCCTGGATGTTCTGTAGGTAGGGCTTGTAGTATTGTATACATATTGCCTGGATGTTCTGTAGGTAGGACTTGTAGTATTGTATACATATTGCCTGGATGTCCTGTAGGTAGGGCTTGTAGTATTGTATACATATTGCCTGGATGTTCTGTAGGTAGGGCTTGAAGTATTGTATACATATTGCCTTGATGTTCTGTAGGTAGGGCTTGTAGTATTGTATACATATTGCCTGGATGTTCTGTAGGTAGGGCTTGAAGTATTGTATACATATTGCCTGGATGCTCTGTAGGTAGGGCTTGAAGTATTGTATACATATTACCTGGATATTCTGTAGATAGGGCTTGAAGTAATGTATATATATTGCCTGGATGTTCTGTAGGTAGGGCTTGTAATATTGTATACATATTGCCTGGATGTTCTGTAGGTAGGGCTTGTAGTATTGTATACATATTGCCTGGATGTTCTGTAGGTAGGACTTGTAGTATTGTATACATATTGCCTGGATGTTCTGTAGGTAGGGCTTGTAGTATTGTATACATATTGACTGGATGTTCTGTAGGTAGGGCTTGAAGTATTGTATACATATTGCCTGGATGTTCTGTAGGTAGGGCTTGTAGTATTGTATACATATTGACTGGATGTTCTGTAGGTAGGGCTTGAAGTATTGTATACATATTGCCTGGATGTTCTGTAGGTAGGACTTGTAGTATTGTATACATATTGCCTGGATGTTCTGTAGGTAGGGCTTGTAGTATTGTATACATATTGACTGGATGTTCTGTAGGTAGGGATTGTAGTATTGTATACATATTACCTGGATGTTCTGTATGTAGGGCTTGTAGTATTGTATACATATTGCCTGGATGTCCTGTAGGTAGGGCTTGTAGTATTGTATACATAGTGCCTGGATGTTCTGTTGGTAGGGCTTGTAGTATTGTATACATATTGACTGGATGTTCTGGAGGTAGGGCTTGAAGTATAGTATACATATTGCCTGGATGTACTGTAGGTAGGGCTTGTAGTATTGTATACATATTGCCTGGATGCACTGTAGGTAGGGCTTGTAGTATTGTATACATATTGCCTGGATGTACTGTAGGTACGGCTTGTAGTATTGTATACATATTGCCTGGATGTTCTGGAGGTAGGGCTTGTATTATTGTATACATATTGCCTGGATGCTCTGTAGGTAGGGCTTGAAGTATTGTATACATATTGCCTGGATGCTCTGTAGGTAGGGCTTGTAGTATTGTATACATATTGCCTGGATGTTCTGTAGGTAGGGCTTGAAGTATTGTATACATATTGCCTGGATGCTCTGTAGGTAGGGCTTGTAGTATTGTATACATATTGCCTGGATGTTCTGGAGGTAGGGCTCGTAGTATTGTATACATATTGCCTGGATGTTCTGTAGGTAGGGCTTGAAGTATTGTATACATATTGCCTGGATGCTCTGTAGGTATGGCTTGTAGTATTGTATACATATTGCCTGGATGTTCTGGAGGTAGGGCTCGTAGTATTGTATACATATTGCCTGGATGTTCTGTAGGTAGGGCTTGAAGTATTGTATACATATTACCTGGATGTTCTGTAGGTAGGGCTTGTAGTATTGTATACATATTGCCTGGATGTTCTGTAGGTAGGGCTTGTAGTATTGTATACATATTGTCTGGATGTTCTGTAGGTAGGGCTTGAAGTATTGTATACATATTGCCTGGATGTTCTGTAGGTAGGGCTTGTAGTATTGTATACATATTGCCTGGATGTTCTGTAGGTAGGGCTTGTAGTATTATATACATATTGCCTGGATGTTCTGTAGGTAGGGCTTGTAGTATTGTATACATATTGCCTGGATGTTCTGTAGGTAGGGCTTGAAGTATTGTATACATATTGCCTGGATGTTCTGTAGGTAGAGCTTGTAGTATTGTATACATATTGTCTGGATGTTCTGTAGGTAGAGCTTGTAGTATTGTATACATATTGCCTGGATGTTCTGTAGGTAGGGCTTGAAGTATTGTATACATATTGCCTGGATGTTCTGTAGGTAGAGCTTGTAGTATTGTATACATATTGTCTGGATGTTCTGTAGGTAGAGCTTGTAGTATTGTATACATATTGCCTGGATGCACTGTAGGTAGGGCTTGTAGTATTGTATACATATTGCCTGGATGTTCTGTATGTAGAGCTTGTAGTATTGTATACATATTGCCTGGATGTTCTGTAGGTAGGGCTTGTAGTATTGTATACATATTGCCTGGATGCTCTGTAGGTAGGGCTTGATGTATTGTATACATATTGCCTGGATGTTCTGTAGGTAGGGCTTGTAGTATTGTATACATATTGCCTGGATGTTCTGCAGGTAGGGCTTGTAGTATTGTATACATATTACCTGGATGTTCTGTAGGTAGGACTTGTAGTATTGTATACATATTGTCTGGATGTTCTGTAGGTAGGACTTGTAGTATTGTATACATATTGCCTGGATGTACTGTAGGTAGGGCTTGTAGTATTGTATACATATTGCCTGGATGTTCTGTAGGTAGGGCTTGTAGTATTGTATACATATTGCCAGGATGTTCTGTAGGTAGGGCTTGTATTATTGTATACATATTGCCAGGATGTTCTGTAGGTAGGGCTTGCAGTATTGTATACATATTACCTGGATGTTCTGTAGGTAGGGCTTGTAGTATTGTATATATATTGCCTGGATGTTCTGTAGGTAGGGCTTGAAGTATTGTATACATATTGCCTGGATGTCCTGTAGGTAGGGCTTGTAGTATTGTATACATAGTGCCTGGATGTTCTGTTGGTAGGGCTTGTAGTATTGTATACATATTGACTGGATGTTCTGGAGGTAGGGCTTGAAGTATAGTATACATATTGCCTGGATGTACTGTAGGTAGGGCTTGTAGTATTGTATACATATTGCCTGGATGCACTGTAGGTAGGGCTTGTAGTATTGTATACATATTGCCTGGATGTACTGTAGGTACGGCTTGTAGTATTGTATACATATTGCCTGGATGTTCTGGAGGTAGGGCTTGTATTATTGTATACATATTGCCTGGATGCTCTGTAGGTAGGGCTTGTAGTATTGTATACATATTGCCTGGATGTTCTGTAGGTAGGGCTTGAAGTATTGTATACATATTGCCTGGATGCTCTGTAGGTAGGGCTTGTAGTATTGTATACATATTGCCTGGATGTTCTGGAGGTAGGGCTCGTAGTATTGTATACATATTGCCTGGATGTTCTGTAGGTAGGGCTTGAAGTATTGTATACATATTGCCTGGATGCTCTGTAGGTATGGCTTGTAGTATTGTATACATATTGCCTGGATGTTCTGGAGGTAGGGCTCGTAGTATTGTATACATATTGCCTGGATGTTCTGTAGGTAGGGCTTGAAGTATTGTATACATATTACCTGGATGTTCTGTAGGTAGGGCTTGTAGTATTGTATACATATTGCCTGGATGTTCTGTAGGTAGGGCTTGTAGTATTGTATACATATTGTCTGGATGTTCTGTAGGTAGGGCTTGAAGTATTGTATACATATTGCCTGGATGTTCTGTAGGTAGGGCTTGTAGTATTGTATACATATTGCCTGGATGTTCTGTAGGTAGGGCTTGTAGTATTGTATACATATTGCCTGGATGTTCTGTAGGTAGGGCTTGTAGTATTGTATACATATTGCCTGGATGTTCTGTAGGTAGGGCTTGAAGTATTGTATACATATTGCCTGGATGTTCTGTAGGTAGAGCTTGTAGTATTGTATACATATTGTCTGGATGTTCTGTAGGTAGAGCTTGTAGTATTGTATACATATTGCCTGGATGTTCTGTAGGTAGGGCTTGAAGTATTGTATACATATTGCCTGGATGTTCTGTAGGTAGGACTTGTAGTATTGTATACATATTGCCTGGATGTTCTGTAGGTAGGGCTTGTAGTATTGTATACATATTGCCTGGATGTTCTGTAGGTAGGACTTGTAGTATTGTATACATATTGCCTGGATGTTCTGTATGTAGAGCTTGTAGTATTGTATACATATTGCCTGGATGTTCTGTAGGTAGGGCTTGTAGTATTGTATACATAGTGCCTGGATGTTCTGTAGGTAGGGCTTGAAGTATTGTATACATATTGCCTGGAGGCTCTGTAGGTAGGGCTTGTAGTATTGTATACATATTGCCTGGATGCTCTGTAGGTAGGGCTTGATGTATTGTATACATATTGCCTGGATGTTCTGTAGGTAGGGCTTGTAGTATTGTATACATATTGTCTGGATGTTCTGTAGGTAGGACTTGTAGTATTGTATACATATTGCCTGGATGTACTGTAGGTAGGGCTTGTAGTATTGTATACATATTGCCTGGATGTTCTGTAGGTAGGGCTTGTAGTATTGTATACATATTGCCAGGATGTTCTGTAGGTAGGGCTTGTATTATTGTATACATATTGCCAGGATGTTCTGTAGGTAGGGCTTACAGTATTGTATACATATTACCTGGATGTTCTGTAGGTAGGGCTTGTAGTATTGTATACATATTGCCTGGATGTTCTGTAGGTAGGGCTTGAAGTATTGTATACATATTGCCTGGATGTTCTGTAGGTAGAGCTTGTAGTATTGTATACATATTGTCTGGATGTTCTGTAGGTAGGGCTTGAAGTATTGTATACATGTTGCCTGGATGTTCTGTAGGTAGGGCTTGTAGTATTGTATACATATTGTCTGGATGTTCTGTAGGTAGGGCTTGAAGTATTGTATACATATTGCCTGGATGTTCTGTAGGTAGGGCTTGTAGTATTGTATACATATTGCCTGGATGTTCTGTAGGTAGAGCTTGTAGTATTGTATACATATTGCCTGGATGTTCTGTAGGTAGGACTTGTAGTATTGTATACATATTGCCTGGATGTTCTGTAGGTAGGGCTTGAAGTATTGTATACATGTTGCCTGGATGTTCTGTAGGTAGGGCTTGTAGTATTGTATACATATTGCCTGGATACACTGTAGGTAGGGCTTGTAGTATTGTATAAATATTGCCTGGATGTTCTGTAGTTAGGGCTTGGAGTATTGTATACATATTGTCTGGATGTTCTGTAGGTAGAGCTTGTAGTATTGTATACATATTGCCTGGATGTTCTGTAGGTAGGACTTGTAGTATTGTATACATATTGCCTGGATACACTGTAGGTAGGGCTTGTAGTATTGTATACATATTGCCTGGATGTTCTGTATGTAGAGCTTGTAGTATTGTATACATATTGCCTGGATGTTCTGTATGTAGGGCTTGAAGTATTGTATACATATTGCCTGGATGTTCTGTAGGTAGGGCTTGTAGTATTGTATACATATTGCCTGGATGTCCTGTAGGTAGGACTTGTAGTATTGTATACATATTGCCTGGATGTTCTGTAGGTAGGACTTGTAGTATTGTATACATATTGCCTGGATGTTCTGTAGGTAGGACTTGTAGTATTGTATACATATTGCCTGGATGTTCTGTATGTAGAGCTTGAAGTATTGTATACATATTGCCTGGATGTTCTCTAGGTAGGGCTTGAAGTATTGTATACATATTGCCTGGATGTTCTGTAGGTAGGGCTTGTAGTATTGTATACATATTGCCTGGATGTTCTGTAGGTAGGACTTGTAGTATTGTATACATATTGCCTGGATGCACTGTAGGTAGGACTTGAAGTATTGTATACATATTGCCTGGATGTTCTGTAGGTAGGGCTTGAAGTATTGTATACATATTGCCTGGATGTTCTGTAGGTAGGGCTTGTAGTATTGTATACATATTGTCTGGATGTTCTGTAGGTAGGGCTTGAAGTATTGTATACATATTGCCTGGATGTTCTGTAGGTAGGGCTTGTAGTATTGTATACATATTGCCTGGATGTTCTGTAGGTAGGGCTTGTAGTATTGTATACATATTGCCTGGATGTTCTGGAGGTAGGGCTTGAAGTATTGTATACATATTGCCTGGATGTTCTGTAGGTAGGGCTTGAAGTATTGTATACGTATTGACTGGATGTTCTGTAGGTAGGGCTTGAAGTATTGTATACATATTGCCTGGATGTTCTGTAGGTAGGACTTGTAGTATTGTATACATATTGCCTGGATGTTCTGTAGGTAGGGCTTGAAGTATTGTATACATATTGCCTGGATGTTCTGTAGGTAGGGCTTGGAGTATTATATACATATTGCCTGGATGTTCTGTAGATAGGGCTTGTAGTATTGTATACATATTGCCTGGATGTTCTGTAGGTAGGACTTGTAGTATTGTATACATATTGCCTGGATGTTCTGTAGGTAGGGCTTGAAGTATTCTATACATATTGCCTGGAGGCTCTGTAGGTAGGACTTGAAGTATTGTATACATATTGCCTGGATGTTCTGTAGGTAGGGCTTGTAGTATTGTATACATATTGCCTGGATGCTCTGTAGGTAGGGCTTGTAGTATTGTATACATATTGCCTGGATGTCCTGTAGGTAGGGCTTGTAGTATTGTATACATATTGCCTGGATGTCCTGTAGGTAGGACTTGTAGTATTGTATACATATTGCCTGGATGTTCTGTAGGTAGGGCTTGTAGTATTGTATACATATTGCCTGGATGTTCTGTAGTTAGGGCTTGAAGTATTGTACACATATTGCCTGGATGTTCTGTAGGTAGGACTTGTAGTATTGTATACATATTGCCTGGATGCTCTGTAGGTAGGGCTTGAAGTATTGTATACATATTGCCTGGATGTTCTGTAGGTATGGCTTGTAGTATTGTATACATATTGCCTGGATGTTCTGTAGTTAGGGCTTGAAGTATTGTACACATATTGCCTGGATGTTCTGTAGGTAGAGCTTGTAGTATTGTATACATATTGCCTGGATGTTCTGTAGGTAGGTCTTGTAGTATTGTATACATATTGCCTGGATGTTCTGTAGGTAGGGCTTGTAGTATTGTATACATATTGCCTGGTAGTTCTGGAGGTAGGGCTTGTAGTATTGTATTCATATTGCCTGGATGTTCTGTAGGTAGAGCTTGTAGTATTGTATACATATTGCCTGGATGTTCTGGAGGTAGGGCTTGTATTATTGTATACATATTGCCTGGATGTTCTGTAGGTAGGGCTTGTAGTATTGTAGACATATTACCTGGATGTTCTGTAGGTAGGGCTTGAAGTATTGTATACATATTGCCTGGATGTTCTGTAGGTAGGGCTTGGAGTATTATATACATATTGCCTGGATGTTCTGTAGGTAGGGCTTGTAGTATTGTATACATATTGCCTGGATGTTCTGTAGATAGGGCTTGTAGTATTGTATACATATTGCCTGGATGTTCTGTAGGTAGGGCTTGAAGTATTGTATACATATTGCCTGGATGTTCTGTAGGTAGGACTTGTAGTATTGTATACATATTGGCTGGATGTTCTGTAGGTAGGTCTTGTAGTATTGTATACATATTGCCTGGATGTTCTGCAGGTAGGGCTTGAAGTATTGTATACATATTGGCTGGATGTTCTGTAGGTAGGTCTTGTAGTATTGTATACATATTGCCTGGATGTTCTGTAGGTAGGGCTTGAAGTATTGAATACATATCACCTGGATGTCCTGTAGGTAGGGCTTGTAGTATTGTATACATAGTGCCTGGATGTTCTGCAGGTAGGGCTTGTAGTATTGTATACATATTGCCTGGATGTCCTGTAGGTATGGCTTGGAGTATTGTATACATATTACCTGGATGTTCTGGAGGTAGGGCTTGTAGTATTGTATACATATTGCCTGGATGTCCTGTAGGTATGGCTTGAAGTATTGTATACATATTGCCTGGATGTTCTGTAGGTAGGGCTTGAAGTATTGTATACATATTACCTGGATGTTCTGTAGGTAAGGCTTGTAGTATTGTATACATATTGCCTGGATGTTCTGTAGGTAGGGCTTGTAGTATTGTATACATATTGCCTGGATGCACTGTAGACAGGGCTTTTAGTATTGTATACATATTGCCTGGATGCACTGTAGGTAGGGCTTGTAGTATTGTATACATATTGCCTGGATGTTCTGTAGGTAGGGCTTGTAGTATTGTATACATATTGCCTGGATGTTCTGTGGGTAGGGCTTGAAGTATTGTATACATATTACCTGGATGTTCTGTAGGTAAGGCTTGTAGTATTGTATACATATTGCCTGGATGCTCTGTAGGTAGGGCTTGTAGTATTGTATACATATTGCCTGGATGTCCTGTAGGTAGGGCTTGTAGTATTGTATACATATTGCCTGGATGTCCTGTAGGTAGGACTTGTAGTATTGTATACATATTGCCTGGATGTTCTGTAGGTAGGGCTTGTAGTATTGTATACATATTGCCTGGATGTTCTGTAGTTAGGGCTTGAAGTATTGTACACATATTGCCTGGATGTTCTGTAGGTAGGACTTGTAGTATTGTATACATATTGCCTGGATGCTCTGTAGGTAGGGCTTGAAGTATTGTATACATATTGCCTGGATGTTCTGTAGGTATGGCTTGTAGTATTGTATACATATTGCCTGGATGTTCTGTAGTTAGGGCTTGAAGTATTGTACACATATTGCCTGGATGTTCTGTAGGTAGAGCTTGTAGTATTGTATACATATTGCCTGGATGTTCTGTAGGTAGGTCTTGTAGTATTGTATACATATTGCCTGGATGTTCTGTAGGTAGGGCTTGTAGTATTGTATACATATTGCCTGGTAGTTCTGGAGGTAGGGCTTGTAGTATTGTATACATATTGCCTGGATGTTCTGTAGGTAGAGCTTGTAGTATTGTATACATATTGCCTGGATGTTCTGGAGGTAGGGCTTGTATTATTGTATACATATTGCCTGGATGTTCTGTAGGTAGGGCTTGTAGTATTGTAGACATATTACCTGGATGTTCTGTAGGTAGGGCTTGAAGTATTGTATACATATTGCCTGGATGTTCTGTAGGTAGGGCTTGGAGTATTATATACATATTGCCTGGATGTTCTGTAGGTAGGGCTTGTAGTATTGTATACATATTGCCTGGATGTTCTGTAGATAGGGCTTGTAGTATTGTATACATATTGCCTGGATGTTCTGTAGGTAGGGCTTGAAGTATTGTATACATATTGCCTGGATGTTCTGTAGGTAGGACTTGTAGTATTGTATACATATTGGCTGGATGTTCTGTAGGTAGGTCTTGTAGTATTGTATACATATTGCCTGGATGTTCTGCAGGTAGGGCTTGAAGTATTGTATACATATTGGCTGGATGTTCTGTAGGTAGGTCTTGTAGTATTGTATACATATTGCCTGGATGTTCTGTAGGTAGGGCTTGAAGTATTGAATACATATCGCCTGGATGTCCTGTAGGTAGGGCTTGTAGTATTGTATACATAGTGCCTGGATGTTCTGCAGGTAGGGCTTGTAGTATTGTATACATATTGCCTGGATGTCCTGTAGGTATGGCTTGGAGTATTGTATACATATTACCTGGATGTTCTGGAGGTAGGGCTTGTAGTATTGTATACATATTGCCTGGATGTCCTGTAGGTATGGCTTGAAGTATTGTATACATATTGCCTGGATGTTCTGTAGGTAGGGCTTGAAGTATTGTATACATATTACCTGGATGTTCTGTAGGTAAGGCTTGTAGTATTGTATACATATTGCCTGGATGTTCTGTAGGTAGGGCTTGTAGTATTGTATACATATTGCCTGGATGCACTGTAGATAGGGCTTGTAGTATTGTATACATATTGCCTGGATGCACTGTAGGTAGGGCTTGTAGTATTGTATACATATTGCCTGGATGTTCTGTAGGTAGGGCTTGTAGTATTGTATACATATTGCCTGGATGTTCTGTGGGTAGGGCTTGAAGTATTGTATACATATTACCTGGATGTTCTGTAGGTAAGGCTTGTAGTATTGTATACATATTGCCTGGATGTTCTGTGGGTAGGTCTTGTAGTATTGTATACATATTGCCTGGATGTTCTGTGGGTAGGTCTTGTAGTATTGTATACATATTGCCTGGATGTTCTGTAGGTAGGTCTTGTAGTATTGTATACATATTGCCTGGATGTTCTGTAGGTAGGTCTTGTAGTATTGTATACATATTGCCTGGATGTTCTGTAGGTAGGGATTGTGAAAATGCATAGCCGGTGCCGGCCAGTAATCAAATGAGCTTCAATGAGCCTCGCAGTATGTGCCAAGCTGGGTTTCCATGACTTAGACTATCATTATCGTCCTGATTTGTAACACATTAGATATACATTAGTGGCATCTGGTAGGTGTGGTAAACATACATCAGTATCACTTATTACCTTGTAGTACTTGCTAAATACTGAGGCTTACAAGACTATGAGCAAAACACTTATAATAATACAAGCCTTTGCTTATATTATTATAATAGCTTTGCAAATAAGTTCAAACTCACTATCCATATTTGTCGTCATTATGATCTCTCACTTTGATTGGTAACTACAATGTAAGAAACCAATAAGAAATGTATAACTAAAAATGTACAAAACCCATAAAATATTTCACCCATTTATATGTAACTGTAATAGAAATCACAGCCTGCATTTCTTAAAATCATATAAATATGGTAAATGCATTGTACAGGATCCACACGTTAACTTTGATAAGATCATGTCTTAAAAAGTGACTACCAGCTTATATTATAATACAAATCACAGGATAATGCGTCACACCCACAACTCCATGTGCTACTTTATATGGATATACTGTTAGTTATCACTATGGAAAGTGGCATATTGCCAGCAGTCATATAATAATACAATACTAGAAATAGATCAGGAGCTAATATCAGAAACCTTGGGCTCTAACTGTTATATATAAGAGAACTCTTAAGAAGTCTTAAAAAAACATGGAAAATAGGAAACATAGGAAATTGCCCATTATTCTTCTTCTACATGGTTTGTGAGGGGTTTATAACAAGGGTATTACGTACTTAGTATTGTACAGTGCCATGTATAGGGAGATTTGGTGGAAAAGATTCATAAAATAATCTGGAGCCTTAAAGGTTATTTAATTCGATGATAATGATCTTCAAGAGACGCAAAGCTAACACGTTTCTCTAGTATGCATTTAAAAAACTAATTTTAACTATTAGTAAAACAAAATTCCGAAAAAGCATGCAGCAAAGATTTTAGAAATGTAATGGAAATGCAGCTTTTCAGCATTGTCAGGAATTATTATCTGAAGACATACAAATATACACTATACAAGTGCTATTTCTCTTTCCCATCTAAAGCTATTTATTGTATTACTCCTGTACAGCGCTGTGGAATATGTTGGCACATTACAAATAAAGGATAATCATAATAATAATAATAATAATAATAATAATAATAATAATTATAATAATATTCTCTGTTGTGTAAAATGATAAAGATAACAATTTGTTGTTTTATTTTGCACCATTAGGTGCCACTGTTAAGGCACATATAGAGAGCCAATAGGATTGTGTGTTAGTTTCTGACATCTTTATATTCACGTTCAGACAGGTGCCTGTTACACAAGTTGTACTTGGTCTGATTATAGTTATTATAATTATTGTTTATTTATAATGTGCCGCCATAACATATATTACTGTACCAGGAGTGCGATACATAACAAGTTCCTATGTAGAAAGTTACCAACATGTTTGAAGTGCCTGCCCTTGTACTTGCTAAATTAGACAGCACTTATTTTCAAAGTACCTTACAAGATTCAAAGCTTTACCCACTAAGAGGAATCGGAGAGACATATGGAGGGATTGGGGATCAGGATTAGTGGAGGAGTTCATTTTTTGAAAGGGTCTAGTAGGCAGAGAAAGTTGATATATAGAGAGGGGATGAAGAGAGAAAAGAAAAGACACAATTGTGTTTCAGTAAGATAAGTAGATCAGTTTCAGTAACTTAGGTATATGGTTAACTGGGATGGAGGATGTGACAAGTGGGAAGGTTATTTATACCATCACTAAAACACAATAGGGTCTGTTATGGGACTTCTGATGCACAATAATATTGCAGTCTGTCTCCATCTAGTGGTCCATAATAGAGGTGGCAGGTAATTATAATGTAGAGGAGGCATGAGAAGATGGTCTTCTGCAGATGCTCTAGGTTTTGGGATATAGAAAGTCAGGAGTGAGAGTATGAAAAGTTTGGATGGTGTGTAACGTAGATAGTAATGTGAGAGTAAATGTATTATTTAGGAGTATACTTTGGGTGTTTTTGGAACTACCTATTGGTGCTAATTATTTGCTGTGATAAATATATTTTTAGTAAAGCCACAATATATCAGTTATAAGAATGTTGTTCTACGCATGTTTTCTAAACAAGGTGATTGGCGCCACAATTCAAATTATGTTATTTATTCAGTGCTAATTTACATCACCATATGAAGGAAATATATTATGTGAGTCATACTGTATTTTATAGAAAACTGCTTCACTGTAGGTGTTACAAATACAACCCGAAAGGGCAATTACTATTTCCAAAGTTCTTACTCTTTTTATTGGGAATAAGAAAAAAAAAAAAGACCTGGCGGAACATAGGAAGACAATATAAAATAATGTTCTTGTAGTTGGAGATCACAAATGTTTTTTTTTTTCTGATGAGATCCAAATCTCTGGGCCTATCTATGATCTACAATACCAGGGAGAAGGAATTTGGGAATATCAGAAATTCACGTACATTTGGAAAATCTAGTCTTATGATCGATAAAGTTTGAGCAAGCACTTATAGAATGTTACTTTTTAATTTATAGTGTAGATAAATAATCCTGAATCTCAAAGTAAACCAACAGATGGATTAAATAATCCTCTACATGCGTGGGTTTCATATTTGTTCTTCCACTAGGTTAATTTTTTTCTTAAATAATGGAACCAAAATTAATTTGAGATACATTTCACCCACAGTCCATCCATCTTTGTCCCCTGTATCTGCTTCTCAAACTTCAAAAAACACTTTCTTGTGGGATGTAAAATTCAATACTGATAGTTAAACAATTAGGCATTTAGGACACAAAAAACAGAAATGGATTATTTACTTGATGGTAATTTGTTGGGGGTAACACAAGAAGAAAGGGACGTGGGATTTACTTCTTGCAAGTCAAATGTGATTATTTGCTGTGTGCACTAATTTTGTCAAGGTGAGTAGGCAGAAGTTAATATAAACAGGGGAAGGGGCAAACTTGTGAGCTTGCAAACACTTCTAGTATAAGTGCAGTTCTAGTAAAAGTGTAGGAGTTTAAATAAAAGGAGGGAGTATAGTTCTAGTAAAAGTGTAGGAGTTTAAATGAAAGGAAGGAGTTGAAAGAAAAGCGGGGCAGACTTATAGTGGCCAGCTTCTGGCCACAATTTCCACTAGCCACAATGCATGGTCTTGTGAGAGATTTTATGCCAGGCATTATCTATCAGAGTGACACAGTGGAGGATATTAAAATGGTCCTTCCAGAACTCTCCGAGTCTCAACTGAGTATCCAAGGTCACCTCAAAGCACCTCCGAAAGAGGGCATTGGTATACAGCTTCTAAAAGTTGGAGATGACCTGCTGGTCCATGGGCTGGATCAGAGGAGTTGTGTTTGGGGTCAAGAACTTCACAGTTATGAACATAAAGTCCTCCAGCAAGTTATCCTCCATGACTGGAGGTGGAGCAGGAGCATTGTCCATGATTAATAGCCCTCAGAGGCAGTTCTTTTTTCTCCAAATATTTCTGCACAGTTTGTTCCAAATACTTTATTCATCCATTTAGTGAATGGATACCCAGTATTTTCTGTGGGCCCTCCACATGACACATAAGTTGGCTTTTCTGCATGTTATCCCTATTAAAAACTCTGGGTTCTCACTGTAGTACACTAGTAAAGGCCTGATTTTTAAATCCCCACTAGCATTCCCGCACAGCAACAAAGATAGAAATTACTTTTTGCGTGATGTAGGTTCTGGTAGGCATTGTCTTTCAAAATAACCCAATCTCTTCACAGTCTATCACTGGTTGGGGAACAAAAGTCTCAGTCTCTACATACTGTCTGAACTCCCTGACAAAGATTTCGGCAGCTTCTTCGTCTGCACTGGCTGCCTCTCCATGCCTCAACCACGCTGTGAATGCCTATTCTCTTTCTAAATTTCTCAAACCAACTGTGACTGGCTTTAATTCACAGCTCTAACAACTTGCTGTAGTCTTGTCCATGCTGTCACCCGCTAATTGGTTTTATGTTTATCCAACTTACAATAATTTCTCAACTTCCTCCAATGTCTTTGACCATTGCTTGGTGATGGTCCCTTAATGGCTTCCTTATTTTTCAGAATGCTAGCGAATGTTGTTCTTGGCAGTTTTAACTAAGCAGCAAGATCACAGATGCGGGTTACACCTTTATATTTGGCTACTATCTCTTTTTTTTTGTTCTATGGTGTTTCTCTCTTTTTCTGCTGAGTGGCAGCTTTCTTTAAAGTAATGACGTAGGCATAAGCTGCACTTGGGCTCAATTTGGGTGCTTTCAAGCACAGACACGATTTGGGCTCTTGAAGGCACAGGCTGGATTTGGTCTCAATGTGGGCTATTGCAGACACAGGCTGGATTTGAGCTCTTGAAGTCACAGGTTGCATTTTGTCTCAGTTTGGGCTATTGTAGACACAGGCTGGATTTGGGCTCTGACAGGCACATGCTGGACTGGAGTTCTTACAGGCACATGCTGGACTTGGGATCAATCTGGGCTCTTGCAGGCACAGGCTGGATTTGGGCTCAATTTGTGCTCTTGCAGGCACAGGCGATTTTGGCTCTTACAGGCAAAGTCTAGATTTGGGATCAATTTTGGCTATTGTAGGCACAGGTGATTTAGGCTCTTACAGGCACAGGCTGGATTTTGGCTCAATTTTTTCTCTTTCAGGCACTGGTGACTATTATTATTGCAGGCACAGGCTACTCCTGCTTTTACGATTGTGCTTACTACAATAAATAGACAAATGACTCGAGAGCAGACACAAATCAATTAATATTTTTAGTGTAAGAGGGTGTTTGTGTCTGTTCTTTGAAGATGACAGCAATTTAACTATTAAACCGAGAAACTTAATTCAAAAGTCTATAAAGATTTCTTTGGGAAAATGTAATCACAAATCCACCAAAACAAATGTGATTTACCGACATATTGTTTAAATCACATTCAACAGTTCTGAGACAAAAAATGTTTGTTCCCATTTAGATCCACGAAGGTTGCCTTGTTCAATCTGTTGATGATATACACAAAAAGTTGTTCCCATTCTGATCTATCAAGTTTTATATCTTCCAAAACATAAATAAGTGTGTTCGGAGAATGCGCTGACATTTTAGCTAATAAAAGGACTTGATACCTGTGGTATTTCCATTAGAATCAATGTCTTAATATTTGGCTTTTTTATGTATATTTAATATTTTTTAGGTATTTAGGTCTCAAACATGCATCAGTCGTCTTCTCCCTGAACTCCCTGCTCTTTCATTTCCTTCATGAGAACATCATCTTAAAAATGTTATAGGTGCTCTACTCTAGTGACACTAGCTCCAAAGCTTAGCCTTAGAAATTTGACAATTTTATATACCTTACCTGAAGGTTACCTACAGCACGGCCATAGTAAATTATGCTGTTAGGCACTTAGTTTTAAATAACGTAAACTAATAAAAACAATTAGGTACGTTGCTGTTTCTGAATTGAATACTGCTATGTGTTCCTGCTTCAAGGGACTTAGATTCCTGCATTATTTTATTTTTATTGTACTTATGCCTAATATATTATATACCATGACCAGCTCTGCCATCTGTGTGTTATTTCATACCTTCAACATCATTGTTTCCAGAAACTCAGCACTCCTACATCTTGGCAGATGAATCAAACCAACTTAAGAACACATCACAAAGTGCACATCCTTCAACATATAACAAAGCACAGGCCCTTCAACATATCACAAAGATCACACCCTTCAACATATAACAAAGCGAAGTCCCTTCAACATATCACAAAGAGCACACCCTTCAACATATAACAAAGAGCATAGCCTTCAACATATAACAAAGGTCACACCCTACAATATCACAAAGTGCACACCCTTTGTGAAGATCCCAAAAAGCTACAGATAATCCCTGCCTTTGGACACAGGAATTCCCCACTAAACAGGTGATCTTCGTTGAAGGAATGGGCTGCTCGGTATCTGGCCAACAGATCAGGAACATGGACATGTGCTTTAGCTCAGGAAAATAATAAAGCCCTCAGTTAGATGAAACACACCATCCTCTATGCGTTCCAAGTAACAAATCCACTTTATATTTTACAGCAAACTCTATCTCACATTTTTCATGTAGGTGAGAGGACCCATCCCAAAAATCCCCTCACTGATAGGGATCATCAAGTAAGGGAACGGCAGCTGGGGATGCGGGGAAGGGGTATGGGCAGACTTGGGTGTTAAGAACCAATCAAGGGCGGATGGACCACTGGGCCACATTCCCAGAGGATCAGAACAGCAAAACAGAACAAAGAGCCTGTAATTACCCCAACGTCCTGCAGTGACATCTTGTGGGCAAGAATTGGAATTACATGTTTTTTTCTCCAACTATCCTTTAAAACATGACAGTATATTAGTTACGGGCAAACTGATCTTCACACCCTTCAACACATAACAAAGTGCACACCCTACAACACATATTAATTATACATTTGAAATGTATGATTCAGAAACTTTTGTGCCAATTATTATCTCTCTGATCTCTGTGCACATCACTTCATTGTTGGCTGGCTCTGCCTGCTGTCAACATCTACTGAATGGCAAGTATCTATCTGGGGTTGGTTCTGTTGTACTCTTTTTTTTCTTGGATATTCTGATGGACTCTACTAAGTGTGACACTGATCCATTACTTGGGAGTTTTCCTTTGTTAATGGGGCATGGAAGGTTCCTGGATGTTACTAGGTATATGATATCCCTGTGTATCTAATTACTTTATCTACTTTATTTTATCAAGAAATACTCATAAGGTCTGTTTTTACTGCCTAAATCAAACAAACCTTATCTGCTTGGGTCTGCCCATCTGCAGCTCATGAAGACACAGATTCTGTAGTGCTGGATGTGCAGTGACTCCTACTAAGTAATCAGTGAAGATCTCTCAGCAACATTTTGCAATGTGCTAATGATATGTGGTCCCTGATAGGTTAGGACACTAAACTGAATATCCAGCCCTACCAAGTCTGTGTCTGCATATTTTCAGTTAGACGTTTTTTAACCTCTAGTCTTGTCTTGTTGTGTGATGCAATAGTGGCAGGAAGTGCATAAGTATCTACATGCTTGTATTTTATTACCATTCCATTTAACATCCCTGTGAATGTAAACATAACTTCATATCCCCTTTTCATCACCAGAGAACTGAAACTTAAACTCTGACTCTCTAGTAAACAGGACAACAGCCACACTGCTACAGAACATCCTTATCTCACACAATGTCCTCCAATGAGTCTCCAATGCCACAAAACCATTGTTGGATTACAACCATAAAGAAGCACTGAAATCGCACACCAGACTAATAACTATTTGTCTCCTGACGGTCCTCGTCTGTCATTGAACTGGTGGGATATGAAATTGTTGTTTGGCATATCTTACCTCCCATTAAAAGGAACCAGTGAACAGTTTATATTGTCAACCTGGCAGTGGCAGACTTCCTGTATCTCCTTGTATTTCTGCTTATGTTTACTCAATGGTGTGGAAACATCGCCCGAAGCTGACAAAGTGTTTTCAAATTATGAGGAGCCATTGAATAATTTGGGGTTTTGCTCCAGTCTCTTCCTACTGGCCACACTAAGCTTAGAGAGATTTGTGTCCATTTGCTTTCCCATCTGGTACAAATGTCAACGTCCAAAACATCTATCTGGCAAAATGTGTGGGATAATGTGGGTATTGTCTATCTTCATAACTGTGGTGGAGAAATTTATCATTTCTGAAAAATGGTTGACTACATAGTCACATCTGTACTGTTTATCATTGTGGCTTGTCCAGCATCATTCTTGTCTACATTGTCGTCATAGATGCCATAATTTCCTTTCTGATTTCTTGTGTTCCAATCAGGGTGGTTACAATGCTGTTTCCCTTTGCAATAGTCCCTTCAAGTACCATGAAGATCATTTCCTACATGGTTGTTTCTTTGTGCTCTGCCATTAACTCATGTTTCAATCTATATATATATACATCTTGGTGGGAAGGTGGAGAAAGAGTTCTTCAATCAAACTGGCCTTGTAAATGGCCTTCAAGGAGGATATAGGTAGGTCCTCCCAAGAAGAATCCTCCTATGGGTAAAAGAAAGAGCTTTTCACATTTATAGGAAGACTGTAAAATATGAATGTTATAAATATAATTTGAAATTATGCCAAACTGTATGTATACACATATAAAGGGCTCCAAGTGCCCTTTTGAAAACAAGTGCTGTATAAATATAATATTTTTATTAGTATTATTATTGACAACAGCCTTGATGGGGGGAATCCTTCAGTGAAGTGCTAAAGCAACAGTGACAGTTGAAAAGTGAACCTTAGCTTTCTGTATGACACTTAGTGCTGTTTGGCTCATGAGCTCAGAAGAATGGGAGCAGAACATCATTCTACTTATTACTGTGTGCTTAAGACATTGTGAGGAAACAAGATGCATTAAAATAATTTCCTATTCAGTGCTTGGGACAATCACTTACTAACTTGCCCAGATCCTAAAGCCGTCTCCTTCCAGGGAATCTCTAGCACCAATACACCAGCAGAGGAGAGGTCCTAACTGGTAGTATCCATTCATTACCATTATTATTAGTAGTATTACTAGCGAATTGCCCGTCAAAAATGACGGCAATGAAATTGTAAGTGAGCTAAGGGTGTTTGGTGTATATAATGTGGCTGATGTAGCGTCATTCGTTTTCTATGTTGTGCGAGTTTTTCGGAATATTCAATTTCTATGACGTGCAAGTTTTTTGGAATATGCGTAGCTGTTTGGTGGGCTTTTTCGGAATATCCGTAGCTGTTTGGTGGTGTTTTGCGTGTTTATGGCAGTGTTTTACGTATTTAGGGACCCTTAGCCTCATTTTCGTTTTGTTCGGCAGCCATTTTTTCTCTCGCTTAGGTGATTTTTGGGTCTCTAAACTCTGAAATTTGTGGTTAAATGGAGGTGTAACTTCACTTGCAGAGGTCCTCGGTACCCCCCCTTACTGTGAGTAACCTTTTTATGTGTTTGTTGTTTGTATTTGTTGTGTTTGTAATGTTTTTGGGGTTGCGCGGGTTGTGTCCTTGTTTTCTAATCTCGTAGGTGTTTTTCAGCAAATACTTAGGTGTTTGGTGTGTTTTTTCGCCTTTAGACTACTGTAGCCTCGTTTTTGTTTTTTTCGGCGGCCTTTTTTTCTCTCGCTAAGAGAATTTTTTAGTGTCTAAACTCTTTTAATTTGACTTAAATTGAGGTGTAACTTTAGTTTTTGAGGTCCTGGATGCTCCCTCTTCCTGTAAGTAAGCTTTGTATGTATTTGTTGTGTGTATTTGTTGTATTTTTCATGTTTTTATGTGCGCGTGTTGCTGCCGATTTTTGAGAGGTCATAATGGGTCGTAAAGTGTCTCGTATTTTGTTTGCGTTATGACGTAAATTTTGCAAGGGTCGCAGTTGCTGGCAAGGAGCGCCTTTGACGAGGGCCAAGGGCCAAGGGCTCGCTATGCGAGCCCGCAAGTGTGAGCAACAGCTCGTATGCTCACAACTATATATGTGATCTGTAGAATGACATTAGTACTTCCCCTTTTCTGTTACTGTCCTTTTACAACACAATCATGCATCCTATTGACTTTATCTACAGCCTTGTTGCATTGTGTAATAACTTCTATGTCATCCAATTTAACACCTTAAAGTCAGTTTTATCTTTATCAAATTATACTTAACAACACCCAGTGGTCTAGCACTGTATCTACAGTAAGTACATGGCCACCAGTATACTGACGGGTTCCTCTACTCTCTCACTGACTTAATTGTAGAAAAAGTTGAGAGCAATTTGTTACACAACCTTATTTGTGAAGCCATTATATCACATATTACCGAATAATATCACTGTCACTTCCAGTCATCAGACGGGTGTGTAAGTGAGTCACCCAGCAGAGATAATTATGTATATTTATCTGGATGGTAAAAAATGTCAGACAGCATTAGTTACGGGATAACTTCTGTATGTAGGATGTTCATTTTAGAATTAAGTAGGTATTACCCGCTGTACAATAGTTCTAACTGGTTTTGATCCCAGACAGGTTATAATGTACATGCTGTTTGTGCTTTGACATCCAGCACCTGGCAAAAGTCACAGTTTTGCCCCCGTTCTAGTGATGCACCATGTTCAGATGGTATTGTACTAGAATGGAGTGTAATATCTTCTTGTAATGCTGGGAGTTGTGGATTTCAGGATTCCCTTAATTCATCAAGCTTAACTCTGTTTAACTTCATTAGCAGTAATATAATTAAAGATGTTTATTGGCCAATTAAATCAGATTTGAACTGATTGTAGTATACATACATATTCAATAATATTATATGTTTGTATATATAGGGCAGCCATCAGAAATCCTACAGCCCATTACAAATGTATCAACTGGAACCCCTGACCATCTTCATCACATGCACATTTCACACATTATTTATTCCTACTTATCCCCTGCCCCCATAGTTAACTTTTCCATCAGCATATACACACACAGTTGAATAATCAGGGTATTGCAGTGAATAGTGATACCTTTTTATTGGACAAACGTATTCATAATAAAGCGACGAGCTTTCGAGAGATAATGCCTCTCTCTATCAAGTCAAAAAGTGATACTGATACAAGTATGAACTAAAAACAGTAAACAGAAAGAGATGGGGAAAAAAATTGGAGAAACAAGAAGGACAAAATGAATTGGCTAGAATTAAGTGAGAAACAGACCAGCATTGCGAATAATGTCCTGATAGGTCAGTATGTAAGTCTATAGATCAGGTTGTAGATAAGAACACAGCAGAGTAAAATAAAGAGCAATACATTTCAGCATAGCATGTAGCTTACCATAACAGTAATAGAAGGGGGAAGGTAAGTGGAATGTGTGAGTTATAAGACATTAAGATAGTGGGCCAGAAAGCCTAAGTAGATGTTAATGCCCAAATCCTTTGTATTAAAAAATTGAATTATTTTTAATTCAAAAGTTTTTCGCTGCCGGATAGTTCTGAAATTCCCTCTGAGTACTTTTATTTTGAGGTTCTGGATGGCGTGATTTTCCTGGGTGAAATGGTGTCCAACTGGAGTACAATAGCTGTCTTCATGGTGCTTTTTGTTGGAGCTTCAGTGGAGGTTATTTCGCATGTGTAGTTTCTGGCTGGTTTCCCCAATGTAGCACCCCCTTTCACATACAGTACACAGTCACATACAATGCACTGTATGTGAAAGGGGGTGCTACATTGGGGAAACTGTCACGTACAATGAACTGTATGTGAAAGGGGGTGCTACATTGGGGAAACCAGACAGAAACTACACATGCGAATGAAGCTCCACAGAAGCTTCATCAAAAAGCACCATGACGACAGCTATTGTACTCCAGTTGGACACCATTTCACCCAGGAAAATCACTCCATCCAGAAGCTCAAAATAAAAGTACTTTTGAATTAAAAATGATTCAATTTTTTAATACAAAGGATTTGGGCATTAACATCGACTTAGGCTTTCTGGCCCACTATTTTAATGTCTTATAGCACACAGATTCCACATACCTCCCCCCTTTCTATTATGTTATGCTTACATTTATTGCTCTTTATTTTACTCTGCTGTGTTCTTATCTACAACCTGATCTATAGACTTACTTACTTACCTATGAGGACATTAGTCACAATGCTGGTCTATTTCTCACTTAACTCTAGCCTATGAATTTTGTCTTTTTTGTTTTTCCAAATTTTTTTTCCCCATCTCTTTCTGTTTACTGTTTTTAGTTCATACTTGTATCAGTATCGCTTTTTGACTTGATAAAGAGAGGCATTATCTCTCGAAAGCTCGTAGCTTTATCATGAATACGCTTGTCCAATAAAAAAGGTATCACTATTCACTGCAATACTCTGATTATTCAACTGGATTACTGGATATTCACGGCTACCTCACTCTTCACACACACACACATACTGTATATATATATATATATATATATATATATATATATATATATATATATATATATATACAATCTGTATATGATTACATACATACATAATGTATTGTATACGTAATCATGTGCATCATATATAGCCCATGTACAATATATACACATTGAAATAGATTGAATTTAAAAAGGACGATGACCAACGAAGATTGTCTCATGGCTTGAAGGGAATATATGAAAGTACTTAAGCACTGGGTTTATCTTAATGGGCCAAATCTTCTAATGGGTGAAGCGTTAGAGAACATCTGAGGAACCTTCATGATATCCTATGGATTTATGATTTCACCCTAAGGTCTCTATTTATTTTCAGTCTTGATTAATTATTTAATTATTTTCATTGTTAGCTCACACCGGAACACAAGTCTAATTAATGAGACTAATTTATGTAATTTCTACACGGGACGCCGGGGGGCGGCGAGCTCAGAGAATCATCACAATGATCTCATACAGTTACAGACTATTGGAAGGTATATGGGAAATAAATACACAGAGTTATCTATTGTTCAGTTTTGTGATATTGATCTTCCATTATTGTATTAAAAAAATTATTATATTTTTGTCTAAATGGTTTCACAAGCAGTTGCTGGACTTATGTGTACATTGTAGTAGAAAAAAGTAAATCAATGAATTATATTTTTAACCTTACTAACAAATTAGAAATATAGATGGATTTACAAACTATTATTATAAACAATTTTTAGATCTTCTCTTGCCCCAACTCAAAATCCTATTTAATGATATTATGATAGGATCACAGATAAAAGCGGTATTCCTAGAAGCTAAAATTATACATAAAGTTATACATAAAGATGGTAAAGACCCTACCCAATGTCAGAGCTATAGAACAATCAAATTAATAAACAGTGATATGAAAATATATTCAGGTACTGGCCAACCGATAAGCACAAATTCTCCCGCACATGATCCATCCGGACCAAGGTGGCTTTATTCCAGACAGAAAAGCCTCAAACAATATTTGACAAACCTTATAGATATGGAGCCCGATTCAATTGCAAGCCCACAACTAGATCGTAGTAGGCCACATCTCCAATTGCGATGCTATGCAACTGAGCAAGGGCACTAGTTATGGGCCAAAGCCTCAAGCCCGTAAAGCCCTCCCGTGGCCTCAAACTGTTACGGGGCTGGCCATTATGCAATCGACTGGTATGATCCAATCGCGGTATAACGTAGTGCGATACAGCCTCTCAGGCGATAGAAAGTGGTCTAGCCACAGATGATTGACAGAGGGATTTTATAAAGTTGCGTTTCACCCGCCCATGCATTTACTGTGTTGTATTTTCTGATGAAGAAGCACGCAGGTCCTAGAGTAGGAGGTTTTTCAGTGAGAGAGAGGGAGAGCAGGAGTATTTTGCAGAAATCTGAGGTTTTGTTTATTTCTATTATACTAATTATGATTTTACACTTAATCCTTGTTGACACAATTACACACAATTGCAATACACAAAATTTAAAGAACACACATGAAGACATATAGAGCTAGGTCACTCCATACACCTCCTCCATCCCATCCCCCACACCCCATCCCCAGTTATTAAATACACATAATACACACATTTTTTTCCATCATACATATAGAACCAAACTTTGATTGATTTATCCTTACATTATTTTTGGGATTATAATGAAGAGAGGAGAGTGGAGGGGTGAGGAGTGGAGAGGTGGGGATGAGGTGAAAAGGAGAGGGGAGGAGAAGTAGTGGAGGAGAGGAGTGGAGGAAAGGCGGAGAGGCATGGAGGAGAGGATGTGGTGGAGAAGGAGGTGGCAGAGGAGGAGCAGGAGGAGCAGGAGGATCACAAGAAGGTGGTGGAGGAGAAGGAGGAGCAGGAGGTGGTGAAAGTGGAGGAGAAGAGTGGAGAGGAGGAGGGTGGTGGCAGGGGGGCCCTAGCACCAGGCACATATAGAATAGGGGCAGAGGGGAAGGGGCCTGATCCAAGGGGGAGATAGTTCAGGGGAGGCACAGGCCTCAGGGACAGGTCCGGGAGACAAAGATCCCTGTCCACAGTTGGGAGGGCAAAAGGATAAGGGCAAGTACAGGGCCCACATTCCAGGGGGTGACCGCAGAAGCCATGCAACACGCTCTGGTCCACAGCCAACAATGTTAACTTAATTTAGCCTGGCTACAGAGTCTTGGATCATGGCCTATGTGATGTCGATATTTTGTATGCAGATGGCTACCTCCATCACATGGTCCATGATCCTCTTCTCTGTGGACACATAGGGTTCTTTTTAACATTTCACCAATTGATGGTCACTGAGGAATGCTGTTGTTTGCCTCCATTTGTGGGTTACGGGCTTGAACACCAGGGGTCTTTGGAAATTTGTTGCAATTTAATAGCGTGATTGGAATGTAACAGCTTGACAGAGCAAAGGATTTGTGACAGAGGAGTTCAGTTTTCGACATCCCATAGGGTTTTTTCGCCCTTAACTCGCAAGTCGTTTGTGGGTTGCTTTACGGGGCCAATTTAATAGCTGTAAGTCTTGCAGGCTACGTTACGGGCTGATTATTTTAATTTCCAACTATCAAGCTTTATTGTTCTACAATTGTTGTCTTTTAAACATATGATATTAGGATTATACATATGAAAAACATAAAGAGTAGAAAATGAAAGTAAAGTTTGTGTGTGCTTTATGTAGAACATTACATTGAAGGACTAATGACTGGCCATTGCCAAAGGAACTAGGGTCATGGACATGGGAACGGAAAAGGCAACAAAGGTTATTGGAACTGTACGTTGGTATGAGGATGAGAATGTCTTGTCTCTTGTTTATCAATGAGAGTCTTTTTTAATGAATGTGACATCCATGGGAGATGTGTAGAGGACCTCTCCACTCATGATCACTGATAAAAGGTTCAAGTGAACATGTACAAGGAAGAGTACAGGAAGTGGGGCTTTTTAGTCTCTCTAACACTCAGTGATATATATATATAATGTAAATATAAACAAAACAATTATATTTAGAAATGCACATAAAAACACAAATAATATTAAGGCAGTTAATGATGTATGAAGATGAGTCTTATTTTTGAATAAATAATTGGGAAAATCTGTAAAAAAACCTAAGCAAAAAATGTAATGCATAAATTCAAGCAATAATATTGCAAAATCAGGTTGCACCTTGTAGGTAACAGATGATCAGTCCATGGAATATAATAATCACAAAGAGGGGAATTTATTAAGCATCAAAATCTCATGTTAAAGACTGATTTACTATGTAATATTTCCTACGTGGAGAAACATCTCTTCTCATCTTATCTCAGATCTTCTCATCTCAAGTAAGAAAGTGCTTAGTAAATTCCTCCTGAAATGACAAATGTAAAAAAAAGTGCACCCAGCACTAATAGTGTGATTCTATTGTAATAAATCAAGAAAATATAAAGATAAAATGTGTTCACAAACATGAAAGGGAAACCGTCATGTCAAAACATGTGTATGATCCTGGACCGGTTCCACATATCCTACAGGATTGTCAGTACTAAAGAACTGTTACTATAGTAATAACTTGGCATGCGATGGCGGATCTGCCTGTTCTTGTCTGTTTTAATAATGGAAACACATTAAATTTACTTTTTTTATCAGAGTGCGGTTTATGTGGGGTAGAAAAGGTGGAATTACATGTCCCCATTTACTATTTTCTATTCAGTCTTTTTTATCAAACTTGGATGAACTTTATCCTTGATTAGTAAGTAATGTTCTTAGAAACATAGAAATTGGAGATATTTTATGTTTTCATTCTAATTAACTCCAAATACTCTCACATTTTCCCAGTTTGATAAATACACTGTGACACATTACCAGTCTCCTATGAGTTTGTGCCATGTTTCAGGCACTTTGATGGAGGACACAATACAAGGAGCTGTTTATGATTTTCTAAGTTTTACTGATATTGTATCCACTGATACAAAAATAACAAAAAATCCAATCAATGAAAATAATAGGCCTAGCTTCCACTGAAGCACTACCTTAAAAACCGTTTCTTCACTAACCAGCTCTCATCCAGCTAAACCTTGTTGGAGCAAAACAAACAGTCCAATAGTTTATTTGAAATCACTGGCCTGTAATTTCTTCAGATTCCCATGTCTCCACTCTGTTCCAAGCTGTCATCTGCCACAGGCTGCTGTCTCACTATGTGTGTTTTTCTCCAGGTCAGACAAACTGCAAACAATCAGTCCATAAGCAGCCCCTCACATACTCCAGGAGCAGCCTTATATCAGGTCTGCTCAGGTGCAGTAAATCAACCTACCAGGAATGTTAACTCCTGCAGTCCTATTGGGGGAAGAGAGCTTTAGAAACCCCTTAGATAACTATATCACAATACTCATTTGTGCTCATTCACCAATATTTTTGTTTTTTAGGTTTTATAAAAGTATCATAGCCTATGTTGGGGCTAGTGTAGCGTGTTCATGTTTAGTAGTGGTGATAATGTTTTGGAGACTACAGAGTTTCATACTTTGTCTTCATACTCTTACATGTATTTGTTAGTTTGTGAGCACACTTTAGAGCAGACAACCTTTGAGCAAACCCCCAGGTTATGGGGGCCATGTAAAAGCTCTAAGCTGCCATGTGGGCATTTCTTTGGGAGCAATGTTATCCGTAGAAGAAGTTTTGTTGCTTCTTACCATGCCATCAGATGTACTACAGTGTTGAAAATCTATTAGAAACAAAAAAGTAGGATATTACTGTGTCTGTATTTTTTAAAATTAAAATAAATACAGTGATTGATAAAACCAAGGTCATTACATGTGCATTTGAATGTGGGCAGAATGTTCTAGAAATATATTCAGTATTTGCATGGGTTGTTGAAATCATGTCATGTAGGTCAGGTCTCCTGGAGAGATATACAGTAGGTATGAGATTTAGATGTTCATCTTAATATATTCTCTCATTTGTCTGAAGAAAAATCAAAAGCACAATTTATACAGCATTTAAACACATTTCTAAGCACCAATAAGTCCAGTTGTATTTTTACTTAATAAATCAGCATTTGTATTTTTATACATTTCTTTATTAGATATATTTAGCAGATGTGTAGCCAATATCCTGAGCTCTGATTTGACTAAGGTAAAATCATCACCAGAATTTATACAGAGCAAAAGCAGGAATAAATATTGATGAATATTATGTTTTTCATTAATATAAAAGTAAATGTTTTTTTGTTTTTTTTTAGAAATACATCTCAATAGTCACACGTGCTAAACTAGCTAAGAATAAGTAAATTAATACACCAAAAAGTGATATATGTTCAATGCAAACATAAACAATACAATTCTATTTAGAAATGTACCTGAAAACACATATAATGTAATATAAGGCCGCTCACAATATATGAAGATGAGGTTATTCTTGGTGAAGTAATTGAAGTAACTCCTAAGCAGGAAACAAAATGCAAAACTCCTGGAAATAATATTGTAAAATCTGGGGCATCTTATAGGTAACAGAAGATAAGTCTGTGGAAGGAGAAAAACACAAAAAAGGAATTTACTAAGCATCCCATGTGCATCCCCTATTATCTCCTGATTTACCATGGACTATTTCCTATGGGAGGCATCTTAACACAGCTCTTCCAAGACATCGCAGGTAAGAAAGTGCTTAATAAATTCCTCCCAAAAAGCCAAATGCAAAATAAAGCGCTTATTGTGTGGTTCCCCATGTTCTATATTTTTATTAAGCTTTTTTTATGAAGTGCAAAATGTAAACTGGGTCGCTCAGTCATGTCCAACTCTCTGTGACCTCATGGACAACACACCATGCTGATCTACTTGGTTTTCATGACATAGATACTGGAGTGGGTTGCCAGTTCCTTCTCCAGTGGGCCACAGTATACAGCCCCTGATATTCCTAGGTGGTTGCCCATCCAAGTACTAACCAGTGTGACCTCTTGGTTCCCTGGCTGGATTCAAACCCAGGATACTGTGGCGAGAACATCTGCATCCAGACTGCGATTTGTCATCACGCTTCAGAACCTCGTGAAGCGAGTCATTGAGGCATATAAGCCTTCTGAGCTTGTAGGACTTGAGCAATAAGCGACGAAGGCATGGAAACACAGGACTTAGGATGAAAAGAGCACCGAAGGCGCTACTGCAAGCCTCGTGAAGCACGGGACTTAGGCTGAAAACAGCGCTGAAGGCGCTCCTGCGAGCCTCCGGCGCTCATCGCAGCACTTTGGGGAATGTGCGCAGAAGGCATGGAAACACACAGGACTTAGGATGAAAAGAGCACCGAAGGCACTACTGCGAGCCTCGTGAAGCACGGGACTTAGGCTGAAAACAGTGAAGAAGGCGCTCCTGCGAGACTTCAGGGCTCATCGCAGCATTTGGGCGATGAGCACCAGAGGTGCTCATTGCCTGCCAGCCTCACGTAGCGAAGCGAGCCGATAACTTGCAGCACCAAAGGCGCTCAACGCCTGCTAACCTCGCATAGCGAGGCGAGTCGTTATGGCACTAAAACTTGCAGCACTTGAGCAATGAAACACACGGGACTTAGCCTGCAAACACTTAGGAAACGCGGGATCTCCTTAAACTGCAAGCAGTTGACAAACGCAGGACTTAGAAAAAAAAATTACGAGACGTGGTAGATAGAGAAAATACGAAGTTAATGGCTGAACCGCGCCAAAGGCGCTCATCACCTGCGAGCCTCGCGTAGCGAGGTGAGCCGTTAAGGCACTAAATCTCACAGCACTTGGGCAATAAAACACGTGGGACTTAGCCTGCAAACACTTAGGAAACACAGGATCGCCTTAAACTGCAAGCAGTTGCCGAACGTGAACTTAGAAAAAAATATTACGAGATAGGAAAAATACGAAGTTAACGGCCATACCACGCAAAGCAAAAAACACGAAACACACAAAAAAATTACAACCAAAACCTCACACACAGCACAGGGGAACAGCCAGGACGTCTGGGAGTGAGGTGCAATGTACATTTAAGTAGATTTTGGAGAGTTTCGGCACTCGAAAAACGGCTAAAAGAGAAAAAAAATGGCGGCCCAAAAAAAATTACAACGAGGCTACACGACCTGCACCGCCAACCGCGTACCACTTTCACCCAGGAACCTCTGAGGTACAAAATACACTATTACAAAGGACTGCAAATGTTTGTGAACCGCGTAACACATAGACAAACAACGCCATGTTACAACACTATCTTGCCACTAACAACATTATGCATCTACAGTAGCGCTTTACACAAATAAACCAACCCTTTGCCCTCGCGCACGCAGCCTACTTCAAAAGCACAGTTGGGACATTCATGAAACTATCTCCTCAGGCCAGCAACAGTCCCACTGGACATTATATGCTGCGGGACAAGAAAAAGAGATTGTTAGCTCTTCAGGCTATTGATTGTTACATATATTAATTAGAAAAAGGTAAACTATATTAATTTATTATTCAATTAATTCATTAAGTAGTATTTAAAAAAATATAGAGAGGAGCCAAAGGACACGCGAGAAGAAGTTTGCAATGAGCGCCGAAGGTCCTTAGAGTATAAAAACCTTAACATTGTGCACCAAACATCATTGCCATGGCTCCAAATTGTATTGACCATCATTTGTTGACTGGCAAGTCGCTAGTATAGATATAAATATTACAATACAAGAATATAATAATAAAATGAATGGGCACAATTACAACATAAACAGGTTTATTTTATCATTAAGAGCAATCAGTGCTATCAAAAATATAGTTGTGACCATTGCGGGTTGTTGCTAATGCTTGTGGGCTCGCGCAGTGAGCCCGCCACATCTCCGGACCTCACGAAGCGAGGGCCGCATTTGCAGGCAAAGAGTGCAAAAGGCGCTCCTTGAACTGGTGGAGATGAGCACCATAGGCACTCATCCCTATGACTCCGTACAATATATGGGACCCGCGGGACTACAGATCAACACAAATCTCAATTATACATTTCACAATGCAAGACCCGTAGCAGTTTGAAAAAATTGCATGCAAAAATGATGGCCCATAACACTTTGTAAAGGAAATCAGGACTTAGAAAAAAAATACGAACCGAAGGACATAAAAAAGAAAAAATACAAGGTTGAAAAAATACGAAGTTAACAGCCAAACCGCGCACATCCAAAAGCAACAAAAACACAAAAAAAAGAAAAATAAGCAGAAAAAAACATCACACACAGCATGGGGGGACAGCCAGGGCGAAGTTAACGGCTAAACCTCTTTTCTCTTCCACCGCCCTGTTGTTAGTGTGGGTGCTACAGCTAACTGGGTATAGCTGGTTCTCTTGGTCTAATAAAAGTCCCAGGACTACTTTCTGTGGCCACCCCATGATTTGTGGTTGGCCTCTGGAGCCATCTGTCAGATTCACAGTCCTTTCCCAGCATACAGTCCATAGATGCTTCATTCATGAACCTGGGGGGCACAGTGTCTCCACCCCCCCCCGCTATCCTTCCACTTGGCCAAGAGTCTCACTCTTTGTTCCTATGGTCAGGGCTGATATGGG
Source organism: Discoglossus pictus (assembly GCA_027410445.1). Lineage (NCBI taxonomy): Eukaryota > Metazoa > Chordata > Amphibia > Anura > Alytidae > Discoglossus > Discoglossus pictus. The sequence continues at coordinate 3,394,616 of JAPZIH010000013.1, read as the reverse complement.
TGGACCCAGGGCTTGCTCTAGAACCTGAGCCAGATTCAAAGTCAAGTTGATTGTAGGAGGCTGTCATGACCCTGGGGTGAGAGGGACCAGGTTGACGCCCTAACACTCCTGCTTACTGTTACAGGAATACCCCTCAATTATTATTATTGTTTATTTGTAACACATCAACATATTCCGTAGCACTATAAAAACAACTATAAAACAACTACTGTGCCCAAAGGGTGGTCAAGGGGATCAAGACAAGGCCATGCCCAATGAGCCTTTTATCTGAAAATTGAATAGAGAGAAAGTGTAAACAAATTCTCATGGAGTGCCTGTTATCTGAGTTTTTTTGCCTGCTCACATTCATCTGAATGGTAATAAAGATACAATGTACTGCAGCCCTGTGATCCATAAGGCTCACTGCCTATATTTATTCCTGTAATATGTCAGGAAAGAGTACTAGACAGTAACCCCATAATGTCTCAATTTAATGTAATTTCAAATATAATGTATAAAATGTGAATTTTTAAATGCAAGTCATTTTTGGACTGCAGAGAATTGGGAATCTGACCTAAACATGACATTTTCCAAAGAGGACTGGTTTAGGGCAAACAAATTAACTGAAAGATATATTTAGTGCGTTCCATTTAGAGATATCTGTGTAAAGTTAATTCAAAAGTGGTACTTGGTGCCAATACAGTTATCCCAATTCAACCAACAAATACATTCTGAAGACTGTTGGAGAGGATGCCCAGTCCCAGGAACGCCATATGTGGTGGCCATGCAATTAAAGTAAAGTATTTTGGGTGAACTGTATACGTTACATCTCTACAGTGTTAGGTCGAGAGGTAAAGCTTGCCCAAAATGTGTTCTCTTTCATATGAATTTGCAAAAACTAAAATTATACACATATTGATGACAGCAAACTGGATAATTGGAAAAAAAGTGGAAAATGGGTAAATTCCCATCTGTGAATAAAATTGATATGATAGTATCGAGAAATAGAGATATTGAGGTGAATTACATTGAGTCTGAAATGAGAATTAACCCAAAAACTAAAACCCAGGGGATGCTTTGGGACCAATTTAAATCTTCACCCTCCTAATGACCTTGATATAGAAACATGACGCATTTTTTGGACGTAACTTGAACCTCCTGTCCATATCCCAAAAGTTCTGTCTTTTTATGTTCGTATGTTTTATGTATGGAAATAGTAATGAAACATAAAGATATCTGTTATAAGCAATGTATAGATTTTATTGAATGTACAATTGTATACTATGTGTTGTAAAAACAATAATAAAAAAAAATGATGGTATAATTTTTAATTTTTCTCTCAAACCCCCTTCTTCCACCCTTGTGTTTTCACCCTACACCTATGTCTCCCCCAGTGTCTCTTCCCCCTTCCATCTCCTGTGTCTCTCTCTCCATCCCTCCTCTGTATCTCTTTCTCCCTCTCCTCTCCCCTGTGTCTCTTTCTCCCCCTCCCTCCCATGTGTCTCTTCCTCCCCCTCTCTTCTTTATCTTCCTCCCCTTCCCCTGTCCTGTGTCTTCCTCCCCATTTACCCTCCCCGATGTCTCCCCCCAGTGTATCTTCCCCCCCTTGCATCCCCTGTGTCTCTACCCCTCCCTCAACTGTGACTCTTCTCCCCCTTCCCTCCCCTGTGTCTCTTCCCCTTCCCGCCCCCTTTATCTCTTTCTCCCGCTCCCCTCCCCTGTGTCTCTTTGACCCTCTCCACTCCCTTTAGTCTCTCTCCCTTCTCTCCCCTGTGCCTCTTCCTCCCCTCCCCGGTGTCTCTTCCCTGCCTTCCCCTGTGTCTCTTTCCCTCCTCTGTTTCTCTTCCCCCTCTCCCCTCCTCTATGTCTCTCCCCCCTTTTGTCTCTTCCCCCTCTCCCCTCACATGGGTCTGTTCCTCCTCTCCCCTTTCCTGTGTCTCTTCTCCCCTCTCCCCTGTGTCTTTTTTCTCCTCTCCCCTGTTTCTCTTCCTCCCTTCCCTGTGTCTTTCCCCCTCTCCCCTGTGTCTTCCTCCCCCTCTCCTCTGCAGATTGTCTCAGATTATCACTTCATAGCAATAACAAATACATAAATCTAATAATTCATTACTTTTTACCTTAATTTGTAAAGATGTGATGCCTCAAGTCTAGTTCTTCAAAAGAGCAGACCATACACATAAGAATATACTTGTCTTTTAAGATTTAACACATGCGCATGCTTATCCAGGCTACCCTCACGTGGGGATGGAATGAGGAGGGATGAATCTAGATAAATAGATAGGACAAGCAGCAAACTGTCATAATCATTTCAGAAATACATAATCTTAAATACTCTGCAAACGTCTATATTTTCCATGTAATGTTATAAATAGAGTGATAGATACAGCAGGAGCATTGGAAAAAGAAACCGAATCCTCCGAGATTTGCAATGAGCAGATTGTACTGTAATGATATACAGTATTTGCATGGATACAGTATTACACCCACAGTCTGATCAGAGAGAATACACATTAACTCCTTCTTATTTATATAGTGCAGACATTACCTGATGTACCTGGTTCCCTATCTTACAGTACTAGTAATACTCTCTGTACATGATTTGTACAAACCCGGATAATCTCGGTGCCCGTCATTTACAGATAAGTCCTAACTATAAACATGTCTTTACCTTGGGCTGTAAGTACCTGAATCTATTTGTAGGACTGTCTTATTAAACATGCCTTTTACTGTAGTCCCCAGGACCAATATTTCACTTATAAATTATTTAAACATCAATACAAAGTAATTTTCCAGCACAGCATAGGTAGATATTTTGGTACAAGACATAAATTATCATGTAGTATGTAAAGACCTAATAAAGCACTAATATTTCTGAAACATAAAGATAACAGACATGATGCGCCCTCATGACATGTGTTTGGTTAAGTAGAAGATTTGAGAGAAGGTGATCAGGTCCATGAGCTGAAGCTATGAAGTCTATGAGAGCACCCCCCCCCCCCATTATATTGCATTTTATAGGAAAAATATGCAAAACAAACATTTTAATACAGTTTGATACATACAGAAATAAAACACAAATGCTGATACAGATATACACAATTATATGGCACTAGCGACTTGCGCGTCAAAAATGACGTCAATAAAAAGGGAAGCCTGGCAATGCTGTTTGCCACACAATGGGAGCCTCTCCCCCTCTACTTTACTGGCCTCGCAATGAGCGCCTTTGGTGCTTAGCACGGGCTTCGCAATATGCACCTTCGGCGCTCATCATGGGCCTTGCAATAATCGACTTTGGTGCTCATTGCGAGCCTTCCCCCCACCTCTCCCACCATCTACTTTACTGTCCTCGCGATGAGCGCCTTTGGTTGTCATTGCGAGTCTCTCCCCCTGTCTACTTCCTACATTGTGTCTCATTTCCCCCTCCTCTTCTCCCTTGTATTTTCTCCCCCCTGTGTTATTACCTCCCTCTCCCTCCCGTGTCTCTAACCCCCTCCCCCTGTGTCTCTTTCCTTCATGTGTCTCTTTCCCCCTCTCCCTCCCATGCGTCTCTTTCCCCCTCCCCTGTGTCTCTTTCTCACCTCTCCCTCCCCTGTGTCTGTTCCCCCTCATCTCCCTCTCCTTTTTTCTCTTTCTCGCTCCTCTCCCTCTCCTGTGTCTCTTCCCCAGCTCTCCCTCGCATGTCTCTTTCCCCCTCTCCCCCCTTTGTCTATTTCCCCCCTCTCCCCATGTCTTTTTCCTCCTGTTTCCCTCCTCCCCACTCCCCCATGTCTCTTTCCCCCCTGTTTCACTCCCCCATGTCTCTTTCCCCCTCTCCCCCATATCTCTTCCCACCCCTCTACCCCCTGTGTCTCTTCCCCTGTGTCTCTTCCCCCTCCCCCTTTGTCTCTTTCCCCCATCTCCCTCCCATGCATCTCTTTCCCCCTCCCCTGGCTGTTTCTCCCCCACTCCCTTTGTGTCTCTTTCCTCTATGTCTCTCCACCCTCTGTGTCTCTTCCCCCTCTCCCTCTGTGTCTCTTCCCCCCTCTCCCTCTGTGTCTCATCTACCCTCTCTCTCTGTCTCTCCCCCGTTTCTCTCCCCCCTCCCCCTGTGCCTCTTCCCCCCTCCCTCTGTGTCTCTTTCCCCCCTCTCCCTCTGTGACTCCCCCCTCTCTGTGTCTCTCCCTTCCCCTCTCTCTCTGTCTCTCACTCCCATGTATTTCCCCCCTCCCTCTGGGTCTCTTCCCCCTCCTTATGCGTGGCTCATGCTGTGCTCTGCGCATGCACGGCGTCCGATCGCATTTGCGGTCGAATCGTTCTCAAACTGCGATTCGTCGCAAGCGTGCCAACGAATCGCAGTTTGCCAATTATAATATGTGATTGTATTTTTACCATAAGGTCATATAGTTGTTGATCAGACATTGCATAGTTTAATTTGTAAGATAAGTAAAAAAGAACATTGTCATAAAAGACCTTTTTATGAAAGTACCAGGAAGTTGTTTATGGTGGCTCTAGAGATATCTGGAAGCCTTGTGGGTAGAAATAAAAGTGAAGGGTGAGGGCACACATCCTAATAATAATAGTCGCAGTAAGGAGAGTCAATTACTGCAGCAGATTGGAAATGCAGTGGAGCAAGGCCAGGATATAATAATGACAGAGTATAACTGCTTAGAAATACGCTGGGTAAATGAGACCAGCAGCACAACAAAGGGGCGCAGTATATTTAGAGATCATTATTTGGTAGAAGATAAACAAGAACATACTAGAAATCAGCCTATCTTGGCTATATTGGATGTAATAATCACAAATAAAAATTATATATATGCAAATGTTGTAGTAGGGTCTCACTTAAAAAACATTTAAAAACCTATAAGGTATCAAAAAAAACAACCAGCAAGGACTATTTATTTTATAATCACAGACTGTGACAAATCACTACTGAAACATATATATATATATATATATATATATATATATATATATATATATATATATATATTAAATTGGCAGGGAAGAGGTTAATAGAGATAATATGTCATTTTGGAGCATTTAGACCCTCTAGCATAAGTTGGCTCATAAATACCCCAAAGGGCCTCATCGCTATCTGACTCTGCACTCCTAAAATGCCTCTATCTACCCCATGGTTGCCCCAATTAACCATCATTGTCACTAACATTAAGCCCTACCTTAGGGTTCACTGTGGACACCCACGGTACCTTAAACTTATACCATGGGAGTCCCTATGTACCCTAATGGCACTCATACTCATCCCTATCATCCTTAAAACAAACCATCCTCTCCTCACTCTGCACATTCAACTGGGCATACATTTTGTTAGACTTGTTAGTCACAAACCACATGTAAGACTATCGAGTATATTTCTTAAGGGTACATTGCTGTTGAAGAAAAAATACACTTGCTTGTCAAGTATCAGACCAGCAATATTAGTAGCTGCATAACCCATTGGGTATAAAAATTATTATTATTATTCTGTATAATAGTCAAATAATCGAGTTTGTATTTATCACATCATGTCCTGAGAGCTGGAGGATTGAGGGTGTGTGTTTGTAGTTATCAGTAGAGGAAGGAATCGAGGAGGAGGCAACAAGCAGAAGTCCAGAGCCTTTGTTTGATAATAGGATATGATTATCTGTCACTTATCCTTATATTTAAATGTATAGATATATGTATATATATATATTGTTATTTTTATTTTATTACTAGCAACTTGTCAGTCAAAAATTATGGCAATAAAATGTAAATCTTGGCAATGCTGTTTGCCACACAATGGGAGCCTCTCCCCTTCTACTTTAGTGGCCTTGTGATGAGTGCCTTTGGCACTCATTGCGAGTTTCTCCCTCTGTCTATTTCCTCCCTTGTGTCTAATTTCCCCCTCCTCTCCCTCCCTTGTGTCTCCTTTGCCCCCTGTGTTTTTACCCCCTCTACCCCTGTGTCTTACCCCCTGTCCCCCTGTGCCTCTTTCCCCACCTCTCCCTCCCCTGTGTCTCTTGCTCCCCTCCCTCCCCTGTGTCTCTTGCCCACTCTCCCCCCTGTGTCTCTTTTCCCATGTCTCTTCACCTCTCCCTCATGTCTGTTCCCCCCATTTCCCTCCCCTGTGTCTGTTCCCCCTCCTCTACCTCCCCTGTGTCTCTCCCTCTCCTCTCCCCCGAGTGTCTACCCCCTCCTCTCCCACCCTGTGTGTCTGCCCCCTCCTCCTCTGTGTCTCTTCCCCCTCCTCTCACTCCTTTTTGTGTCTCCCCCTCTCACTCCCCTGTGTCTCTCCCCTTCCTCTCACTCCCCTGTGTTTCTCCCCTTCCTCTCACTCCCCTGTGTCTCTTCCCTCCTCTGTGTCTCTCCCCATCTCATTTACCTGTGTCTCTCCCCCTCCTCTCCCTCCCCTATGTGTCTACTCCCTCCTCTCCTACCCCTGTGTCTCCCCTTCCCCTGTGTCTCTTCCACACACCTCTCCCTCCCCTGTGTCTCTCACCCTTCTCTCACTCCTTTGTGTCTCTTCCCAAACCTCTCACCCCTTTGTGTCTCTCCCTCCTCCTCTCACTCCTTTGTGTCTCTACCTCCTCCTCTTACTCCCCTGTGTCTCTTCCTTCCCCCTCCTCTCACTCCAATGTGTCTGAGTCTCACCCTCTCACTCTCCTGTGTCTCTCCCCCCTTCTCTGTGTTGCACCTCCCTCTGTGTCTCTCCCCTCTCATTCCCCTGTGTCTCTCCCCCCTCCTCTCACTCCCCTGTGTCTCTTCCCCCCTTCCTCTCACTCCCCTGTGTCTCTCCCCCCTCCTCTGTTTCTCTATATGCCTCTATTATTATTATTATTATTATTAATATCTTTATTTATAATGTGCCAACATATTCTGTAGCGCTGTACAGGGGTTTACAGGGGTTGAGTACATGGCAGAAAAAAATGAACGCCTTATAAAGAATGGAGGGTTCTGTTTTTGAGCTTAGAATCAAATGTACATAGTACTTGTTTCCAAGGCAATGACACAAGATCGAAAACTCGCAAATGTACAATCTAAAGGTTTAGGTGTGATACAAGAGGGTGACAAATGCAAGATGGCAATGTGAAAGCAATTTGTTTAGCGAAGTGGAGGTGTCTGTGTTTTGTACTGTAGATTGTGGGTGTAAGTGTTATTAAGCTGTGGAATGTGCAGTTGTACATGTTAAGGCTGAAGATGATAAGATTTTTTAAACAGTTGGGTTTTTAGTAATTTTTTAAAAGTTTTAAGGCAGGAGATAATCTAATGGAGCGGGGCAAGGAGTTCCTTAGTAGTTCGTTAGCAGAACAAGGGGGGTGATTGGGGGAGTATTTTGAAACGAGAGCAGAGATATAAGGGGGTGCACTGTTGTTGAGGGCTTTATATGTTAGGGTCATGATTTTAAATTTTATTCTGGAAGCTATGTGAAGCCAGTGGAGTGATTGACAGAGAGGGTCTGCAGACACTGATTGTTTGGTATGAAAGATGAGTCTAGCAGAGGCATTCATTGTGGATTGGAGGGGAGACAGACGAGAGATGGGTAGGCCATTAAGGAGTGAATTGCAATGCCTCCAAAGTTTTACAATGCTGAAATAGTAGTTATCCCCAAAGGTAACAGAGATCCTCTCGAAGTCAAGAACTATAAGCCGATTTTGTTGATGAACAGGGACATTTTAGCTAAGATCATGGTGCACAGGATCTTGAAGTTTATGCCTGACCTTATACATAAGAATCAAGCTGGGTTTATACCATTTAGATGAGCGGGGGACAATATTAGGAGAACGTAAATATTCTGCATCTAGCACAAAGGTCATCTACTCCAATGAGCTTATTGGCTCTTGATATTGAGAAGGCTTTTGACACGGTTGAGTGGTCCTATCTTTACACGACATTACAAAAGATGTTTTCAAAGGGCATTTTATTAATCTTCCTAAATGATACTATAAAGCTCCGACAATAACAGGCTGGGGAGCATACGGCCTTGATCTTCATCCAGAGAGGTACTCAACAGGGTTGCCCGCTTTCACTCCTTCTATTTGCACTTGCGATAGAACCACTGGCACAGGCTTTTAGGTCGACCCCAGAAATTCAGGGCTTTAGAGTGGGTTTGCAACAGTTCAAATGCACGCTATTCGCCAAAGATCTACTATGTACTTTAGCCATCCCATGTAGTTCCCTCCCTGCACTCATGACCGCAATTGATCGTTTTAGTAAAATCTCTGGTCTTAGACTAAATTTAGAAAAAACTGATGCTCTAGGAGTAGGTATCCCTCAAAATGCACTTATAAATTTATTTGGTCCAAACATCAAATCAAATATTTAGGAGTCAATATCACTGTGAAAATATCAGACCTTTATAAATCTAATTACCCCCCCATTTTTTAAAACGCTGGCAGCTGATTTGCTGAAATGGGATAAATATTGTATTTCATGGTCAGGCTGTATAGTAGCTATTAAAATGAATATTATTATTACCAAAGTTAATTGATCTATTCTGATCCTTACCTATACCACTTAACTTAAAAGAATTAGATAGATTTCAAAATAATATTTCCAGATTTATATGGAATAACAAACGCCCCCGCATAGCTAAAACACTAATGTATAGGCACAAAGACATAGGAGGACTTTCTACCCAAATTTGAGACTCTACTTTAAAGTGGCCCAAGTGGCAGTATTGCCTTTAGTCCATTCTCCCAAACATTAACCAGCTTGGGTCTCATTAGAGGACCAACAATTGAAACCACATTTTTGGCATTAACTCCCATGGATACCTAAAGGATTAATACCCACTTCAACTTACTCTAACCCGATGATTCAGCTAACGTTAACTTCCTGGAATTGGGCCAAATACAGATGACAACTTGCCCCTTGTTTAACTCCTCTATTATCGGTATTATCTTTTCCACATATATTATATAAGTGTAATCTCAAGGCATCTGTGGGTCTCTAGGAACCTATAACGATTAGAAACTTGGTATCTTAATGTAACCCTTTTCACATATGATCAAATTCACGCTATACATAATATTCCAAGCTAGGAATTTTGTATTTATCTAGAAATCAGGAACTTGGTCACTAAAATGTCTAGAGATATAGGAGTTCCAAAGACATCATGGTTCTCCCTCATATGCCAAAAAGCCACATTAACAAAAGGGATCATAGGATCACTCTATGATACTTTCAATAGATCTAAGATGATTGAGAAACCAAAATTCATGATGCAATTGGAGGAAGACCTAGGACGTAATTGGGAAATAACTAGGTGGTCAGAAGCCTGCTCAAATTTAAATAGGGGATCATTAAATTATAGCATGTTGGAGACTTTGAGCAAAGTCTTACATGATCCTATTGCATGCTGGATAAACTACACAAAATGAATCCCCTAGAGAGTAACCAGTGTTTTAGGGGTTGTCAAACCGTAGGGGATCACATGCAAACCTGGTGATTTTTCCCACTAGTTCAAAATAATTGGGGACAATTAATTCAACTCGCTTCTACACTTTTTAAATACCTGATTCCATTGGCAATGTAATCATGTCTATTAGGGATACACATTGATAGCTTAACCTCTTCACAAAACAAGTTACTCCAACTTATGGCACTGGCGACCAACACTCATATAGCAAGCAGCTGGAAGCTACCGACCTTAAACTTTTCAGAAGTTATACGAAAACATTAACTTAATACTGATAAATGAACGCTTAACCCATAGTATATCAGGTAATTTCCCCCAGTTTCTAAAAACATGGAAACCCTGGATAATGAATCCAATTAGTATATCCCTTATATAACCTTTACTTGCTAATATCCATATTCATTATCTGGCATGTGAGGTGGAGAGGAACTGAATCGGGACATTACCCAGAGGTATGGAAAGGGAAGTTAAGGTAAAAAGATAGCAGATTTTTTTTTCTTTTTTCTTTATTTTAATTTATATTTTTCTTTCTCTTTTTTTTCTCCATTACCCTCCTTGTTTCTCTTCCCTTACTGGGAGGATTTATTTCACTTATAAATTAGTAAAATCTCTGGTCTTAGACTAAATTTAGAAAAAACTGATGCTCTAGGAGTAGGTATCCCTCAAAATGCACTTATAAATTTATTTGGTCCAAAAATCAAATCAAATATTTAGGAGTCAATATCACTGTGAAAATATCAGACCTTTATAAATCTAATTACCCCCCCCATTTTTTAAAACGCTGGCAGCTGATTTGCTGAAATGGGATAAATATTGTATTTCATGGTCAGGCTGTATAGTAGCTATTAAAATGAATATTATTATTACCAAAGTTAATTGATCTATTCTGATCCTTACCTATACCACTTAACTTAAAAGAATTAGATAGATTTCAAAATAATATTTCCAGATTTATATGGAATAACAAACGCCCCCGCATAGCTAAAACACTAATGTATAGGCACAAAGACATAGGAGGACTTTCTACCCAAATTTGAGACTCTACTTTAAAGTGGCCCAAGTGGCAGTATTGCCTTTAGTCCATTCTCCCAAACATTAACCAGCTTGGGTCTCATTAGAGGACCAACAATTGAAACCACATTTTTGGCATTAACTCCCATGGATACCTAAAGGATTAATACCCACTTCAACTTACTCTAACCCGATGATTCAGCTAACGTTAACTTCCTGGAATTGGGCCAAATACAGATGACAACTTGCCCCTTGTTTAACTCCTCTATTATCGGTATTATCTTTTCCACATATATTATATAAGTGTAATCTCAAGGCATCTGTGGGTCTCTAGGAACCTATAAAGATTAGAAACTTGGTATCTTAATGTAACCCTTTTCACATATGATCAAATTCACGCTATACATAATATTCCAAGCTAGGAATTTTGTATTTATCTAGAAATCAGGAACTTGGTCACTAAAATGTCTAGAGATATAGGAGTTCCAAAGACATCATGGTTCTCCCTCATATGCCAAAAAGCCACATTAACAAAAGGGATCATAGGATCACTCTATGATACTTTCAATAGATCTAAGATGATTGAGAAACCAAAATTCATGATGCAATTGGAGGAAGACCTAGGACGTAATTGGGAAATAACTAGGTGGTCAGAAGCCTGCTCAAATTTAAATAGGGGATCATTAAATTATAGCATGTTGGAGACTTTGAGCAAAGTCTTACATGATCCTATTGCATGCTGGATAAACTACACAAAATGAATCCCCTAGAGAGTAACCAGTGTTTTAGGGGTTGTCAAACCGTAGGGGATCACATGCAAACCTGGTGATTTTTCCCACTAGTTCAAAATAATTGGGGACAATTAATTCAACTCGCTTCTACACTTTTTAAATACCTGATTCCATTGGCAATGTAATCATGTCTATTAGGGATACACATTGATAGCTTAACCTCTTCACAAAACAAGTTACTCCAACTTATGGCACTGGCGACCAAAACTCATATAGCAAGCAGCTGGAAGCTACCGACCTTAAACTTTTCAGAAGTTATACGAAAACATTAACTTAATACTGATAAATGAACGCTTAACCCATAGTATATCAGGTAATTTCCCCCAGTTTCTAAAAACATGGAAACCCTGGATAATGAATCCAATTAGTATATCCCTTATATAACCTTTACTTGCTAATATCCATATTCATTATCTGGCATGTGAGGTGGAGAGGAACTGAATCGGGACATTACCCAGAGGTATGGAAAGGGAAGTTAAGGTAAAAAGATAGCAGATTTTTTTTTCTTTTTTCTTTATTTTAATTTATATTTTTCTTTCTCTTTTTTTTCTCCATTACCCTCCTTGTTTCTCTTCCCTTACTGGGAGGATTTATTTCACTTATAAATTAAAATTAGATATTAGATATTTTACACACATAGCTCTCTCACTATTATACTCTGATTTTTTGCTTTTATTCTTTATAGTTACTATTATTGTTATAATCAAAAACGTTAAAAAAAAGTAAAGGCGTAAAAAGTATACATATACATAATGTTTTATTTACATAGTACAATATTACATAGCAAGTACTTTTATGTAACTCGTGTATGTGAAATGCAATGATGTACTATCATATGCCTTTAATAAATATATATTTAAAAATAAATGAAAGTCCAGGATGAAGAAAAAGAAGACGTGCAGTATCTAGATTTTAGTAAAGAATTTGACTCTGTCCCAAACAATAAACCTTAATTTAAACTGTTTAGTCTGGATACAAATGGAGTTGAGTGAATGGGACTTGGCTGAAGTATCAGTGTTAGAGAGTATAGTTAACAGAACATTGTCAGAGAAAGTGATGGTCACTAGAAGAGTGCCTCATATTTTTTATGTTATAACTAATGGAGTATAAACCAATGTGGAATAATTATAAAAACTACATAAATACATCTATAAAAATAAACTAGAAGAATGGTCAAGTACATGGAATTTCAATTTTAATTCTGATACATGCATCTTTCTGAAAAAGAGGAACTCGGATAGCTACCATGTCATGGAGAAGGGGGTTGTGTACCTCACTGAAGCTAAACCATGTAGGGTCACCCAAGATGGGTGGGTCATAGTAGAGAGGTCAGAGAAATTATGGTTCACTGGAAAAGGAACTGGCAACCCACTATAGTATCTTTGCCAAGAAGACCATATGGATAAGCACAGAGACATATGTGCCTTTCCATAAGGTCACAGATGGTCACAATCTGTCTCCTGCTTATACTGTGTGACTATTGTAAAGTTCAAGCATAAAGTCATTGTAAACTTGAAGATGGCTTCCCTCCATGGTAGCAAAGTTGCTGGTGGTCACAGTCCTGCGGTCATTCTCTGCCGGTGTTCCTTCACTCTGGAATTCTTATTTAGAAGTCCATCAACTGACCACCGGAAACCTGACAGCCAACCACTTGGCAACTTCTGCAGCCGTGTTTTGTTTTAATGTCCATTATGTGCCTTTTGCCTCTCATCACATACCTCAAATCCATTGGTTTTAGCTTAAACTCCTTCTTGAGGCATATTCTAAGAATAAGACTAAATATATCCAGCTTGAGTGCTCCTCAGTTTGAGACTCATAACATAACTATGATACTGATACTTCTTGTCATTCTTTTTGTGACTTTTAATGTGGATGAAGTCCTAATAGATTCATTCTATATATAGTTCCAACATATGGACTGTTCTAGTTTGGTATTGTACGTTACTATATCCCCCAGTCCAATCTGTCATTTTGATCTCAGGCAATTCCAAAAGTATTATGGTTTTCTATTGGTTTGTCCCATGGATTTAGCAGTGATCAGTTCATATTAATATTTGATGTGGATATATGTTTATCAAATTAATGTAATCAAATGTTTTGTTATGGAAATATCTTAGATTCTTAATTAAATTATTTATTTAATGAGTTTTGTTCTGGAAAGTAAACATTCACTGCAATGAAGGAAGGTCTACCAGAAAATTATAGTTTAAAATATACAGAATACTGAAAAAGTTATTTTTGATTGAAACCCCCCACCCCATCTTTTTGTCTCATCATTAGTTTCTATGTGGCACCATTAGTATTAAATATTGTGTAAGATTTATTCTAGTCATGTTGGTAATACAAATTTTGTAAAACTAAAATACTAATATTTGAATGGCAAACATTTAATTCAGAGGTGTCATGCTATTTGTTCCAAGTTAAGGTTGCTTTGGAGCCATTTTTCAGTTTCTGGTAATTTTGATTTGTTAAAATAATGATAAATATTTGAGATCTCAAACTGTATAAATATAATATTTTCATAGAATTTACTGTTTTTATTGCTAAAAAGTGGATATACAAGCTTCGGAACAGTAAATCATTGCCAACTATTTCAAAGTGTATTATTGTTTTGGATGTTTTATATTTATACAACTATTTTTGAACGCATTACTTAGGTGCAATCTTCTCTGCATCTTAATTTTCTGTTTTTATCATAAGGATAGATGTTTTGTAATAGGGTCTCTTTCAGTACATCACAAGGTGCCCCTAGGATAAATTATAGTATGGCTCTAAGATCGTTTCACCACCTCTAATGAGCTTGGGAAATCCTTTTGATAATTATTTGGATTTGAGGTTACAAGCACATATAGACATGTTAAACACATTATTCAAACATAGTATAAGGGAGAAGATTTTAAAAAAATCTCCACCTACCTCAGGAAGGAGGTCACTCAAAACTAAAATGTAAATTTTTGCTGCAGCATAATTACATATACAAGTAATAAATCAGAATCTGTAAAACATTTTTTTTTTACATTTTAAAAACATGTTACTTATTTTCTAGTTTAGTTCTTTATAAATGGCTATGCTAACATTTTGACCACATTTCCTATTTTCCAATATAAATTAACATTTATTATACGTTTAAATTACAATGAATTAACATTTATTATACATTTTATTATTATTCATGATATTTTATATTATTGATATTGTATTTGCAAAATCTCTACAATTTCTTAACTCATAATAAGGCAAGTGCAGGAAAAGACTAATGGTATTTTAAATAAAATGTTATAGTTTTTTGAGAAATAAAAAAACTTTTTCTGGTCTATAAATTCACACAATTCTACAAATGGGCATTCTAGAAGCATATTAAGACATTTTGACCAAATTCTAATTATTCATTTACTTGTGAAGTTTCTCTTCTGCATAAACATCTGAAGACCCCACAAGATTGTTTAAGGTTCCTGTTTCCCAAAATCAGTGTAAGAGCCTGAAGTGGGTGGAACAAATATGTACATACTCTGTAAACCCATAAAGCATTTGTATCATTATTATTATTATTATCGTAAGTGAATGGTAAACCCGTATTTGCTAAGTAGAAGACTATTTGCAGTGTTAGCAGTAGAGTCATGGTCATAGCTGCATGAACATGAGCTTTCAGGTGAGAGAAGCCAATGGTGGATGATCCTTCGTGCAGTCTCAGGACGTGTAAGATGAGGGAGGTGATGGTCGATCCCAGTGATATTATAGTCAGAAGAAATGGGATGGAAGCTCCTGTGTTCACTCCATAAACAAATATATATTTAAGCTTCGTATGAAAAATATTTTCTTCTCTGCTGGAAGCCGTTTTATTGGCTGAATTGATGGTAGGACTGGTAAATATCAACTGAAGAGTAATCAGACAACTGGATAACACAATGGATCCCGAGAGCAGCCAAGGCAGGAAACTGGTGAATCTCATCCTTAGGTACATGAGGAGACGGTGCTGGAAGGTGACAATCTTGATGCAGTAGAAGGCACATAACCAGGCAGTGATCCAGGAGCTTGAAAGGACTGAAATGTAAAAAATGGCAAAGAGAATGTATAGGTTGTATGAAAATAAAAAGTTATTCAAGATCAAAATAATACTGCCAATTAAAACAAAGTTATCTGCAATGATGTTAAGTAGTCCTTGGATGGTTAGGATAAGATCGAGTGGACTCTGATATCCTCCTTTAATCCAGGATCTGATGCTGACCATCAGAATAAAAGCATTGAGAACAATGCTGCTAAAGAATGAGGGAATGGTAAGAGTTAAGATAACTAATAGTGCCGTCTGCATTTCTTTGCTTCCTTTATTTAAGTAGCTGCAGAAGAAAAAATATTAATTTTGCAGAATGATCTCTAATGCTGTGATCTGTTTGCGTTGTGTTCTTTATCTGTCTCTAAATGAAATACTAAGTGTGTTTACAGCTTCCTCTCATTGCTTCTCTCATATGTCATTTGTCGCATCTACTTTGAATGCCAGGATAGTTTTGCTGTAATCAGAGTAAGTTATGGATTTGAATAACACAAATTATGTGATTATTTTCATACTATTCCAAACAACACGGACTGGTTTTGCATGATTCCAAATTCTAAACTCCTGCCAACTAATATCACTATAGACAAAAATAAAAAATTTAACTGGTACAGGTGCCACCACCACTATGACAATACTAGTTTTCACAAAATAATAGAATAGTCTTTAAAGTCACTTCGATTTTTTGTAAGACTTAACTTTTACTCACATATTTATAAAAACACTTCTTAGAAAAATGCTAATGTATTATGTACATCAAAAAGGAAAGGGAGACTAGTATGAATGGCACCACGAAAGTTCAACTGTCTCCTATGTCTAATCAGTGAAACTGATCTCCCCGTGCAGAAGCGGGTATATCAACATAAGACGAGAAGACCCCATGGAGCTTTAAACTCTAAGCACGCACTTTACCTCTAAACCCCACGGGACTAATTTGTAATCAAGCGGACATGACCCACTGTTTTCGGTTGGGGCGACCACGGAGAAAAACACATCCTCCGAGACGAAAGGGCATACACCCTTAACCTAGATCCACTACTCCAAGTAATAGAACCTCTAACGCCATGATCCAATCTTTTGATCAACGAACCAAGTTACCCTGGGGATAACAGCGCAATCCATTTTAAGAGTCCATATCGACAAATGGGTTTACGACCTCGATGTTGGATCAGGGTGTCCTAGTGGTGCAGCCGCCACTAAGGGTTCGTTTGTTCAACGATTAAAACCTTACGTGATCTGAGTTCAGACCGGAGTAATCCAGGTCAGTTTCTATCTATGCAGTATCCCCCCTAGTACGAAAGGACCGGGGGAATGGGGCCAATACCGAGGCACGCCCCCACCCCAAGCTAATGAAATTAACTCAATTAGCATAGAAACTGCAACCTCCCCCAAGATAAGGGATTGTTAGTGTGGCAGAGCCCGGCAAATGCAAAAGACCTAAGCCCTTTTTATCAGGGGTTCAACTCCCCTCACTAACTATGCTATCGTTACTTGTGTATGTATTAAACCCTCTTCTTTACTTTGTTCCAGTGCTTTTAGCAGTTGCTTTCCTAACACTTGTAGAGCGAAAAGTTTTAGGGTATATACAACTTCGAAAAGGTCCAAATATCGTTGGGCCTACCGGCCTACTACAACCCGTAGCTGATGGTGTAAAACTCTTTATTAAAGAGCCCATCCGACCCTCCACCTCTTCTCAAACCCTATTCATTATCGCCCCTGTTATAGCTCTATCGCTGGCACTGACTATTTGAGCCCCAATGCCAATGCCCTTTTCTGTTACAGATATCAACCTAGGTATTCTGTTTGTCTTAGCCCTCTCCAGCCTCACAGTCTACTCCATTCTAGGCTCTGGCTGAGCATCTAACTCAAAATATGCCCTAATTGGAGCACTTCGAGCAGTAGCCCAAACTATCTCTTATGAGGTCACCCTAGCTCTCATCCTCTTATGCTTAATTATATTTACGGGGGGTTTTACACTGTATAACTTCAACTTTACACAAGAACACATATGACTAATTCTCCCAGGGTGACCAATAGCAGCTATATGATACATTTCAACCTTAGCAGAAACAAACCGAGCCCACTTTGATTTAACCGAGGGTGAGTCAGAACTAGTATCAGGCTTTAACGTAGAATATGCCGCAGGACCATTTGCCCTGTTTTTTCTAGCAGAGTACGCTAACATCCTGATAATGAATACCCTGTCTGCAATCTTATTCTTAGGGTCTACAAACCAAATTCCAGAATTAACTACTGCTACCTTAATAATCAAAGCCTCCCTAGTTTCATTGTTATTCCTATGAGTACGAGCATCCTACCCACGATTCCGATACGATCAACTTATACATTTAGTATGGAAAAACTTTTTACCTCTTACCCTAGCTTTAACCCTATGGCACATTTCCTTACCACCCTCTATAATAGGATTGCCCCCCCTCCTTTAGGAGACGTGCCCGAAAGTTAGGGATTACTTTGATAGAGTAAACAATAGGGGTTCAAACCCCCTCTTCTCCTTAGAAAGACAGGACTTGAACCTATGCCTGAGAGATCAAAACTCTCTGTACTTCCCCTATACCACTTCCTAGTAAAGTCAGCTAAATAAGCTTTTGGGCCCATACCCCAAAAATGTTGGTTAAACCCCTTCCTTTACTACATGAGCCCACTTACATTTTCAATCTTGCTTTCAAGTTTAGCACTCGGAACAACAGTGACAATATCCAGCCACCACTGAATGCTAGCCTGAATAGGGTTAGAAATTAATACCCTAGCGATCATTCCACTTATAGCTAAATTACATCACCCTCGGGCAATTGAAGCAAGTACAAAGTACTTCCTAATCCAAGCAACTGCCTCCGCCATAATCCTGTTCTCAAGTATCAATAACGCCTGAAACACCGGTGAATGAAGTATTATAGACCTCTCAACACCAACGGCAGTAACAACCATAACAATTGCGCTTTTAATAAAATTAGGAGTAGCCCCACTTCACTTCTGACTCCCAGAAGTCCTTCAAGGCTCCGACCTTATAACTGGCCTTATCCTTTCCACCTGACAAAAACTCGCCCCAATATCTGTTGTTCTTCAAATTTCCCCCAACCTAAACCTCAATATTCTTATAGCTTTTGGACTACTATCCTCTCTGGTTGGCGGTTGGGGGGGGCTAAACCAAACGCAACTTCGAAAAATCATAGCATTCTCGTCTATCGCCCATCTGGGTTGAATAGTCACTATTTTAGCTTTAGCCCCGCAATTAACACTGTTGAACTTGGGTGTGTATATTGCAATAACCTCAACCATATTTCTGATAATAAAAACTCTGTCAACTACTAAAGGCTCTACCCTGTCCTCCTTATGAACAAAAAAACCAACGCTTTCTGCCCTAACTGTTCTAACCCTATTATCTTTGGGAGGCCTTCCACCACTAACAGGGTTTATACCTAAATGACTAATTCTTCAAGAGCTAACAAACCAAAACATAATACTTTTAGCCACTTTAATAGCCTTGTCAGCACTTCTAAGCCTATTCTTTTACCTACGATTATCATATATAATAACTTTAACAATTTCTCTGAATACTTCACCGTCAACAGTATCATGACGCACACTAATACACCAACTCTAACGTTAGCGCTAGGAACATCAATATCAGTACTAATGTTACCCTTAACTCCTCTCGTACTTGCTTTAACACAATAGGAACTTAGGATAAACCAGACCAAAAGCCTTCAAAGCTTTAAGTAGAAGTTAAAATCTTCTAGTTTCTGCTAAGACTTGCAGGACTCTATCCAACATCATCTGAATGCAACTCAAATACTTTAATTAAGCTAAAGCCTTTCTAGAAAGACGGGCCTTGATCCCGTAACATCTTAGTTAACAGCTAAACGCTCTATCCAGCGAGCTTCATTCTACTTCTCCCGTGTATAAAAACGGGAGAAGCCCCGGCGAGATACTACCTCGCTTCTCAAGATTTGCAATCCTGCATGTTTTACACCACGGGGCTGATAAAAGAAGGACTTGAACCCTCGTCTTCGGGGCTACAACCCGCCGCCTAACCCTGGGCTATCTTACCTGTGGCAATCACACGTTGACTATTTTCAACCAACCATAAAGACATTGGCACCCTCTATTTGATTTTTGGTGCATGAGCAGGGATAGTAGGCACCGCTCTAAGCCTGCTAATCCGCGCTGAACTAAGCCAGCCCGGCACTTTGCTAGGGGATGATCAGATCTACAATGTGATCGTTACGGCTCACGCCTTCGTCATAATTTTCTTCATGGTTATGCCTATCATAATCGGGGGTTCGGTAACTGGTTAATCCCCCTGATAATTGGGGCTCCGGACATAGCATTTCCTTGAATAAATAATATAAGCTTCTGACTTCTGCCCCCGTCATTCCTTCTATTGTTAGCCTCCTCCGGGGTCGAAGCAGGGGCCGGAACCGGGTGGACAGTTTACCCCCCGTTAGCCGGAAATTTGGCCCATGCCGGAGCGTCTGTAGAACTAACAATTTTCTCGCTTCATCTGGCGGGTGTATCATCAATCCTGGGGGCTATTAATTTTATTACTACAACTATTAACATGAAGCCACCATCTATATCTCAATACCAAACACCCTTGTTTGTATGATCTGTTCTTATTACAGCGGTCTTACTTCTCCTGTCACTTCCTGTTTTAGCACCCGGAATCACAATGCTCCTTACAGACCGTAATTTAAACACTACCTTTTTTGACCCAGCAGGTGGGGGTGACCCCGTCTTATACCAACACCTATTTTGATTCTTCGGGCACCCGGAGGTGTATATTCTTATTCTACCAGGATTTGGTATAATCTCTCATATCGTGACCTATTACTCCGGGAAAAAAGAACCCTTTGGCTACATAGGCATAGTCTGAGCTATAATATCAATCGGCCTGTTGGGGTTTATTGTCTGAGCCCATCATATATTCACAGTAGACCTTAATGTAGACACTCGAGCCTATTTCACCTCTGCAACAATAATTATTGCTATCCCAACTGGGGTGAAAGTATTCAGCTGATTAGCTACAATACACGGAGGAACTATTAAATGAGACGCCGCTATATTATGAGCCCTCGGCTTTATTTTCGTATTTACCGTAGGGGGTTTGACCGGAATTGTTCTCGCTAATTCATCGTTAGACATTGTCCTACACGACACCTATTATGTTGTCGCTCACTTTCATTATGTTCTCTCCATAGGAGCCGTCTTTGCGATCATGGGTGGGTTCGTACACTGATTTCCCCTATTTACCGGCTACACCCTTCATGAAACCTGAACAAAAATCCACTTCGGAGTCATGTTTGCAGGGGTAAACCTAACATTTTTCCCACAACACTTCCTTGGGTTAGCTGGCATACCTCGTCGTTACTCGGACTACCCGGACGCCTACACCCTTTGAAATACAGTTTCTTCCATCGGCTCCCTGGTGTCACTGGTAGCAGTAATCATAATAATGTTTATTATCTGAGAGGCTTTCTCCGCCAAACGAGAGGTAATTCTAACGGAATTAACTATTACTAACGTAGAATGACTTCATGGCTGCCCACCTCCTTACCACACATTTGAAGAGCCAGCATTTGTGCAAATGCCTCATCGGATTTAACGAGAAAAGAAGGAATCGAACCCCCATGTACTGATTTCAAGTCAGCTGCATAGCCACTCTGCCATTTTCTTTATAGAGGTGTTAGTAAAACTATTATACTACCTTGTCAAGGCAGAGTTGCGAGTTAGAACCACGCACACCTTAACATGGCACACCCAACACAACTAGGTTTTCAAGACGCAGCATCCCCTATTATAGAAGAACTCCTTCACTTTCATGACCACGCCCTGATAGCAGTTTTCTTAATTAGCACCTTAGTCCTTTATATTATTACTATCATAATAACTACAAAACTTACTAACACCAATGCTGTAGATGCGCAAGAAATCGAGATGGTATGAACTATTATACCAGCTATTATCCTTATCGTTATTGCTTTACCTTCATTACGCATCTTATACTTAATGGACGAGATTAGCGACCCACACTTAACAGTTAAAGCTATTGGACATCAATAATATTGAAGCTACGAGTTCACCAATTATGAAGATCTAGCATTTGATTCATATATAACTCCCACCCAAGATCTTACACCTGGGCAGTTCCGGCTACTTGAAGTTTACAACCGCATGGTTGTTCCAATAGAAGCACCAACTCGTATACTAGTGACGGCCGAAGATGTTCTTCACTCATGAGCTGTCCCCTCACTAGGGGTTAAAACAGACGCCATCCCAGGACGACTGAACCAAACATCCTTTATTGCCACACGACCGGGAGTGTTCTACGGTCAATGCTCAGAAATCTGCGGCGCCAATCACAGCTTTATACCAATTGTAGTTGAAGCAGTTCCCCTAGAAACATTCGAAAACTGATCTTCATCAATGCTAGAAGCCTCACTAAGAAGCTAACAGGGTTCAAGCAACAGCCTTTTAAGCTGTAGTTCGGTGACTCCCAACCACCCTTAGTGAAATGCCACAATTAAACCCTGGCCCATGATTCACCATCCTAGTATTCTCATGACTGATTCTTTTAACAATTATTCCCCCTAAAATTACTAGCCATAAAACATTTAATGAGCCAACAACCCAAAATACTGAAAAATCTTCACCTACCCCATGAACTTGACCATAAACTTAAGCTTCTTCGACCAATTTATGAGCCCCTCTCTCCTTGGAGTACCTTTAATTGCAGTAGCTATTTTAGCTCCATGAGTTCTGTTCCCCGCCCAATCCGACCGATGGTTAAATAACCGCTTAATAACACTCCAGTCCTGATTTATTTTCACCTTTACAAAACAAATCTTTACACCTATTAACCAAAATGGACATAAATGAGCAATAATTCTCACCTCCTTAATAATGTTTCTTATCTCAATTAACCTGCTGGGCCTACTTCCATATACTTTTACACCAACAACACAACTGTCTTTAAATATGGGCTTAGCGGTTCCACTCTGACTAGCCACAGTGCTTATTGGCCTTCGTAACCAGCCTACTGTAGCCCTAGGCCACCTGCTACCTGAAGGCACACCCGCCCTATTAATCCCTGTTCTTATCATCATCGAAACAATCAGCTTATTTATTCGCCCGCTCGCGCTGGGAGTACGGCTTACCGCTAACTTAACTGCAGGACATCTCCTCATTCAACTAATTGCCACAGCCGCTTTCGTCTTACTTCCGATAATACCCGTAGTTTCCATCTTAACCTCAACTGTCCTACTCTTGTTAACACTTCTAGAAGTTGCCGTTGCAATAATTCAAGCCTACGTCTTTGTCCTTCTGCTGAGTCTCTACTTACAAGAAAACGTCTAATGGCACACCAAGCACACGCCTACCACATAGTTGACCCAAGCCCTTGACCACTGACAGGAGCAATCGCAGCCCTTCTTTTAACTTCCGGGCTCGCAATATGATTTCACTTTGAATCCACTGTTCTTCTATAACTCGGTCTTCTTACTATAATTCTTACTATAATCCAATGATGACGAGACATTATCCGAGAAGGAACATTCCAAAGACACCACACCCCGCCAGTGCAGAAAGGACTGCGATACGGAATAATCCTTTTTATTACCTCAGAGGTCTTCTTTTTTGTCGGATTCTTCTGGGCCTTCTACAATTCAAGCTTAGCCCCTACGCCAGAACTTGGGGAATGCTGACCACCAGCTGGTATTACACCATTAAACCCCTTTGAAGTACCTCTTTTAAATACAGCCGTCCTTCTAGCCTCAGGCGTTACAGTCACATGAGCACATCACAGCATCATACAAGGAGACCGGAAATAAGCCATTCAATCATTAACCTTAACCATCTTATTAGGTCTCTATTTTACAGCCCTACAAGCCGTAGAATACTACGAAGCCCCATTTACAATTGCAGACGGAGTATACGGCTCTACCTTTTTTGTAGCAACAGGATTCCACGGCCTGCATGTAATTATCGGGTCTTTATTTCTTGCAGTCTGCTTGCTTCGCCAAACACAATATCACTTCTCCTCAAAACACCACTTCGGATTTGAGGCTGCCGCATGGTACTGACACTTCGTAGACGTCGTATGACTGTTCCTTTACGTATCCATCTATTGATGAGGCTCATATTTTCTTAGTACCAACTTTAGTATAGGTGACTTCCAATCACACGGCCTCGGTTAAACCCCGGGAGAAAATAATGATTTCTACTATTATACTCATTGCAACAACCTTATCTACTATCCTCGCGGTGGTAGCATTCTGACTTCCACAAATCACCCCCGATACAGAAAAATTATCCCCGTACGAATGCGTATTTGACCCACTAGGCTCTGCCCGACTTCCATTCTCGATGCGTTTTTTTCTAGTGGCCATTCTCTTCCTCCTCTTCGACCTCGAAATTGCCCTTCTTCTTCCAGCCCTTTGAGCTATTCAACTTGATTACCCAGCTGCTACAATCACCTGAGCCATTGTTATCTTGGGGTTATTAACTGTTGGACTAATCTACGAGTGACTCCAAGGGGGACTTGAATGAGCAGAATGGCAGCTAGTCTAATCAAGATAGTTAATTTCGGCTTAACTGATAGTGGTTGAACCCCGCTGCTGCCCTATGACACTCACACACTTTAGCTTTTACTCAGCCTTTATACTATGCCTTACAGGACTAGCATTTCACCGTACACATCTTCTATCTGCTCTTCTATGCTTAGAAGGTATAATGTTAGCACTTTATGTGGGCTTGTCAACTTGACCCTCGCATGTATCATTGTTCTCTTTTTCTATTGTGCCAATGCTTATACTTACCTACTCCGCATGTGAAGCCGGAACAGGGTTAGCCTTAATAGTAGCAACTTCTCGTACACATGGTACAGACAACTTACATAACCTGAACCTTCTACAATGCTAAAAATTCTAATCCCCTCCTTAATATTAATCCCGTCAATTTGGCTTTTCCCCAAAAAATGATTATGAACTTTTTCGGCCGGCCAGAGCTTAATAATTGCCATAATTAGCCTAATTTGGTTCTTCAGTCCCACTGAACTTGCCCATTTTGCTAACAGTGTACTAGCGACTGACCAACTTTCATCACCATTACTAATCCTGTCCTGCTGACTGCTTCCGCTAATGATTGTCGCCAGTCAAAATCATATAGCATCTGAACCCCTAACGCGGCAACGTACCTTCATCTCAACCTTAATTTGCCTTCAAGTCGCCCTAATTGTAGCTTTCAGCGCCACGGAACTTATTCTTTTCTATATTACATTTGAGATAACGCTCATCCCCACCCTTATTTTAATTACACGATGAGGCAACCAGGCAGAACGCCTCAATGCCGGAACTTATTTTTTATTTTACACTCTAGCAGGGTCACTTCCCCTCCTAGTGGCTCTTCTAGCCCTACAAAAAACTGAAGGAACCCTCTCAATTTTAACCCTTCAGCTATCCCCATCTATGACCCCTGTTACATGATCTAATAAAGCTTGATGATTGGCCTGCCTGCTGGCCTTTATAGTTAAAATACCCCTCTACGGAACTCACCTATGACTTCCTAAAGCCCACGTAGAAGCACCAATTGCCGGCTCTATAGTCCTAGCCGCTATTTTGCTAAAACTAGGAGGATACGGCATCATACGTATCTCAATTACCCTGGCCCCAACCATGAAAGACCTAGCCTACCCATTTATTATTCTTGCCCTCTGAGGCATTATTATAACTAGCTCGGTGTGTCTACGCCAAACAGATTTAAAATCTATAATTGCCTATTCATCTGTTAGCCACATAGGACTAGTTATTGCCGCCGCCTTAATTCAAACACCTTGAAGCTTTACAGGAGCTATCGTATTAATGATTGCCCACGGACTAATTTCCTCAGCCCTATTCTGCCTAGCTAATACAAACTATGAGCGCACACACAGCCGAGCTCTACTTCTGTCACGTGGCATACAATCTGTGTTACCCTTGATAGGGACTTGATGACTATTTTCTCATTTAGCGAACATAGCCCTACCCCCATCCCCTAACCTGATAGGAGAACTCACTATTATAGTCTCTATATTTAACTGGTCTAACTGAACTATTGCTCTAACAGGCATAGGCACCTTACTTACAGCAAGCTACTACTTATACATGTTTCTTATAACTCAACGAGGCCCAACCCCGCAACACCTAACCTCCATCCATCCCTCGCACACACGAGAACACACCCTAATGGCCCTGCATCTTCTACCCATTCTACCAATTATAGCAGCCCCCGCCCTTATCTGAGGCATGTTTAACTGTAGGCATAGTTCAACCAGAATTTTAGATTGTGATTCTAAAGATAGAAGTTAAAATCTTCTTGCCAACCGAGCCTGGCGGGGCAAACAAGAACTGCTAACTACTTGTAACCGTGGTTGGACTCCACGGCCGGCTCGGCTTTTAAGGGAAAACAGCTCATCCGTTGGTCTTAGGAACCAAAGTCTCTTGGTGCAACTCCAAGTAAAAGCTATGAACCTCCCACTTGTCTTCAACTCGACCTTTCTCTTAACAATATTAATTCTACTAACACCTACCTTAATAGCCCTGACGCAGGCTCACAATCTTTCAACACATTACATAATTAAAACAACTGTAAAAACAGCCTTTTTAATTAGCGTAATTCCACTTATTATTTTCCTAGACCAGGGAACAGAATCTATTATCACCAGCTTTAACTGAATAAATATTAACACATTTGATATTAACATTAGCCTTAAGTTTGACATGTATTCTGTCATATTTGTGCCAATCGCTCTATTTGTTACCTGGTCAATCCTAGAGTTTGCCACCTGATACATGGCCTCAGACCCACAAATCGACCGATTTTTTAAATACCTTCTTATTTTTCTTATTGCTATAATAATTCTGGTTACAGCTAATAATTTATTCCAACTTTTCATTGGTTGGGAGGGAGTGGGGATTATATCTTTTATGCTTATTGGATGATGATACGCCCGGGCCGACGCTAACACCGCCGCTTTACAAGCAGTAATTTATAATCGCGTGGGGGATATCGGACTGATCCTCAGCATGGCATGACTATCGATTAACTTGAACTCCTGAGAGATACAGCAACTTTTTATGATTAATAACCAAGACCTCACACTACCTCTGCTAGGACTAATTCTAGCTGCAACGGGCAAGTCCGCCCAATTTGGTTTACACCCTTGGCTGCCTGCTGCCATAGAAGGCCCAACCCCGGTCTCAGCCCTACTCCACTCTAGCACCATAGTAGTTGCAGGAATTTTTCTACTAATTCGTATACATCCTTTAATTGAAGGTTGCCAAACAGCTCTTACAACCTGCCTATGCCTAGGTGCAATTACAACGTTATTCACCGCTGCTTGTGCCCTCACTCAGAATTATATTAAAAAAATTGTTGCATTTTCAACATCCAGCCAGCTTGGCCTAATAATAGTCACTATTGGCCTAAACTTCCCCCAACTTGCCTTTTTCCCTATCTGTACCCACGCCTTCTTTAAAGCTATACTATTTTTGTGCTCCGGATCAATCATTCACAGCTTGAATGACGAGCAAGACATCCGAAAAATAGGAGGGCTTCAAAATTCCCTCCCAGTTACAACCTCTTGCATAACAATTGGAAGCTTAGCTTTAACCGGAACTCCTTTCTTGGCCGGATTTTTTTCTAAAGACGCTATTATTGAAGCCCTAAACACCTCTTCCACTAACTCCTGAGCACTAACCTTAACCCTCCTAGCAACATCGTTTACAGCGGTATACAGTTTCCGAGTAATCTTTTACGCATCAATGAACCACCCACGAAACACCCCCCTCTCCCCAATTAACGAGAACAACCCCTCGATCACAAACCCAATTAAACGTCTAGCATGGGGCAGCATTATTGTGGGCTTAGTTATTGCTGCTAACATGTTACCACTTAAAACCCCAGTCATAACAATACCTCTTTAAGCCAAACAAGCAGCTATTATAGTTACAATTGTAGGCCTAATTATTGCTACCACCAAGCAAAAACTAACCACTAAACAAGACCGTCACTCCTTCTCAAACCTCCTAGGGTTCTTCCCAACGGTTATTCATCACACAGTCCCTAAAATTAACCTCAATATAGGACAAAATATTGCAACCCACCTTATTTATCTGTCCTGGTATGAAAAAGCCGGGCCTCAAGGCCTTGTTAGCCATCAACTGCCAATGATCAAAACCACTACAAATGTTCAACGAGGCCTTATTAAAACATACCTAACCTTATTCCTCCTTACACTATTTGCCGCCTTATTAATCCTCTAACTGCACGCAAAGCACCACGAAAGTGACCCTGAGTCAACTCCAGCACAACAAATAAAGTTTACAGCAAAACCCACCCCCCAGCAAATAATAACCACCCCCCATCAGAGTATATACCGGACACGCCAACCCAGTCCCCCCGCTCTATACCTAAACCCCCGTCAGCAAAGAAACTACTGAAATTTACCTCTCCTACAAAACTGTAACTAAGTAACACCGCCCCTAAATAAACTAGAACATACCCAACTACAGACCAATTTCCCCAGGCTTCTGGGTAAGGCTCAGCAGTCAATGCCGCCGAGTAAGCAAATACCACTAATATCCCACCTAAGTAAATTAAAAATAAGACCAAAGACAAAAATGAAGCCCCAGAAAATGCGATTACGCAACACCCAGCCCCAGCCGCTGCCACTAAACCTAGAGCAGCATAATACGGAGACGGGTTGGAAGCTACAGCGACCAACCCTAACACTAGCCCAACTATGAAATAAGAAACAAAATAGACCATAATTCCTGCCAGGATTTTAACCAGGGCTCGCGGTCTGAAAAACCACAGTTGTAACTCAACTACAGAAACTAATGGCACCCAACATTCGAAAATCTCACCCACTGATTAAAATTGTTAACAACTCATTTATCGACTTACCAACCCCATCTAACATCTCAGCACTATGGAACTTTGGGTCCTTGCTGGGAGTCTGCCTAATTGCCCAAATTCTAACGGGCCTCTTCTTAGCTATACATTATACCGCTGATACCTCTATGGCCTTCTCCTCCATCGCTCACATCTGCCGAGATGTAAACTATGGTTGACTAATCCGAAACCTTCATGCCAACGGAGCCTCATTCTTCTTCATCTGTATTTACCTACATATCGGACGAGGGCTCTACTACGGCTCATATTTATTCAAAGAGACATGAAATATTGGGGTCATCTTACTTTTCCTCGTTATAGCCACAGCTTTTTTAGGCTACGTCCTACCCTGAGGCCAAATGTCATTCTGAGGCGCCACCGTAATTACTAACCTCCTATCTGCCGTCCCATATATTGGGAACATGCTAGTCCAATGGATCTGAGGGGGGTTCTCAGTGGATAACGCCATCCTCACACGCTTCTTTGCCTTCCATTTCCTCCTCCCATTCGTAATCGCAGGCGCAGCCATCCTGCACCTACTGTTCCTTCATGAAACCGGCTCAAACAACCCAACTGGTCTTAACTCAAACTTAGAAAAAGTACCGTTTCATCCCTACTTCTCCTATAAAGACCTCCTAGGCTTCCTCATTATACTCTCAGCCCTGATCCTCCTTGCCATATTCTCCCCCAACTTTCTAGGAGACCCAGATAACTTCACGCCAGCCAACCAACTAGTCACCCCCCCTCACATTAAACCTGAATGGTACTTCCTGTTTGCCTACGCTATCTTACGCTCTATCCCTAACAAACTGGGAGGGGTCTTAGCTTTAGTATCTTCCATCCTCATCCTAGCACTTATACCTCTCCTGCACACAGCCAAACAACGCGGCCTAATATTCCGACCTATCACTCAAACCCTGTTTTGACTTCTAGTCGCAGACACCCTAGTTCTCACCTGAATTGGGGGTCAACCAGTAGAAGACCCGTTTATTATGATTGGACAAGTCGCCTCAGTTGTCTACTTTGCCATCTTCATCTTGCTCATTCCAACCTCAGGCTGACTAGAAAACAAGCTCCTGAACTGATAGCCCCAGTAGCTTAAACCCAAAGCACCGGTCTTGTAAACCGAAGACTGGAGGTGAAATTCCCCCCTTGGGCTGATTACACGTTGGCAGTTGTTAGCGTCGACCCCTTGGGCTGATTACGCGTTGGCAGTTGTTAGCGTCGAGACGGAAGGATTTAAACCCCCTCTGCTGACCCCCAAAGCCAGCGTTCTTTTTAAACTACGTCCCGATGTTGTACTTCAACATATGGTTTATGTACATACTATGTATATAGTGCATTCTTATACTTTCCGTACGAATATCCACTTCACTTAGATGTTGTACTTCAACATATGGTTTATGTACATACTATGTATATAGTGCATTCTTATACTTTCCGTACGAATATCCACTTCACTTAGATGTTGTACTTCAACATATGGTTTATGTACATACTATGTATATAGTGCATTCTTATACTTTCCGTACGAATATCCACTTCACTTAGATGTTGTACTTCAACATATGGTTTATGTACATACTATGTATATAGTGCATTCTTATACTTTCCGTACGAATATCCACTTCACTTAGATGTTGTACTTCAACATATGGTTTATGTACATACTATGTATATAGTGCATTCTTATACTTTCCGTACGAATATCCACTTCACTTAGATGTTGTACTTCAACATATGGTTTATGTACATACTATGTATATAGTGCATTCTTATACTTTCCGTACGAATATCCACTTCACTTAGATGTTGTACTTCAACATATGGTTTATGTACATACTATGTATATAGTGCATTCTTATACTTTCCGTACGAATATCCACTTCACTTAATAATTATAGTATGATATATCAGTTATTTACGTAGTATCAACATGTGCCTATATATACATATTATGTATATAGTACATTATTACATTTACCCCATGCAGATATTTATAGTTATCTCTCTATTAATTAACATGTTATTTCAAGTACTTACTATGTAAAGCGCAGTAAATTTATTTACAGTACGAATATCCATAATAAATCTTGGTTTATTTATCTTACTGAATGTTTCTCACTCATATTATTATACATTGTACATAACATGTTCAACCCCATTAATATCCTCATCAACCCTTAACTAATGCCTATAACATCTCTGATTGACAGTACCCATTATTATTTTCGCATTATATGCTTAAATAGTACGACTATCTTAAACAACTAAGCAGCCTCATGCAATACAACTCTTATACCCATGATGCGGCCTAACTGTGGTCAGGTGTTTGATGATCTCCCCTTCACTGGACCTAAATAGTAGAGTGGCTTCAATTGGTTTTCACAAAGGCCTCCGGTGGTACCGAATCTATGGACCTACCTTGTAGACTGGCTTTACTAGTTCTTCACAAAGGCCTCCCTCCTATGCGTTTGTTCCTATTATACCCATGATGCCACCTAACTGAAGTAAATAGCATTTGGTAATTTTTTAGGGGGCCTTTCAACAGCATCCCACAGTGGCTTCACCCATTCTTGTCTGGAAGGTCCATCTTAATGGTTAGACTCAGGCTCATCATACAATTAATGATTGCTGTAAATGCATGCATGACGGACATAGTAATTATTACTACATCCTATTTTTACCCTATTTTCACCTACAACCTACCTTTATTTTCCACCCGGTACTGGACTTCAAGCTAAAAAAAAATTTTTGGGGCGGTAAACCCCCCTACCCCCCTTAAAAACAACACATAGAGAAAAACCTGCTTTCGTCAAACCCCTAAACCGAAAGAGCTTTCCTTATGTTTTACTGCTGTTTTAAGTGCGTACCGCGCCCATTACCTTTCCCTTAAAATTGCTGCTGTAGATATACAATTACATGTTATATACCGTGTAGCACTTTAAGACCTGTAAAGTCTATATATACTGCGTATAATACGCCACCATATTTACTTTTCAGCACTTTAAGCCCTATGTCTAAATATTTTATACTATATCACCTCCCGGACTTGCTGCTATAATATATGGTGAATATATGTATATATACTGCGTATAATACGCCACCATATTTACTTTTCAGCACTTTAAGCCCTATGTCTAAATATTTTATACTATATCACCTCCCGGACTTGCTGCTATAATATATGGTGAATATATGTATATATACTGCGTATAATACGCCACCATATTTACTTTTCAGCACTTTAAGCCCTATGTCTAAATATTTTATACTATATCACCTCCTCCTTACACCAGAATGTACAGTACATATTGAAATTAATTTTCTTACGAGATTATATGCAGGTTTATTTCCATCAAACCCTAAATCCTCCTTTTTACTACTTAGGGATATGTAACCCCATATTTTAATGACTGCAATTAGTCCAATAGGGATCCCTCCACCTTCTGATGTGGTTCCCTCAAGAGAGCTTTTTAAAAGCCCTGTAGAAAACTATGACCATGTTATGTTACAGGTGGGGTCTCCAACTTTAGGTCAATTCGAAAATCAGCTATTTGATGAGTTTGTTTTCTGACAACATGTAATCTTGGATTACAATACATTGGAATTTGTTTATACTAATCTCTAATACTTAGAAGGCATAAACACAAGGAATATATACAGTATTATAGTTTATAGTTACAGTAGTAGTATTAAGAACTGTACTGTACATACAGAACTTGCTAGGATTTTTTGGAATTTTGAAAATCTACTGATCATTTGAGAGCTGTGAAATACTATTTCAAACTTTTCCTAATGACACTATTTGTGTGTGCTTGATTTGGATAACATAGTCCAAGATAAACTGCCTTTGTTACATTGAGCAGATGAAGACATATTATAAGTAAGTCAGTGAGATTCCAATCTTGCTATGTTCTTTAGTGAAAACAATGGGTACATTTGATTTTAAGATCAAAGACTGGGCCATCCATTTTTTCTTCATTGTGTTAATATTGTTTTGACTTAAAATGACCGCTGTATAGCACTACAGAATATGTTGGCACATTACAAAAAAGGAAATAATAAAAAGAAGTGCTATGCACATTGATGTTTACTTTTGTTATTTGAAGTGATGAATGGTAAGATTTATATTCTTATAATTACCGATATTGTGGTGTAATGACCACATGACCACATGTCACTGTAGTAAATTCTATGCATTATCATTATACACTGTTACCTTTAAGGCAACATGCTATCACATTTTTATACAGCCTCCTGTCCTCCTGGGTAGCATTTGCAACACATTAAAGATATTATGCATGGTCTGCTGCATATAAGACTGTGCTCTGTGGATATATATTCTTGTTAAACCATAAACCATGTGTCTCTGTGTTTCTAACGGTTACTGATTTTGGACACTGACATACATTAGATTTAATTAATAATCTGATATGTATTTCCATATCATATTTCAGTATACCCATCCTGGTATAGTGAATGTGTATAAATAATATAGCAATAAAATGTAGATAACAACATAATCATATCAATATATCCAACATGGTAAATTAATGTAAATGAATGTTATGCTGAAGTGATTATACTTTTCATGTTAAATATAGTTTACATCAAAATAATTTAACATCAATTCATATATAGGTGCAAATAACACCAGATATATGAATTAAGTTTGACTTCATAATCAAATATTTATGATCAATAGAGGCCATAACAAATGGTGCAGGTGTAGATGTTAAGATGTCACCTGAATTAGTGTAACCAAAGTGTGTTCATGCAGTGGTTTATATGTTGTTAGCGCAGGTTTCTACATTATGTATGAACATACTTATTTGTGGAGGTAATACTACAATATAATAACATCATAACACTGCTCTGTAACACTATTCCGCTGAGGAGATTTTTAACAAATGACCTTTTATAAGCTTTAGATGTGACTACAAAAACACTATGTTGTCATTTCCTAACTGATTTGTTTTCAACATATACACCCATGATGATATATTCTAAATCTGTCATTATGATAACAAGACATAACAGTGAACAGTTATGAATGACATATTGACATTGGTTGTGCAAGTATTTAGAGGTACTCACCCAGAAGTCAACCAGATGTGAACTGTCCAGCCTGGTACAGTCTCTGATAGAGACTCAAGTGACGCAGTACATGGGCATCATGAAGACTTTTAGGGATGCCTACATTAACATTTTGTATGTGATTGGAATGATAATGTTTGTGATTTCTGAACTGCACCTCCTGATCTTTAGGAGTTGTTAGTGCAACATGGATATAGTCAGTTACACCTACAAACATTTGGCCCACCTCCTAGACAATCAAAAAAATCACCTTTAATCTTCCAGATCTCTTCTTTAGTGGTGGAGAAACAGATTTATCTGTTAGCAGCTAGGAGGAATTTGCTCAGGACTCTTAAGAAGGTCAGGTCATTCCCTCTACAATGCACTCTGTGATCTGAAAGCTACAAGAGGCTAGGAAGTGTATGTGAGCTAACTAGCTAGCTCCACTATCTTCTATAAGACTGTCATGTGGTAGTCTAAAAAGCTCATACTATCATACTAGGAGTTGCAGCTCCTTCTTTTTAGCTTCCTGGCCCTGCTGCTGGTGCTCCCCTGCCTCCTGGTGCTGTTCATCCAGAAATTCCTGGGCCCTCCCCTGCCGCCTGGTGCTATTCCTCCATCACTCTATTGGCTTGCTGCTGGCCCACCCTGCTGAACCTGGCTAAACCTGCTGTACCTGCTGCTGTCCCTCCTCATAATCTACAACCACATCAATGCCATCCATTCTGTCAGCATGTGCCCAATATCCCCCGTCCCTGTGCCAGTAAAGCTCTATCTCTTACCTGGTCCCCTACCATCATTCTGTGCCTGTTGACGTTTACCTCTGGCATGGACCACAGGCCCCCATTCATCCATATTCAGTGAAATCCACACCTCTCATTCTGTCCATTATCACACGTAACAGTATTGTGTGTAATAAATACCTTCCCAACAACCTCACAGTCATAATAGCTCTTAATGCTCTGATCTGCTCTGTCTCTATGCTGGTAATGATTATTGTGTGGGGTGTGGCTGGCCTTTTTACATGAAATGCATTACAGTACCTGTTTTAGGCCATGTGGCTTTACTGATTCATATTAACATCTTGTGTATGGAGTCTGTGTTACCATGGCAGTTGATATATGTTTTGTTGACAATTGACATTTACAGATCTATGCAGACTCACACATTATACTAGGCTATTTTGTGGTTGTTTTGCAGCACATGTGCCTATGAGATTTTTTTATATAATGGTTATTCTTAAATTAAATATCAATTTCTTACAGTACTGTCTCTTAACTGCCTTTAAAATCCACAGCAAGGCTTATTTGAGCCTGTATGGGTGGTCTGAAGTGCAAGTAGGATGTTAGAGGAGAATCAGCTCCTGTAAGGCATAAGGTACAGTCCGTAACTTGTGTGAAGATTGTTATCTGTGCATGTAATAGGCTTGAAGGGAGAACTAATTTACTACTACCCATTTTACAGTATTGACTCTGGATGGAGGTCAGTAATAAAGTCCATAATTATCTGAGTCCATAGATGAGCGGAAAAAATCATATGGTTGGAGCAATTTAAATGCAAGACATGAGGTACTTGGATCTTGCCCAGGTGTTGCAGGCTGCTAAACATTTCTTGACATCAGAAAAATCCTTAAGGCACCAAAAATAATGAAATAGAAGGTCCAAAGGTTTGTGGATGAGCAGACCAACAGGAGGTGTGAGATAGTTGTCCTCTGGGGGATATAGTTTCTTGGGATATCTTAGATTGAGCAGCAGAGATCTTGTGGAGCAGGGGCATAGAAAGGCAACATCTTTCTTTGGATGAGAGGAATTCATGGCCTTGAGAAAGAACATCTACTTTACAGTTCTTAGAACCAGAACAGTAGCATTTAAGCATTGAGCAGACTTTAGAAAATGTATTTTTTTATGCTTGGTGAGAATCAGAATTGGTGTTGATGCCCCTTTCAGCAAATGCCTTCATTCTACTAAGGCTAAGGTAATTGCCAATTATTCTGGATTATCAGCATTTCTGCAGATGATAGATGTTTTAGATATGAAGGCACACCGTTGGAGTGGAAAACAATATTACTGTCCATGTTCATCACAGATAAACTTATGCAGAAGGATATTGTAAGCATTATAGTTTTGTTGCATATAAGACTTTTATACTGTACCAATATTCTGGTCCAAATCAGTTATTTGGTGCCGGGTCTCCTCCTTTTACTGACTGACATCTAAAGAGACAGCTAAAAACACTTCTTAGTTTTGAGTTTCCCCAGATCAGTACAGCTGGCTGTAGGAACCAGAAGGAATTATGTACAATGACGACCATCCAGTACCAAGGTGAAGTAACAGAGAAGGGATTAAAGACCAAGGGAAGCTGGGTAAGGTAGTATGTAATGTACAGTATAAGCAGTACAGCCATGGTTCTTATTGCATTAATATGAGCTTGCAATCGAACAAAGCTGAGGTTGAGTGACCTTCTTTGCATTCTCCAGCCATGCAAACAGAGCGAGGTGAGAGTAACCCCCAGAGAAACAGAAATAAAAATACAAGGTATGCTACAATTCACAACTGCAAAAGTCAAATATACTTGGTGAATATTGTAGGTGACAATGTAAGTGCTGTCATATAATGTGCTGGCATTTGACTGATTTACTTGTGCATCTGTGGATATAAACTTTGCAGAGGGAGCAGCCATAATGACCGATGATATCACAGTCAACAGAAGCAACCAGGGAACCATCCTGGGAAATCTTGCTTGAAAGAATAAAAAGGTGGCACATTTGATAGTGGCAATCTTGATGCAGTAGAAGACACAGAGCCACACAGTCAACCAACAGCTGATTAGAGAACTAGAGGAGTAGGCAGAAAAAAATATAGAATAAAAATTAGTAAATATGAGTAAGTGTTTAAAAAAAAAGTATACAACATAATTTGATGATAGCAAGTAATGTGAAATGATGTTAAAAAGTCCCAGAGTAAGAAGGATGAGATCTCCAGGATGCTGGTGTCGTTCCTTTATCCATGACCTGTAACTGATAATGAAGATTAATAAGTTGGAAAAAGTTCCAGCAAGTAGGGTAATTATTGCAAACCCCAAAAATGCAACGTGTCCTGGCTCCATCTTTGTATCCTTGATTTATCAGTCTGGTCTTTAGACATCCATGTGGCAGCTCAAACTGACTCTCTACACTCCCTTTTCAGGACTTTATCTATGAACATCATTTACATTTCTGATCATCCACAGTAAGAAGTTGGACATTTGCCTCTGACTCTGTTGTGTTTGCATAGTCAATCAGTATCACTGCTTTCTAAATTTGTATTTCAATAGATTCAAATGAATAGGGATTTACATTTTTTTGTAAGGTTTGACATTTTTTATACTATAGCACATGTACAGTGGATATAAAAAGTCTACACACCCTTGTTAAAATATCAGGTTGCTGTGCTGTAAAAAAATGAGACAAAGATAAATCATTTCAGAACTTTTTCCACCTTTAATTTGACCTATAAACTGTACAACTCAATTGAAAAACAAACTGAAATCCTTTAGGTGGACGAAAAAAAATAATAATAATGTGGTTGCATAAGTCTGCACACCCTCTTATAATTGGGGATGTAGCTGTGTTCAGAATTAAGCAATCACATTCCAAATCGTGTTAAATAGGAGTCAGCATACACCTGCCATCTTTTAAAGTGCCTCTGATTAACCCCAAATAAAGTTCAGCTACTCTAGTTGGTCTTTCCTGAAATTTTCTTGTACTAAAGCCATGGTCCACAGAGAGCTTCCAAAGCCTCAGAGGGATCTCATTGTTAAAATGTATTAGTCAGGAGAAGGGTACAAAAGAATTTCCAAGGCATTAGATATACCATGGAACACAGTGAAGACAGTCAATCATCAATTGGAGAAAATATGGCACAACAGTGACATTACCAAGAACTGGAGCTCCCTCCAAAATTGATGAAAAGACGAGAAGAAAACGGGTCTGCGAGGCTATCAAGAGGCCTACAGCAACATTAAAGGAGCTGCAGGATAATCTGGCAAGTACTGGCTGTGTGGTACAAGTGACAACAATCTCCCGTATTCTTCATATGTCTGGGCTATGGGATAGAGTGGCAAGACAAAAGCCTTTTCTTACGAAGAAAAACATCCAAGCCAGGCTACATTTTGCAAAAACACATCTGAAGTCTCCCAAAAGCATATCAGAAAAGATGTTATGGTCTGATGAAACCAAGGTTGAACTTTTTGGGCATAATTCCAAAAGATATGTTTGGCGCAAAAACAACACTGCACATCACCAAAAGAACACCATACCCACAGTGAAGCGTGGTGGTGGCAGCATCATGCGCTGGGGCTGTTTTTCTTTAGCTGGAACTGGGGCCTTAGTTAAGATAGAGGGAATTATGAACAGTTCCAAATACCAGTCAATATTGGCACAAAACCTTCAGGCTTCTGCTAGAAAGTTGAACATGAAGAGGAACTTCATCTTTCAGCATGACAACGAAACAAAGCATACATCCAAATCAACAAAGGAATGGCATCACCAGAAGAAGATTAATGTTTTGGAATGGCCCAGCCAGAGCCCAGACCTGAATCCGATTGAAAATCTGTGGGATGATCTGAAGAGGGCTGTGCACAGGAGATGCCCTCGCAATCTGACAGATATGGAGAGTTTTTGCAAAGAAGAGTGGGCAAATCTTGCCAAGTCAAAATGTGCCATGCTGATAGACTCATACCCAAAAAGACTGAGTGCTGAATAAAATCAAAATGTGCTTCAACAAAGTATTAGTTTAAGGGTGTGCATACTTATGCAACCATATTATTTTATTTTTATATTTTTTCTTCCCTCTACCTAAAAGATTTCAGTTTGTTTCTCAATTGAGTTGTAGAGTGTATAGGTCACATTAAAGGTGGAA
This sequence comes from Discoglossus pictus, assembly GCA_027410445.1. Classification (NCBI taxonomy): domain Eukaryota; kingdom Metazoa; phylum Chordata; class Amphibia; order Anura; family Alytidae; genus Discoglossus; species Discoglossus pictus. Next base: position 3,356,483 of record JAPZIH010000013.1, on the reverse strand, counting down.
AAAGTTCTGAAATGATTTATCTTTGTCTCATTTTTTTACAGCACAGAAACATGACATTTTAACAGGGGTGTGTAGACTTTTTATATCCACTGTAGTATGTTTATTGTGTTTTATGTTGTGTTTATTTGTGTACTTATGTTATTTTCTATTTATTCCAGGGGCCCAGCCAGAGAAGATAAAAAGGGGGTGCGACCTGAGCCAGGAAACCGGTTATCGCTGATGGAGCATCTAGGCAAGGTAAGTGGTCTTTTTTATTTTATCTTAGGTTAGATTTAGGATTTTTAATGTAATGTAGAAAAGGGTAATGTTTTATACATAAGGGATACTGTCTTATAGATAGGGGGCAATGTTTTGTAGATAGGGGTTATTGTTTTATAGATAAGCTTAGTTAGGATTAGACAGGCCCAGTTAGGGATTTTGGGTCCAGATAGTTAAAAAGGTCTAGAAGGGGTTAAATATGCACAGTTAGGGTTAGATAGGACCAGTTAGAGTTAGGCTCAGATAGGGTTAAATAGGCCTAGTTAAGGTTAAATAGGTCTAGGCCAAGTTAGGGTTATTATGTCCAGACAGGGTTAAATAGACCCAGTTAGGGGTAAATAGGTCTAGAAGGGATTAAATAGGCCCAGTTAGGGTTAAATAGGGTTTAGTATGGGTTAATAGGGAATAGTTAGGATTAAGGGGTTAATGATGTATAGTTAAGGTTAACAGTGTAGTTTTAGTGCTTAGACTTAGTGCTTAGACATTAGTGTCCTGGAGGACCCTAATGGCACTTGTAGGGTTAACTAGGGTTTAATATAGACTCCTATTGGACTGAAAGGGTTTGTTTTAGTCTCATGGGTGTCTATATTGATCCCCATAAGTGATGAGGTTAATTTAAGGGACTGGGGGGGTACTTATACCATTAGTGAGCTGCGGGGCCTTTAACGACCAACGGTGGGAAATTTAAACCCCAGAATTCCCCGGGCTTGAATTTTGGAAATTTCAATCTCATAGATGCTGCGGGGGTGGGGGGGTCCTGATTGTTCACGATTGGGACCACTGTAGCAAGGCAAGGGATTAATGTGGGGAGCCTGCAGGGGTCCTTATTGGGACCCCTGTAGCATGGGGTTAATGTGGGGAGCCTGCAGCAAGGGTTGATGTGTGCACATTTCAGGGGTCCCGATCGGACACCTGCATTATGGGGTTAAAGTTAGGACACTGCAGGGGTCCCAATTAAGACCACTGCATTATGGGGTTAATGTAGGGACATTTAAAGGGTCCCGATCGCGTCATAATCAGGACCCCTGCAGACAGCGGGGGGCTTAATTGGAGGGTATGCAATGGATCCACAGCCCTTTGCGACGGCTCCAGGGTGCAAGTAAGCTGCAGCCATTATTTGGTGTTTTACGGGGTTGACGGGAGGGTGATCGTAGGATTTGAATACGGAAGGGTGGGTTTAAGCTGAATCTCTTGTGGCTGAGGAAGATCAAAGGCTTTTCCTGCAGTAAGCTGTGATTGGGGTGGCCTCAACGGAACGCAGGGCGCTGGCCGCTGGCCACAAGCTGGTCATATGTAACTATGTAACAAGGTGCTATAAACGTGTTTTGTATTTTTGTTGGATTACTCCACTCCTTGTAAATTATGATTTTGCCTGGATTACTTGAGGGGATTTCATTTAATCCCACTGAGGCACTGAACCAATTGTTTGAATGCAGTCACCTACACATTCAAGTTGAATAGTAACTTTCTTAGATTGCAATAAGTAACCAATGACAATGATATTTAATTTACAAAGTTTAGAACACTGCTTGGTCTGTGATTCAGATAGGCTGACTAACAGTTCAAAATGACAAAGTTCAATGTTAATTTACTGTAGGAAAATGCATATTTGAACCATCCAGTTAATGAAATACCTATAATTACCTGTATTTTTAAATTTCTATGCCAGACATTGACATATTTTTATTGCCGTTCATTTTATGGAATCTTTATTTTGTGGTAGCCACCTAATAGCTCCCTAAATTTCCCTTCTTACAGGTCATACATGTTCATCGCTGTAGTCACGTCATAGTTTTTTAAGATATTCAGTTGGATGGCTCTGTGATTCAGTACATATAAACTATGGGCCCTTTACTATTGCCAAGATTGCAATGTTATACACACTTAAAGCTGCTCTCAAAATGTTCACACATTCTATTAGCTACTCGCATTCTGATTACAAGATCCCACAATCCCACAATCACCAGCCAAAGATACATTTTCAGGCTTACATCTCTATTGGTTTTAGTGCCGCTCAAACATCCCAAATGTTAAATAATTAAGGTTACACAAAATCGATATTCTATTAAAACCATAACTCTAGCTCCCAAATAAAGTCTGACCGCAACTAGAAAAAGTTTATGTCAAAAATATTACTAGTATTAAAAAGGTACTTGCAAAAAATTTTCAAATACTTATTAGAGCTGTAACAGCAATTAAAAGCACAATACTGCACAGGAAAGCATGAAACACATTAAAATGAATTACTGAACAAACCCACAAATATGCAATTAGAAATATTGGGCCATATTAAATTAGACCTTGTAGTTCCCTCGGAACTCGCAAAAGGTAGTTTCTTGATGTTTGCGAGGACAGAATCCCCAATACTTCCCTTTTGCAGCCTGCTTTGCGAGATGACAATGAAAAATGGTCTAGAATAAGCTCAGAGAGAGCTACGGAGTCACACGCAGCCTTAAATCTATGAGGTAGAATCCCTAAAAGTGCTAGCAAGGCATCCTAAACCACATACGTGCTGCCTCGGAGCAGACCAAGACAGTCATGAGAGGCTGCTCCCTATACACATCCCCATGCTGCAGGGGTCCCTATCGGGAACCCTGCAGCCCCCCACATTAACCCCTTGCAGCGGGGGTCCCCTATCGGCATAGATCAGGCCCCCGTTGCATTTAGGACCCCCGCAGCCCCCCATATTAACCCCTTGCAGCGGGGGTCCCCGATTGTGACCCTGCTGCATTTAAAATTCTAAATATCCTGCCTAGCGGGTCCTTAAAGGACAGTAAAGGTCCTGAATGGACTCCCGCTAAAAAATATAAACCCCAGGCAACTAAAATTAACCCCATAACTCATGGGGGTCAATACAGACCCCCAAAAGCACTTAATTAACCCTATAACTCATGTGGGTTAATACAGACCCCCATAAGCCCTTAATAAACCCTACAACTCATGGGGGTCAATACATATCCCCATAAGCACTTAATTAACCCCATAACTCATGGGGGTCAATATAGCCCCCCATAAGCACTTAATTAACCCCATAACTCATGGGGGTCAATACAGACCCCCATAAGCACTTAATTAACCCTGTCATCATGGGGGTCAATAAAGACCCCCATAAGCACTTAATTAACGCTGTCACTCATGGGTGTCAATACAGACCCCCATAAGCACTTAATTAACCCTGTCACTCATCGGGGTCAATACAGACCCCCATAAGCCTCTATTTAACCCCATCAGTTCTATAAGAGTATATTATGACCCTTATGGGGCTGTTAAAACCCTAACATTAACCACATAAGTGCCATGACAGTCCTCAAGGACCATCAGGACACCAACTACAAACACTACATGGCACTTTACCCCCCCAATAAAACATTACATCTAAAAAGTTGGATATAAATATTTCTAACTTTTTGTTTTCAATTTCTTACTGTTTCCTATACCCTGCTTGGCAGTCTCCACCTTCTCCCATCCTTTCCCCATTTATGGCTGGCATAATTACCTCAAATCTCCTCCCCCTCCTCACATACCTTAATTCTAAGGTCTCTCTCTCATTCCTCTCTAACTCCCCTATCTTCCTGTACTGTATGTCCACCAATCCATTCTCTATTTCTTTCAGTGCAAATTCACTTTAAGGTGTACTACATCTGTGAGAGTCTCAGAATATTGCCCTCCCTCCCCCACCCACCCCAACTCAGATTCAATTTATAGAGCCATGAATAACACCTGACTTCCTACTTGCAGATATATCATCTCAACACTAGGGGTCAGCCAACATACTAGTTTTTCACCTCAGATCCCTCCCCTCTCCCTCTAAAATAAAACTCTTTCTATCTTTTTCACTTGCTTCCTGACCCTTGCTATTCCTTGTTTGTTACTCTTCCCCAGTTCTCTGCCCTTTAATTCCCTTTAGATTGTAAGTAGCGAGTTTACAGTCTTGTAGGGTGCTTTGGGATAAAGCACTTTCTGCTAAGATTCTAAGCTCAAAACAGGGACCTTCAACTTTTGAATTTGTTAAACTTGTATTTCCCCTGTTCTCATCCCCTGTACAGTGCTGCAGAATATGTTAGCGAGATACAAATAAAAGATAATAATAATAATAATAATAATATTAATAATAATAAATAATTGAGGGTCAATACCATGGGTGCAGGAACTGGGGGTGACGAGGGGAACAAATCCCTCCCAGATTTTTCAATGTGTATATTTACTGTATGTGTAGAGAAGCAGTTGTTTTTTTGTTTTTTTTTAACTATATGCTGTATCCCACCCAGATTGTCTTTGGCTTCTACACCCACGGTCAATACGACAATGAATAAATATCATCTGACAGTAAAGCATGAGGCCAACCATAGCAATTGGGTCATTATTATCTAGCGGGTACAATTAGGAATAATAAATGGGGACACAGCAATGGTTTAAGTTATGGTATAATTTACAACTTTTATCAACTGAATATTATTTTAAATTTTGTTTATTGCTGTAAAATTACATTGTTTTATGAGTGTCATGAGGAGGGACCAGCTGGACCGGCAAATGAATGGATATCACTGGATTGGTGTTCTCCTCTTTGGGTTTCTGTGTATCAATGGTAGGGATCCCCCGGAAAGAGGCCTGCTTCAGAACCTGGGGAAGGTGGCAGTTAGTAAGTGACTCTGTCCTAAGCACTGTAAAGGAAATGGTTTTAATGATTCATATTTCCTCAATATGTTTCAAGCACACAACAATAAATAGAGAGGAAGTATTAGGTATCCATAATGTTAGGATAATGTTCTGCTCCCATTCCTCTGAGGCCATGAGTGAAAACAGCACTTTGTCTCATGCAGAAAGTTAATGTTCACAACAACACCATAATATTTTACATCAGTATTCCCCTCCATCAGTGCTGTCATCACAATATGTTTATATCACTAATTAAATCATTTAAATGTATAACAAAACCTTTCTCGAACATCACTATCATATCACTGCATCGCACAGGCTTCCTTCCTCTTAACTATCATATCACTGCATCACAAAAGCTTCCTCCCTCCTCACTATCAAATCACTGCATAACACAAGCTTCCTCTTCCTTGCTATCATATCACTGTATAACACAGGCTTTCTCCCACCTCACTATCATATATCTGCATAACAGGCTTTCTCCCACCTCACTGTTATATCACTGCATAACGTAGGCTTCCTCTTACCTCACTATATCACTGCATGCCACAGGCTTCCTCCCACCTCACTATCATATCACTGCATAACATAGGCTTCCTCCCACCTCACTATTACATATCTGCATAAATCAGGCTTCCTTCCACCTCGATATCATATTACTGCATAATGCAGGCTTCCTCTCACCTCACTATCATATCACTGCATAACTCAGGCTACCTCTAACCTCACTATCATATATCTGCATAAATCCAGCTTCCTTCCACCTCACTATCATATTACTGCATAACTCAGGCTTTCTCCCATCTCACTATCATATCACTGCATAACTCAGGCTTCCTCTCACCTCACTATCATATATCTGCATAAATCCAGCTTCCTTCCACCTCACTATCATATTACTGCATCACACAGGATTCCTCCCTCCTTATATGAAGTGAGTTCCTGGGTGTTTTGCACCTATTAGTGTATTGGTCTTGGATCTAAACTACAGGAATATTAGAGGAAATAAAATATTAATCCTTATTCAATTTCAGATTAAAATCTGTACCATTCTCTATAATTCTAAAATTCAGTACATAAAAGGTTCAGACTTGGAAACAGTAATATAGTATTAGAGACCTTTAGCCAGGAGGACTCAATAAGGTCATAGGCCTGCTCTTATTTCTATCCCTGTGTTGTGACTGTTTGATAGTCATTTTGGAGTATATACAAATAGGTTATAAGTGTGGCAAGCTGATTTGAAGTGAGATCAAAGTGGTAAAGGCAACAGAAAGAAAAAGACATAATTGCTGGCATTTGACAATATTTAGACAATCCGAGTCATTCCCATATATATGTACATATAAGAGCAAGACTCTATGGTATCATGACTAGATTGCATTAGTGTTTCCAAGTTTGAACCTTTGATATGCTCAGTTTGACAATTATAGAGAATGATACAGATTTTATATTTGGCTGAATAAAGATTCATATTTTTTCCCCCTAATATTCCTGTATTTTCCTCCCACCTTACTATCACATCACTGCATCATACAGGGTTCCTCCCACCTCACTATCATATCACTGCATCCACAGGATTCCTCCCACCTCTCTATCATATCACTGTAAAAAAAGAGACTTCCTTCCTCCTCACTATTGATTATCCCCCTACCGCTTCCACTTCAACTGCCCCTTTTTTAGAACAGGGCTATCAAACAAGACCTTACCATACAAGGAGAGGTACAAGAGGGGATCACAGAGGGAACCAACAAAGACAATGATAGAAGGTGGGGCCATGCAGGTTGTGAACTTGTCCAAAATCAAACTGAAAGAAGGCCATATTTCACTACTTCAAAAAAGCCTCTCTTTTTCCCCTACTCTGAACTTTGACCTCTTTGAATGGGCTATTAATACCAATGTATTTGCACGGAAACTGTTGCTACATAAATATCACAAAATCAGACAGCGACAAGCATACGAAGAGATGGAGTTAAAAGAAGATGAAATCTGGCAGAATTTGAGATGCTACTAGAAGGCAACCTCATTGAGGTGCAGAATGGCCTGGGTCCCTTCACACCCTGAAACCGCAAAGTAGTTTCAACCCCGGTTTCAACTGAAGTCCTCAAATCGAGGTAGTGATCTACGACAAATATCTACCAGAATTAACAATCATAACCAAATTGATCAAACCCTTTGACAAAGGAGGAATATAGTAATTTAAGACATAGTGATGTATTAGACCGAATGTCACCGACTATTGGAGGATGACCCTAGGACCTATCAAAAACTGTTATGTGACCCAACTAAGAAGTATCAATTTAAACTCTATGAGATCCTGGACAATGACCTTATGAAGGGCATGATAAACAAACAAGAACACAAGTAAATGCGGGTGAAACACCCCACCATCCCTACATTCTACCATCTGCAGAAAATCCATAAGAAAAGAATGCCCCCACTTGGATGACCTATCATGTCCGGGAAAAACAGTGTCACTGAACATGTCAGCCAATACGTGGATGAGATACTGCACCCTTTTGTGATTAGTCTCACATCATACGTAAAGGATACCAAAGACACCTTGAGCAAATTATATGACATAAAGGTGTCTAAAGAAATCAAATTGGCAAGTCTCGACATTGAAGCCTTGTATACCAGCATTCCTCATGATAAAGGAATCAAAGCCGTTGAATATTTAGCCTCAATGAGAGGAAACCATCTTAAAGGCCATAACAACTTTGTCATTCTGCTGATTGATTACATCCTTAAACATAATTACTTTCTGTTCAATAAGGTGATATGCAAACAATGTATAGGCACTGCAATTGGCAAACCGTACACACCTTCCTGTGCAAAATAATTCCTAGGATGGTGGGAGGAAAAGATGGTATTCACTAATGACATGGCTAATCATACTTCCAACGTGGTAATATGAATTCGCTTTATTGACGATATCCTTTTAATTTGGAACGGCACTCAGGAGGCCTTCAAGAACTTTGTGGATGTCCTGAATGATAACGACATAGGCCTCAGGTTCACACAGAATATCAGCAGTGACTAGTTGGAATTTCTGGATCTTGAGATCATGATAGATTAGAACCGCAATTTAGAAATGAAGACTTTCAGAAAGACCATGGCTACTAATAGATTGTTACATTTTGACAGCCACCACCCTACATACTTGAAAACTAGTATACCATATGGGCAATACCTAAGGATCAAAAGAAACTGCAGTAACCCTGAAGACTTTCACACGCAAGCAAAGGATCTGTATTACATGTTCAAAGATAGAGGATACAGCAATAACTGTCGTAAAAAAGGCTTACAGTAAAGTACTGCCACAACCTCGCATGGAACTTCTGCAGGTTCAACTAAAAGTGAAAAACAAGGATACAACTAGAATCATAGGTAACTTCAATAATCAACATGAACAGACAGCATAAATACTTGGGTGACATTGGAGGATACTGCTCCAGGACCCTAGTGGATATACTGCCACACTCTCCTTCAATAACTTGGAAACAAGATTATGAGATTCATTGGTATTGACCACATAAGCCTTAAAGAAAGGAAGGGAGACCTGGACCAAAAGCTCCTACAGAAAGAAGCAGAATGGATTTTTAAGTTAAATACTCTAAACCCGTATGGACTCAATGAGGGGTTCACTTTTGCTCCCTTCATATAAAGGTGACAATTCTCTTTGGCCACATATAAAAGAAATGCTTCTCTGTTGAAGTAATGTCATCAGTTTTTCAGATCTAATAAACAAGAGCAAACACCAGTTCTTCCTTCCCTAGTTCCACATGCTCTTTGCAGACCAAAGCGTGCTGATCATTCCTGTAAAAAAATATTGCAAGTTTTTGGTTATATAGATACCCAAAAAAATATTACCATTAGAAGGGGGATAGAAACTAGGGGTGGTAATAATGTCTCTTTGTCTAACAAATGGACTTCCATTAATTAATTATTCCTGTGTCTGGCAGATTGTGCCATGACTATGCTTCCTATTATCAGTGATCTCTCTCTTAACTAATGCACTTTGGAGTCTTTGAACTGTTGTAACTCCTCTCTGTTTTAATTTCCTAGGGACTCTATTGGTGTATTATTCTCATCCACCTTATCACAGTTACATATAAGCGTTGTATACTGACATGCCACCTTATCATCTGGATGCCGGTCCCCAAGTGGTGGAGTAGTGTAATGCAGCTTTAAAACAAATACGAAATACCCTGCTATACCACAAGGCTCCTACAAGAAGTAACGACCCTGTGAAAAGCTGGTTCAGTGGAAATGTTCAGGCACTCGACGCATGGCTAAGCCTATGACATCATCAATATTGGTCTTAGTACCTGACACAGAAAGTCGGCAACTACCATTCCAGACACTACAAATAGAGGACCCTGCTGGATCTCCTGCCATAATCTCCCTCTGTGGAATCCTTCATCTGGAAGGGGAAACATGCATCGGGAGGCAGTTGAGAAGGTTGTGTCATGGCTTGCAGGATTGAGTGAGCTCTTCTACTGGAAAACAGCAAGTCCTTCTCCATGCACCACGAGTGTAGTTAGGGTAAGTCCTTAGGGGCCTCAATTGAGGCTGTGAGGGAATCTAGTAGGCCGATTTAATGTTTGTTACTTTCTGTCTCCTACTGTCACTTTATACTGCAGTACAGTTGGACACACTTGGATTTTCTGTTCTCTATTTCTTTATGGGAAATTGTACACTATTAGATTACTCCAGCAATGTGTAGGCAGCATTAGATTCAGCCCACATGAGACTGGTCCTTCATTGATTTATACTGCAGTTCCTGATTTCTTGCATTTTCTAGCAATTACTATATCCTTGCACATGTAATCACTTAGTATCAGGACCCACATTAGCCTACAACGACCATTAGCAGGTTGGATGGTTATAGATTTTCTGTACATTTATTATGATACTGTCTGGCTATGTATATTAGGATCCTTTTCTGACCTGTGAATTGGACATCTGCACAGACTATAGTATTATTTTCATATGGTTGCCACCAAGACGTGTCTAAACGTACAGGCTACCATACCTCCTTTACTCTGTGCCAATTTGAGCACTAAAGTAGCACAACACCATTCCTTCATATCATTATTTAGCATTTTAATTTTAGTGAGGAGAACCTCATGTATCACATTGTTGTTATTGACAAACATTCTATTAGCATCAACATCTAGTTACATGTGGATACACTTTGACCAAGGATATAGCGCTGTCTCTTTGGTTCTCTAAGGGTCTACAGCCAAAGACCCTAGGTAGAAAGCTCCTTATCCTGGTACGGCAGCAACATATGCCTTTATTTGCAGTATAATAACACTCACTCTAATCCCTGCTATCCTTCCTTCACCTGCAGATTTTATTATCAATATTTTATTTCACACCTCTGTTTTAGGTATTGATTCTTATATTACATTTGTTTTCACAATCAAGGTTATGTTTTAACAATATGAGACTCTAGCTTTCATTTGAGAGTCCAGTTTACTAATACTGCCTCCAGTACCACACTAGATCACAGTTGGTTTGTCATTACATTATTGGATTAAATTCAGCTTTCTGTAGATTGTGGGAATGTCAGATTTCCATCACACATTTTCCTTATAATACAATAATTTTTGTACTTCAGCAGTATAGATATATGGATAATAATAACATAGTCCCAAATTTAAATAATATCTAAAGCTCCTTTAGATAAAAATATTACCTTCAAATTACCAGTCCACTTCTGATGTATCAAGGCAAACATGGTATACATTGGTATGTATGCAGCACATGTGTACATTTAGAAGTACAATGGTCAATGTCCCAGACTAGAAAAATGAGTTAAAATAACATGGTCTGATAGTACAATCAAGTAGTAGTCAAAGAAAGTATCTATAAATGGTGTCACCTGAGGGGTCCAAAGCCTTGTGGCACTTATGAGATGTGACATGATCCCCTGCTCCAGGTAACAAACTTCCCAGGTTGGTTAGCCTGAGTATATTGAGGCTTCAGTGTACAAGGTGTACGTTATCACTTAAATAAATATTCTCTCAAACCCGTTTCATCTTCACATTAAGGCTTTCTCAATAATGTATGTCATTATATAAAGTGATACCATCCCAAGTTCTGATGCCCCTGGTAAAAGAGAAAGACATTTGCAGGTACTGTGTGGAAAGTTTAAATGATTAAAAACTGATTTATTAAGCATGTGTTAAAATGTTATATTTAAATATGCAAATATACACTTAGGTAGTTTCTTTTAATTGTGTCATTTAATAACAAAGATTCAGTCTTAGGAAATATGGCACGTAAATAAAGTGAGTACCATTGTTTTCGTATCCCTGATATACTTTAAAATTTAAAAATCAGCATAAATTTGCCAAATACAGATCCAGTTATGTTGGACAGAATTAAATTGATAAAAATATATTATCTGCAGCTGACAACATTGAGTCTGAGCTCACAATAATGAGAGGTACTTATTTTCCATTAGTAATATATGTTATGAGACATATTCCAGCTTATATATACAGAAAAAACATCATATTTGGTTTTCTGATGTGTCTCATTTGTTTGTTTTGTTTTTTTGCTGATTCATCTGCAACAAACAAATAGTGAACCCAACACTGCCAATGCAAACCATCTGTGGAGATATTCATAGGTGCGAGAGCTTTGTGTGTATTCATGCAACATAGATATGGGTGAGCAACACAATTTAGAGATAAGGTCATGTGGATCACTGATAAAAGATAAGGTCATGTGGATCACTGATAAGAGATAAGGTCATGTGGATCACTGATAAGAGATAAGGTCATGTGGATCACTGTTAAAGGTATATATATAAATGTATAATTGCTCAGGAGTTCTGTTCTTGCCGGTGTCATTCCTAGAAAATGGAAGTTAATGAGTTATTAAGCACATATTTTGAGGAATTGTGTTCTATATGCTTTTAATGAGCCACTAAATGATTATTTTCTTGTTCTTTTTTCACACCACTCTCTAATCAATATAGGAACAAGAACATTAAGGGGACATGGAGAAAGAGAATTGGAGAAGAGATCGGGTAAAAGGGAAAACATTTGGGGATAGGTGAGAAGACTTTAATGCTAGGAAAGATGGAAAATAAAAGAGAGGGGAGGGCAGAGAATAAGATGGATAGATAGTATTGGGGTGCACGACTTGGCCTCTACTGAATGACTGCATAACAAATGAATCATTAGTAGATCATACAAATACCAGTGACAATGAGCAGAGTACTGCAGATAAAACAGACCAATATGTAAGAGTTACAAGTACTGGACCTGGTCTGTATTTCTCACCCCTCATGTACATTTTACTGAACACAATATCGGTGTCTTTTGAAGTGGAATATATGTGTATCCCAAACGATATTGTACAGTGAAGCTTAGGCACAGTAAAATATGTGAAGAAAAAAAAAAAAGGAAATGCAAATGAAAAAACCTCAGACAAGTCCAAGCCATATTCTTTCCTTTGAAGGGTGCATGCAGTAAAACTCAAAATATAATGGGATAAAATAAAAAATGCAAAACAGTAGGCTATAAACACTAATGTAAGAGTCTCAAATAACTCTTGGATGTACTCTCTAATGCAGCAGATATCCTACCAGTTCTAATTTACTAAGATGCAACCTCTCCAGGACTTTTCCATATACAAATTATTGACACGAATATTAGAGAAGATCCCTAGTATATCTCATGGGACCACATATCCACTGTATTTTCAGTGGTGCTCCTAAAAATAATGTCCCTTAAAGACCAGAATGAGGATGGTGTGAAGTCTGCTCCACGTAACCTACTCTTTATCTTGAATCAGATATGAAATTAATTAAAGAATGGGGTCTCCTGGACTCTCTAAGTAACTTGAGGACCTTTGAGTCCCCATTCCCCATACCCTGTTGTAGTGTGGGAAACTTGGTCCCACTAATTAGCTCCACCCTTACGTCTTTTTGCCAATGTGGGCTATGTTGGGTCCTTGAACTCTGAGTTCAATAGGGAAATGATGCTCAATGATGATTCACAAGCCCCTGTTTTACCTAAGTCTCTAACCCTAACTTAGGAGCAGCCATTTGTATTGTATTTTTAGTTTTCTTTTACATATCAAAATATCACTTGCTCGTGGGCATAATTAACTGTGCTGGTTATTTACCATCTAAAGATGTTGTATTTTCCTAAGAATCAAACACATTTTTAACTCAACTATACATATGCACTACCTTCCCCCCTTTATCCCTCTCCCTCTCCCCTACCTCTCTCCCTCCCTTCCTCTCTATCTCCCCTCTGCTTGACTTTAATTCGTATAAGTAAATCAAGAAATTATTAATAGGAATAAGTATTTTGTACCACTACAGGACAAATGGTGGGTTCTTGAAAATCACTACAATAGTACCTTGTAGTGAAATAGCCTACTATATATTTCCCATGATACTTGTATCATTACAGATAGAATGAGATGGTTGATAGAATGAGATAGTGATCCACATGACCTTATCTCTTATCAGTGATCCACATGACCTTATCTCTGGGTTGTGTTGTTCACCCATATCTATGTTGTATGAATACACATAAAGCTCTCACACCTATGAATATCTCCACAGATGCTTTGCATTGGCAGTGTTGGGTTCGCTATTTGTTTGTTGCAGGTAAATCAGCAAAAAAACAAAACAAACAAATGAGACACATCAGAAAACCAAAATTGATGTTTTTTCTGTATATCTCAGCTGGAATATGTCTAATTTACAGAATATCTCATTTTTCTTTGCAGATCTTCTATTTAATAAGGCATATCCCCACCCCCCCACACCACCACCACCACACACACACTCATAACACATTGTAAATATTTTTTTTTTATTATTGACGTTAATATATGCTTAATAAAGTTATTTTTACTTTTTGTGATGACGCTTTTCACCACCTTTTTGTTGTTATTTGGGGAGAGATAATAGACATAAGGAACCCTAAATATAGTGATGGTGAACTCTATATATACAGATCGGGAACCCTATATATCAGTGGTGGGCAAGTTTGGTCCTGGAGAGCCCCACACGTGCCAGGATTTGATGATATCCCTGCTGCATACAGGTGAGTGGATTGTTTCTTCAGTTGTCCTGATTGACTCACCTGTGCATAGAAAGGATATCTGCAATTACAGGCCTGCATGGGGCTCTCCAGGACCAGACATGGACAGCCCTGCTATATATAATGATGGTGACCAGCAAGTCACCTTCCAGTGCTCTTGTGGACTGGATGGTTACCTTCCAATGCTCCTATGGAAATCCTGGTTACCTTCCAGTTCTCCTAAAGATCAGTAGGTTACCTTCTAGTGCTCATGTGGACTGGATGGTTACCTTCCAATGCTCCTATGGAAATCCTGGTTACCTTCCAGTTCTCCTGAAGACCAGCAGGTTACCTTCCAGTGCTCATGTGGACTAGATGGTTACCTTCCAATGCGCCTATGGAAATCCTGGTTACCTTCCAGTTCTCCTAAAGACCAGTAGGTTACCTTCCACTGCTCATGTGGACTGGATGGTTGGCTTCCAATGCGCCTATGGAAATCCTGGTTACCTTCCAGTGCTCCTGAAGACCAGCAGGTTACCTTCCACTGCTCATGTGGACTGGATGGTTGGCTTCCAATGCGCCTATGGAAATCCTGGTTACCTTCCAGTGCTCCTGAAGACCAGCAGGTTACCTTCCAGTGCTTTTGTAGATTGGCTGGTTAACTTTCAATGCTTCGAGGATATTCCTTACAAGGTGATTCTTCATGCATCTCACTAAAGTTTACACTGATTTGAATAAAGTACATTTTAACAACACAAAAGTTCCTCAATAACCTATATTTAGCTGTGACTAATAACAGTGACAAGTTTAAAGTATTAGGTTCTTCTCATCCATTTGTTACAGGGTCCTAGACTTGCACTGGACCGGCTGTTGAGGAAAACTTCTCTAGGACACTTTAGGGACATTCACATAATAATATGCCAAGTATTTTTGTCATCTATAATAAAACATGAATTAAATATTTCCAATTGCTCTAAATGACACAACACAAGTACAGCACACTCCTTATCATGAATTATGAAGGTCATTAGCTACCAAATGTAATTACCAGCGTCTTTTCTCCTAGGTGTCCACACGGTGTAATATAAACTGCAGTGTTTATGAGATGTTGGTAAGTTTCTTGGTGACTTCTGTCTTGGAGACACTTTAAACCGCTGTCACTAATATACTGGGTCTAAGATGAGTCACACAAGTCTTCAGGGTATCACATTAAAGGATTGGGAAGGTTTCTGGGTGTTTCTAGGTATATAATATCCCTGGGTATATATTTACTGACATATACTTTATTTTCTTAGGAAGGGCATATGAGCCCTGTTTTTACTGCCTAATATCAATCAAATAATAGCTGTATGGGTCTGCCCTCTGCAGCATATGCAGACACAGACTCTGTTGTACTCTGCTGAGTTGTGGTCCCTGATAGGCTAGTACACTAACATTCATCCCTACATAGTGTGTCTGCATGCATAGCAGTGGGCAGACCCATATACAGTAGGTAATGTTTGTTTGATTTTTTTAAGCACTTTTAAATAAAATAAAGTACATAAAAGTAAATAGATACACAAGTATATAATATATGTAGCAATCTCCCTGAATCTTCTGTATCCCTTTACTGTGGCCACATTTATATAATGTACTCATTTATACAACTACACTTTTAATTTTTTTTCGCTTTCAAATATTTATTTAAATTTCACATATATACAAACACAAGGAAAAAGCAAGCAACAAAAAACATTTAAAATTGACACAATCATACCCTTCAATTCGTTACATGTAAGAAAAGGAGAATTTTTAACAAATTTCCAAAACAATTTGGGATTGGGTTGGCATATATGGCCATTAGAGTAATACCTTTTCCATCTAATATAGAGATAGTACTTTTTGGCATTCATGATGTTTTAATCAGTACAACAAGACACCTAAATATAACAATTCATATGTAGAGTATATTATAATACCATTTTATCACAAATTCTAGGTGGTCCGTTGGACCTACCTGCCAATAGATTTTACTCCTTTTATTATGCTTTTCCCTTTTCCTTTCCTTTTTTCTCCTTTCTTTTCCCCCCTTCCTTCCGCAAGTTTTGTTGTATATTATACATTTACAGCCTAGCATGTGACAGGTACCATTACAAATATCTTCATTGCTAAAAAGACCATTCAATAGCGGTGACACCCGCATCCATAAGCGGGCCTTCCAGAGGATTTATACTTGATTCTCTAGATGTTACCACAATCTAACTTATATTCATAAATGAACATTCAAAAACAAACAAAAACACACAAACAAACAAACAAACCACCAAAAGGAGAAAAAATAAAAAAGATATTTCTAATCTCTGTTCGCGAGGCGAGGAAGCGGGGGGAGCCGGGGGGGAGGGAAGAGGCGGAACAATACTAATTTTGGTCACACTCACCCACTAGACTTATTGTCCCATATTTTCCATTTATATCTAGGAATCATAATAATACCTATATCCTCAAGATCTATTTCCAACGCACAAATTTTAGCAATTTTAGTAAATATTTCTGGAAAAGAGAAGGTTACTTTTTGTCTCCATTTCAGTGCAATACTGCACTTAACGGCCATAAAAATTAAGAATGCCTTGTGTTCATTAGAACAGGTTTCAGGAAATATATGAAACAAAATCATTTCAGGAGAAAAACTCATTGAAACTTCCTAAGCCTGTCTAATGTGCTGAAAGCAATCCTCCCACAATTGTCTGATGACTGGACAGGACCACCATACATGTAGATGAGTCCCCACTTGGCCGCATTCCCTCCAGCACAATTTTTCAGATTAATTTCTAGTAATTTGGTACACGTTATACGGAGCTAAGTACCATCTATTACTTAGTTTAAAGAAATTTTCTCTGTAGGGAGCATTTTTAATGATTTTATCAGTAATTGTAAATGCTTTAATCCAAGTTTCAACTGGCCATTCTCCTTTGAGCTCCGACTCCTATACTCTCATTTTCATAGTTTTTTTGAAGTTATTACTTTTCTTTATTATATTATAACACTTGGACACTAGATGTGATTTATCTTGCGCTAGGATAAATTTTTCCAAATCCGAATTATTTTCATTTTTGAGATTATTGAAACCCAATGATTTTAAGATTTTTTTTAATTTGAGATATTCAAACCAGTACCTGGATGACAATCCAAATATTAAAACTAAATGTTCAAAGGGATATAGCCTATTATTTTGGAAAAGCTCTTTAAGCAAAATCACTCCCTTTTTTATCATAAATTTTAATATTGGAGATGGATATATTTTATCTAATAATAATATGGGTGTAATCCCACTGGAAGAAGGTATTAATGAATATTTTTGATTGCTTTTTACCCAAGCACTCGTGTATTTTTTAAGTATGTTGGTAAATTTCCCCAGTCTTTTCTTTGGAGAAATATTAAGAGACCCAGATCTCCATTCCTTATTTGTTCATTTTCTATCTGACTCCAATGGTGATCTATAATAGCTTCAGTATTTCTCACAAGGTGGGTGAGTAGATTAGCTTCTTGATATTTAACGATCAATGGGTACGCCATTCCACCTTTTTTGAATGTATTCACCATATAATGAGCTTTTATTCTTATTCTGCGTCCATTGTGTATGTATTTATCAAGAGTGCTTTGAAGTTTATTAATCATAAAGCTTGGAAATTGGCTCGGAATACACCTCATTACATATGTAATTTTAGGTATAAGAAACATTTTGGCTGCTATTATGCAACCTGACCATGATGTCTGAATTTTTTTTCAACGTGAAATTGCTTCTATTATATTCTGATAAACTATCTTGAAGTTTTGTAAAATTTATTGCTTCAGGTCTGCATAGAGATGTATGCCTACATGCTTGATGTGGGATTGCCAATTAAATGCATATTTACTTTTCAATAATGCAATATCGTTATCCTGTAGATTTAATTGGAGAATTTCCGATTTAGCTATATTGAGTTTGTAATTTGATATTTTAGAAAATTCCTCTATAATCTCTTGTAGGTTCCCTATAGACTCAACTAGGTTGGTTAATGAAAGTAACACATCATCCGCGAAGAGTGATATTTTGGGATCTATATTTCCAATTTGTATTCCACTGATATTCCTTATTTTTTTTATTTAGTTTACAGAACATTTTTTCTCATAATTTTAAAATACACAGTGCCAAGTTCAACCAATCCAATCTAGTTGGGGTACCAACAGTCCACATTTAAAAAACCCAAACTTTTATTTTCTTAAATCTAAGTGCATTTGCCTGACCGTCAATAGAAGTTCATTTGCTTGACCGCTAGCCAGAGTGTGTGTCTTGCTTACAAGTACTGTGCCAAGTTAAACCAATCCAATCTATTTGAGGTACCAACAGTCCACATTTAAAAAACCCAAACTTTTATTTTCTTAAATCTAAGTGCATTTGACTGACCGTCAATCAAAGTTCATTTGCTTGACCGCTACCCATAGTGTGTGTCTTGCTTACAAGTACTGTGCCAAGTTCAACCAATCCAATCTAGTTGGGGTACCAACAGTCCACATTTAAAAAACCCAAACTTAAATTTTCTTAAATCTAAGTGCATTTGCCTGACCATCAATCAAAGTTCATTTGCTTGACCGCTACCCATAGTGTGTGTCTTGCTTACAAGTACTGTGCCAAGTAAAACCAATCCAATTTAGTTGGGGTACCAACAGTCCACATTTAAAAAAAAAATGACAGGCAGAGGCAGGACACCCCGCAGAGGCCGTCGTGGTCGTGGTGCTGTGATTCCCTTTGGCCCTACAATAATGCCCAGTGTTCAGTGGCCAGTTACCCTGAACTTGAAAAGTTCAGAGGACATAGTTGACTGGCTAACACAGGACACCCTATCTTCTACAGCTTCCGCTTGGAACATTGACGCACCATCCTCCTCCAGCTTAGCTTCGGGCACCTCTCAAGTTACCACTCACCCGCCTGCCTTCACCACCAACACTAGTACCACAGCCAATTCAATGGATCAGTCAGAAGAGTTATTTACACATCAGTTTGAAGAAATGAGTGATGCGCAACCATTATTGCCAGAGAATGTAGATAACAGGGATATGTCTCAGTCAGGCAGCATTACACACATGTACGTACGATGTGATGATGATGATGATGATGTACCCGCTGCTGCTTCCTTTGTTCAGTTGTCATATACAAGTGAGGCGGGTGATGATGATGACGATGCGTCCGTGGATGTCACGTGTGTGCCCGCTAGAAGAGAAGAAGAACAGGGGGAAAGTTCAGATGGGGAGACAGAGAGGAGGAGGAGACGAGTTGGAAGTAGAGGGAGGTCATCGCAACGAGCTAGTGGCACAGTCAGACAGCATGCATCAGCACCCGGGGTCAGCCAGACAGCACGCCAATCAACGCATGCTGTTGCCACCACCAGAATGACGTCACCGCCGAGCTCAGCAGTGTGGCATTTTTTTTGTGTGTCTGCCTCTGACAACAGCGATGCCATTTGCAACCTGTGCCAAAAGAAACTGAGTCGTGAGAAGTCCAACACCCACCTAGGTACAACTGCTTTGCGAAGGCACATGATGTCACATCACAAACGCCAATGGGATCAACACATGAGTACAAGCAGCACACAAACTCAAAGCTGCCATCCTCCTCCTTGTCCAGCATCTTCATCCACATCAACCACTGCTGTCCTCCTTGCCCCCTCTCAACTATCCACCACTCCGTCTCTCGCCTCTTGCTGTTCCTGCTCATCTCCCCACAGTCAGGTGTCTGTCAAGGGCATGTTTGAGCGTAAGAAGCCAATGCCACAAAGTCACCCCCTTGCCCGGCGTCTGACAGCTGGCTTGTCTGAACTATTGGCCCGCCAGCTTTTATCATACAAGCTGGTGGAGTCTGAGGCGTTCAAAAAGTTTTTAGCGATTGGGATACCACAGTGGAAGGTACCCGGACGAAATTTGTTTGCCCAAAAGGCAATCCCCAACCTGCACTCAATTGTGCAAAAGGAAGTAATGGCATCTCTGGCACACAGTGTTGGGGCAAGGGTCCATCTGACCACTGATACCTGGTCTGCAATGCATGGTCAGGGCAGGTATATCACCTACACTGAGCATTGGGCAAACCTGCTGATGCCTGCCAAGCATTTAATGCTTGGCTCTGCAAAGGAGTTGGTGACACCGCCACGACTTGCAGGCAGGCCTGCTGCCACCTCCTCTACTCCTCCTACTCAATCTTCTTCCATAACCTCCTCAGCTGAGTCCTCTTCTGCTGCTGCGTCTTGCTCCACATCAACGGCACCCCGCCCCCCGGCTCCCCAGATACTATTTCACATCCCGGATACGGCAGTGTCATGCCGTCTTGGGGTTGACTTGCCTCAAAGCAGAGAGTCACACCGGGCCAGCACTCCTGTCTGCCCTGAACGCACAGGTGGATCAATGGCTGACTCCGCACCAACTAGAGATTGGCAAAGTGGTTTGTGACAACGGAAGAAATTTGTTGGCGGCATTGAATTTGGGCAAGTTGACGCATGTGCCGTGCATGGCACATGTGTGTAATCTGATTGTACAATGCTTTGTCCATAAGCATCCAGGCTTACAGGACGTCCTGAAGCAGGCAAGAAAGGTGTGTGGCCATTTCAGGCGTTCCTATACGGCCATGGCGCACTTTTCAGATATCCAGCGGCGAATCAACATGCCAGTGAGGCGCTTGATTTGTGACAGCCCCACACGTTGGAATTCAACACTCCTAATGTTCGACCGCCTGCTCCAATAAGAAAAAGCCATTAATGAGTTGTGGTCACCATCACCACCAGAAACAGCCTTATCAGCATCGCTTGCTGGACCTGTGGCAACGCTGGAAGAGGATTGTGAGGAAGAGGAGTCAGAGGAGGAATGTGGCTTTGAGGGGGAGGAGGAAGACCAATCACAACAGGCATCCCAGGGTGCTCGTTGTCACCTATCTGGTACCCGTGGTGTTATACGTGGCTGGGGGGAAGAACATATCTTCAGCGAGATCACTGAGGACGAGGAACGGGACATGACCAGCTCGGCATCCAACCTTGTGCAAATGGAGTCTTTCATGCTGTCGTGCCTGTTGCAGGACCCTGGTATAAAAAGGCTGAAGGGGAACGACCTGAACTGGGTGTGCACGCTACTAGACCCCCGGTTTAAGCAGAAAGTGCCTGATTTGTTACCAAATTACCGCAAGTCAGCAAGGATGCAGCAGGTCCAAAACAAATTAACAAGTATGCTTTACACAGCATATAAGGGTGATGTCACAGCACAAGGGCAATATAACAGGGGAAGAGGTGAAAGTAATCCACCTCCCACGACCACGCCGGCAAGGACAGGACGTTTAAAAAACGTGTTGTTGATGGAGGACATGCAGACCTTTTTCAGTCCTACGCATCGCATCAGCCCTTCGGGATCCACCCTCAGAGAACGACTTGACCGACAGGTAGCAGACTACCTTGCCTTAACTGCAGATATCGACACTCTGAGGAGCGATAAACCCCTTGACTACTGGGTATGCAGGCTAGACCTGTGGCCTCAGGTATCCCAATTTGCAATTGAACTTCTGGCCTGCCCCGCTTCAAGTGTCCTGTCAGAAAGGACCTTCAGTGCAGCAGGAGGTTTTGTCACCGAGAAGAGAAGTCGCCTAGGGCAAAAAAGTCTTAAGTCAAAAGGATTACAAATTTCATAAACATTCGGGTATAAAAATAGATTAAAGAGGAATTTTACATGTCACCCTTCATTAGGGGCACCAGTAGAAATACTGGATTGTCCAACAAAACCCCTAGATGTGTCATCCCTGATAAAAAGTGGTATCACCAGGATAGGAGATTTGTTTCATAAGGAAGCTCTTTTGGAGTATGAACAGATTAATTAATTAAAAAATGTAATATTAGAAATTTTACATGGCCGGGGTACTTCTCATTGAAGAAAAGTTTGGAATATTTAGGATTTGATAACAGAAATTATAGAGATATAACCCAGATTGAAAAACGAATCCAATCTGAGAATTACTTACATATTATCGCTAAGTGCTCCAAAGTAATTGAGGCTGGTGGTCAAAAAGAAAAATCAAATCAAATAAAAGCTTGGGAGAAAGAGATAAAGAAAAAATGAGAAGTTGATATATGGTATAAATCATTCTTACTTGTAAAGTATTCTGTGAGCTATATATCCTACTGGGAATTTTTTTTTTTTTTAAAGTGCAAAGGAGGTACCTCTTTCCAGAAAGACTAAACAGATATGATGCTAATAATACATTTAAATGCTGGAAGGGATGTGGCAAAGAGGGGAATGTAAAAATGTCCATTCTTTCTGGAAGAAATGTGTAAAATACATTTCCACAATTTTGGGGAACAAAACTGTATTAGATATAGAATTAGCCATATTGCACTTGGAAATAGAAATTAAAGTTCCATCTAATAAATATTTTATAACGCATATTTTATTAATAATAAAATGGATGATGACAAAAAATGGAACTCAGTGAATGTCCTATCATGGGGTAGCATTGAAGCTAGGATATTAGGAGACAGAGAAATTGAGAGAAATTGGAAACAAGCAAAATCGAAGAATAAACTTTGATGAATAAATGGTCTATTTGGGACGAAAATGTAAAGAAATAAGGATTGGTGTAATTTAAAAATTTAGAAATGAGGATGGAATAAATACAGAAATTACCCTTTGATTGATAAATGGGATATACCCATATTATGGAAACCTTGAGCTAGAATGATGAATGTAAATGGTATGGTTTACTTGTGATGTGGTTTGTAGTTTGTTTATTTCTTCCTTAAATATGAAATGGAAATATATGAAAATCGTAATTATAATTGAGGAAGGAGATATGAATGTACTGATTTTTATTGTTATGTTTATATGATGTATATTTAAATTTATAAATAAACTAAAAACAAAAAAGAAAAGATCATTAACTAAATGTTATATATGTTTATGTCACAAATCAGTAACCAATATAACCTCACTAGTAAATTGCCTATTTGCCTTAATTGTTTTCTCCCCCGCCTCCCTCCCTTGTGTCTCTCTCCCTCTTACCTGTGTCTCTTCTCCCTTACCTCCCCTGTATCTCCCACCTCCCCTGAGTCTCTCTCCCCTTCCCTCCATTGTGTCTCTTTCTCCCTCTCTACTCCCCTGTGTCTCTTTCTCCCTCTAACCTCCCATGTGTTTCTTTCTCCCTCTCCCCTCCCATGTGTTTCTTTCCCTCCTCCCGTGTCTCTTTCCCCGCTCCCCTCCCCTGTGTCTCTTCCTACCATCCCCTGTGTCTCTCTCCCTCCTCTCCCCTGTGTGTCTTCCCTCTCCCCTGTGTCTCTCCCCCCTTCCATCCCCTGTGTCTCTTCCCCACCCTCCCCTGTGCCTCTTCCCCTCCCTGGTGTGTTTTCCCCTCCCCTGTGTCTCTTTCTCCCCTCACCCCTTCTCTTTGTCTCTTTGCCCCTGTGTCTCTTTAACCCCTCTTCCCTCCCCTGTTTCTACCCCCTCTCCCCTCCCCTGTGTCTCTTCCCTCTCTCCGCTCCCCTGTATCTCTTCCCCACCCTCCCCTGTGTCTCTTCTCCTCCTCTGTGTCTCCTCCCCTGTGTCTCTTTCCCCTCTCCCCTCCCCTGTGACTCTTCCTCCCCTCCTCTGTGTTTCTCCCCCCTCTCCCCTGTGTTTTATTTCCCTCCCCTGTATCTCTTACACACCCTCCCCTGTGTCTCTTCCCCTCCCCTGTGTCTCTTCCCCCCTGCCCTGTGTCTTTACCCCACCCTCCCCTGTGTCTATTTCCCCCCTTGTCCCTCCTCTTTGTCTCTTCCCCATGTACCTCTTTAACCCCTCCCCTCCCCTGTGTCTCTTCCCCCTCTCCCCTTACCTGTGTCTCTACCTCCAATCCAATGTTTATCTCTCCCCCTTCTCCCGTGTCTCTTTCCCCCTCATCTGTGTCTCTCCCCCTTCCCTTGCCTGTGTCTCTTCCCCACCCTCCCCTGTGTCTCTTCCCATCTGCTGTGTCTTTTCCCCTCCCCTATGTTTCTTCCCCTCCTCTGTGTCTCTTTCCCCCCTCGCCCCTCCTCTTTGTCTTTTTCCCCCAGTGTCTCTTCAACCCCTCTCCCATCCCCTGTGTCTCTACCCCTCCCTTGTGTCTCTTCTCCCTCTTCCCCCCCTGTGACTCTTCCTCCTCTCCCCTGTGACTCTCCCATCTCTCCCTTGTGTCTCTTCCCCCCTCCCCTGTATCTCTTCCCCACCCTCCCCGTGTCTCTTCCTCTCCACTGTGTCTCTTCCCCCTTTCCTGTGTCTCTTCCCCACCCACCTATGTGTCTCTCCCCCGTGTCTCT
Organism: Discoglossus pictus; assembly: GCA_027410445.1. Taxonomy (NCBI): domain Eukaryota; kingdom Metazoa; phylum Chordata; class Amphibia; order Anura; family Alytidae; genus Discoglossus; species Discoglossus pictus. Next base: position 3,332,200 of record JAPZIH010000013.1, on the reverse strand, counting down.
GTCCCTCCTCTTTGACTCTTCCCACTTTGCCTCTTTAACCCCTCTCCCTTCCCCTGTGTCTCTCACTCTCCCCTCTCACCTGTGTCTCTTCCACCTCTCCACTCCCCTATGTCTCTTCCACCTCTCCCCACCCCTGTGTCCCTTCCCCCTCTCCTCTCCCCTTTGTGTCTTCCCCCTCTCCCCTCCCCTTTATCTCTTCCCCCTCTTCCTACCCTTTGTCTCTTCCTCCATTCCCCTGTGTCTCTTCCCCCTTCTCCCCTGTGTCTCTACCCCCTCTCCCCTGTGTCTCTTTCCTCTCTCTCCCCTCCTTGTGTGTCTTCCACCCCCTCTCCCCTGTGTCTTCCTCTCCTCTCCCCTGAGTCTTCCTCCCCCTCTTCTGTGTCTCTTCCCGCTCTCCCCTCCCCTGTGTCTTTTCCCCCTCTCCCATCCCCTGTGTCTCTTCCCCCTCTCCTGTCCCCTGAGTCATCCTCCCCATCTCCTGTGTCTCTTCCCCATCTCCCCACCCCTGTGTCTCCTACCCATCCACTCCCCTGTGTATCTCCACCTTCCTGTCCCCTTTGTCTCTTCCCTCCCCTGTGTCTCTTCCCCTTCTCCCCATTGTGTCATTATCCTCCCCTGTGTCTTCCTCTCCCTCTACCCACCCGTGTATTCCTTCCCCTCTCCCCGTGTCTCCACTGCTCTCCCCTACACTGTATCTTCCTCTTCCTCTCCCTTCCCTTGTGTCTTTTCCCCCCTCCCTACCCTGTTTATCTTCCACCTCTGATACACCCCTTAACCCATCTTCTTACTAGTATAAGTTCACTCCTGGGTGGTCTGGATCTCAGCATTTCTGACTTGTTCTGGTCAGGACTAGTGATGTCGCGAACATCAAATTTTCAGTTCGCGAACCGCGGACGTGAATTTCATCAAATGTTCGCGAACGGACGAACATCGGCAAACCGCCATAGACTTCAATGGGCAGGAGAATTTCAAAACCCGCAGGGACTCTTTCTGGCCACAATAGTGATGGGAAAGTTGTTTCAAGGGGACTAACACCTGGACTGTGGAATGCCGGAGGGGGATCCATGGCAAAATTCCCACGTAAAATTACATAGTTGATGCAGAGTCTTGTTTTAAGCCACAAAGGGCATAAATTACCTAACATTCCTAAATTGTTTGGAATAACATGCTTTAAAACATCAGGTATGATGTTGTATCGATCAGGTAGTGTAAGGGTTACACCCGCTTCACAGTAACAGACTAATCTCCCCGTTTAATGCACCGCAAACAACCGCAAACAGTCCCTTTGCACAACCGCAAACTCCACGTTTGCACAAGGTTGGATACCAAGCTAGCCATGTCCCGTTCCTTGTCCTCACTGATGTCATTGAAAATCACTTCCTCCACCCAGCCACCAAGGGTCCCCGAAAGGTGACAACAAGCCCCCTGGGACGCCTGCTGTGTTTGTTCTTCCACCTCCTCAAAGCGACCTTCCTTCTCTGACTCCTCTTTTTCAGACTCCTCTCTCTGCGTTGCCTCTGTCTGCGTTATTATAAGGTGTGTACTGTTAAGTAGTACTATTCCTATTGGTTTTATCCCTGTTACATCCACTATTAGGGGAAGTGTATATGGCATGGATTTTTGGAACAGGGAGATGGAAAAAGATGCTTGGTCGGACCTCCTACTTCGAATTTGGGGCACTGCGCGTGCAATGTAATGTGCCACCAGATAGGAGTGGTGTATTAAGTTGTACTATTCATTCCTATCAGTGTAATATCTGTTACGTCACCTATCAGGGGACGTGTATATGGCATGGATTTTTGGAACAGGGAGATGAAAAAAGATGCTTGGTCGGTCCTCCCACTTCAAATTTGGGGCACTGCGCGTGCAATGTAATGTGCCACCAGATAGGAGTGGTGTATTAAGTTGTACTATTCATTCCTATCAGTTTAATACCTGTTACGTCACCTATGAGGGGACGTGTATATGGCATGGATATTTGAAACAGGCAGATGGAAAAAGATGCTTGGTTGGTCCCCCCACTTCAAATTTGGGGCACTGCGCGTGCAATCTAAGGTGCCACCAGATAGGAGTGGTGTATTAAGTTGTACTATTCATTCCTATCAGTTTAATACCTGTTACGTCACATATCTTTCCTCCTAATATCACATTCTATATGTCATCAACCGGCCTGTGTGTATTTAGAGTACCACACTTTAAGGCCCTTAACCTGGGACAAGGTGGCTTGGCTATCAGAATTGCCTCAGAGCCTTAAAAACTCGGCAAACCCCCTAATCAGACACTCACTATCATACTGGAAATGTGCCAAGAAACACACAGGTTTGTTTCCTGGATCCACCCAAATGACCCCAATTCTTGACCACCCTCAGGCCCCGAAATACATGAGCACAACATCACAACACTGGTGGAGGTCAAGGAAACTAGATAGACTGGGAGACTGGTTAGTAAAGGGCTAGATGCTCACCTATGAGGAACTGAGGGACAAGCATGAGCTACCGCTGTCAGAACATTACAATTACTGTAGGCTGAGGCATTTCACACACTCCCTGACCCAGATACAGGGGACACCGGTCTTAAATTGGTTCTCCAAAATTTGTAAAGATAAACCTCTATCAAGGGGGATCATTGGGTCGCTTTACAAATATAAAACATTTGTTACTGGTTGAAGCGACACTGGGGGAAGGACCAGAGTGGGGGAGCCCTGGAGACCCTTCAGAAGCAACCGGCGGCAAAATCATCCCAGGAAATGAGAGGTCGCTTACTGAAGCCTGCCCTAGGGTAACCCAAGGGTGATTGCCCATTTTAGATATTGTAAATAATAAACTAATACTGCTGGAGGGATGATAGTAGGACATTGGTGTTTCCTGCAGATATAATCTTTACTATTGTCTGTTTTACCATGTTTTAGGTATCTCTTAAATTGCAATCACAGTAAAAAATAAGAAAAATTATTAACCTAAAAAGTAAAAATAAGAAGGAATAGGCAGCTAACTTTCACAAAATGTCTTTATTGTAAATGTGTATTTTTGCACAACTGTTATGCAAGACTGTTCAAAAATGCTTTATTTTTCATTACATGCTGTACGCCTTCTAAAATAAAATAATTTAAATGCAAAAATTAGGTATTGTTGCAGGGACCAGAAAAATTGATGTTAGTTTGCCAGGCAGAAAGTGCCCTAAAACATTGCGTCTTGAACCCTAGTTGGTTGGCGGATAAGTCACGCAAGTCATCCGGCATTCAGGGATAAAATACAGCAGCGTGTGGACCATTATTAGCTCAAGGCAGCTCATCTATCAGGCCTTTTTTAATCAAATGTATCGCCCACTGTCAGTCCCTTCGGGATCCATCCCTCATTCATCTTAATAAAGGTGAGGTAATCTAGACTTTTTTGACCTAGGTGACTTCTCTTATCAGTGACAAAACCTCCTGCTGCACTGAAGGTCCTTTCTGACTGGACACTAGAAGCGGGGCAGGACAGAAGTACTATGGCAAATTGGGATAGCTCAGGCCCCAGGGCAAGCGTTCACATCCAGTAGTCAAGGGGTTCATCGCTCCTCATAGTGTCGATATCTGTAGTTATGGCGAGGTAGTCTGTTACCTGACGGTCGAGTCGTTCTCTGAGGGTGGACACCGAAGGGCTGTGGCGATGCATAGGACTTAAAAAGCTCCGCATGTCCTCCATCAACAACACGTCTGTAAAGAGTCCTCTCCATGCCGGCGTGGTCGTTGGAGGAGGAGGATTATGTTCACCTCTTCTGCTGTTAGATTGCCGTTGTGCTGTGACATCACCCTTAAATGCTGTGTAAAGCATACCTTTTAATTTATTTTGGAAATGCTGCATCCTTTCTGACTTGTGGTAATTCGGTAACATTACAGGCACTTTCTGCTTATGCCGGGGGTCTAGTAGCGTGGACACCCAGTACAGGTCATTCTCCTTCATCCTTTTTATACGAGGGTCCCTCAACAGGCACGACAGCATGAAAGACCCCATTTGCACAAGGTTGGATGCCGAGCTAGTCATGTCCCGTTCCTCGTCCTCAGTGATCTCACTGAAGGTATGTTCTTCCCCCCAGCCACGTACAACACCACGGGTTCAGGATAGGTGGCAACAAGCACCCTGGGATGCCTGTTGTGGTTGGTCTTCCTCCTCCTCCTTAAAGCCACATTCCTCCTCTGACTCCTCTTCCTCACAATCCTCTTCCAGCGTTGCCGCAGGTCCAGCAAGCGATGCTGATAAGGCTGTTTCTGGTGGTGATGGTGACCACAACTCTTCCTCTTCACGCTCATCTACTTCCTGATCCAGCACTCTTTGCAGGGCATGCTCCAGGAATAAAACAAATGGTATGATGTCGCTGATGGTGCCCTGGGTGCGACTGACCAGGTTTGTCACCTCCTCAAAAGGACGCCTAAGTCTTCAGGCATTGCGCATGAGCGTCCAGTAACGTGGCAAAATAATCCCCAGCTCCGCAGAGGCTGTCCTAGCACCCCGGTCATACAAATACTCGTTAATGGCCTTTTCTTGTTGGAGCAGGTGGTCGAACATTAGAAGTGTTGTATTCCAACGTGTAGGGCTTTCTAAAATCAAGCGCCTCGCTGGCATGTTGTTTCGCTTCTGGATATCTGTAAAGTGCACCATGGCCATGTAGGAATGCCTGAAATGGATACACACCTTACTGGCCTACTTCAGGACGTCCTCTAAGCCTGGGTGCTTATGCACAAAGCGTGCCAACTTGCCCAAATTCAATGCAGCCAAGAAATTTCTTCCGTTGTCACAAACCACTTTGCCGATCTCCAGTTGGTGCGGAGTCAGCCACTGAGCCACCTGTGCGTTCAGGGGGGACAGGAGTGCTGGTATAGTGTGACTCTCTGCTTTCAGGGAAGTCAACACCCAAGACGGTGTGACACTACCGTATCCGGGATGTGGAATAGTACCTGTGGAGCTGGGAGGGTGCCGTTGATGTGGAGCAAGACATCGCAGCAGCAGAAGAGGACTCAGACGATAAAGTTATGGAAGAGCATGGAGTAGGAGGAGTAGAGGAGGTGGCAGCAGGCCTGCCTACAAGTCGTGGCGGTGTCAGCACTTCCTCTGCAGAGCCACATATTCCATGCTTGGCAGCCGTCACCAGGTTTACCCAATGCGCAGTGTAGGTGATATACCTGCCCTTACCATGCTTTGCAGACCAGGTATCCGTGGTCAGATGGACCCTTGCCCCAACACTGTGTACCAGAGATGCCATTACTTCCTTTTGCACAATCGAGTACAGGTTGGGAATTGCCTTTTGTGCACAGAAATTTCTGCCGGGTACCTTCCACTGTGGTGTCCCAATAGCTACAAATTTTTTGAACGCCTCAGACTCCACCAGCTTGTATTATAAAAGCTGGCGGGCTAAGAGTTCAGATAAGCCAGCTGTAATTTGCCAGGCAAGGGGGTGACTTTGTGACATTGGCTTCTTACGCTCAAACATGTACTTGACAGACACCTTACTGTGGGCAGATGAGCAGGGACTGCTCAGGGTGAGACACAGAGTGGCGGATGGTTGAGAGGGGGCAAGCAGGGCAGCAGTGGTTGACGTGGCTGAAGATGCTGGACCAGGAGGAGGATGGCGGCTTTGACTTTGTGTGCTGCTTTTACTCATGTGTTGATCCCATAGGCGTTTGTGCTGTGACATCATGTGCCTTTGCAAAGAAGTTGTACCTAGGTGGGTGTTGGACTTCCCACGATTTAGTTTCTTTTCGCACAGGTTGCAAATGGCATCGCTGTTGTCACAGGCAGACACACACAAAAATTGCCACACTGCTGAGCTCTGCAATGATGCCATTCCGGTGGTGGCAACAGCATGCGTTGACTGGCGAGCTGTCTGGCTGACCCCGCGTGCCGATGCATGCTGTCTGACTGTGCCACTAGTTACTTCCGACGACCTCCCGCTGCTTCCAACTCGTCTCCTCCTCCTCTCTGTCTCCCCATCTGAACTTTCCTCCTGTTCTTCTTCTCTTATAGCGGGCACCAACATGACATCCACGGACGCATCGTCATCATCAACCGCTTTACTTGTATCTGACAACTCAACAAAGGAAGCAGCACCGGGTACAACATCATCATCATCATCAGACCGTACGTCTATGTGTGTAATGCTGCTTGACTGGGACATATCCCTGTTATCTACATCCTCTGGCACTAATGTTTGTGCATCACTCATTTCTTCCAACAGATGTGTAAATAACTCTGCTGATGGATCAAGTGAAGCGGCTGTGGTGCTAGAGTTGGTGGTGGCAGCAGGCGGGCGAGTGGTAACTGGAGAGGTGCCCGAAGCTAAGCTGGAGGATGGTGCGTCTAGGTTCCGAGTGGAAGCTGTAGAAGATTGGGTGTCCTGTGTTAGCCAGTCAACCAAGTCCTTAGAACTTTTCAAGTACAGGGTACGTTACCTCTGAAAACTGGGCATTATTCTAGGGCCAAAGGGAATCACAGCACCACGACCACAACGGCTTCTGCGGGGTGGCCTGCCTCTGCCTGTCATTTTTTTTTCGATTAGTGGTACTATATGTGCAAGCTACTGTGACACCGGATATGAGTGTCACTGTGCATTGGCAAAAGTTGGTAGAGTAGGCGCTTTAGGCCTCACACACACGCCTGTAGGCAGGCAACTGATATTCAATCGATTACAGTCAAAAAAGGGTTGTTTTATGTCACTGTACACTACGGTTGCACCAGATATGAGTGTCACTGTGCACTGGCAAAAGTTGGCAGAGTAGATGCAATAGGCTTCACACACACGCCTGAAGGCAGGCAACTGATATTCAAACGATTACAGTCAAAAAAGGGTTGTTTTATGTCACTGTACACTACGATTGCACCAGATATGAGTTTCACTGTGCACTGGCAAAAGTTGGCAGAGTAGATGCAATAAGCTTCTCACACATGCCTGTAGGCAGGCAACTGATATTCAATGGATTACAGTCAAAAAAGGGTTGTTTTATGTCACTGTACACTACGATTGCACCAGATATGAGTGTCACTGTGCACTGTCAAAAGTTGGCAGAGTAGATGCAATAGGCCTCACACACACGCTAGCAGGCAGGCATATGCAATTAGATTACACAGAAAAAAATAAAATAAATGATGTTCTAGCCCTAAAAATGGCTTTTTGGGTTGCTGTCCTTGCAGCAGATATCAAATAAGTCCTTCAGTTGTGTAGTGAAAGTGAAATACACAGCCTGGCTATCTATTTCAATATTAAATCAGCAGCAGGTAGAATATATGTTTTCTCTCAACGAATGTAGCTTCAGAATGATTCTAAAATGGAGGCTGTCCTTCAGATGGAAGTCCCTGGAAGGGAGTGTATGCTGCTGATTGGCTGGAAAGTGTCTGCTGACTGTAAGGTGCAGGGTCAAAGTTTCCTCTATGATAAAGAATAGGGGCGCACCGAAATGCGCATGTGTTCGCGAATAGTTCTCCGGCGAATTGTTCGGGACATCACTAGTCAGGACATCAGTTCAGGACCTCAGGAACACCGGAGGAAAAAAGCAGGCTTGGCAAAATAATAAATGCTTTTATCTCTATCTTTCTCTAAAATTACAGATATACTTTTTTTATGTATCAACCATCAGAGCAAACTTTAATAACTGACTGACAGGATGAAAGTTACAGATGACATCAAGACTTTCCAAATGCAGTTAACTCCTTATGAACTGGCTACAACTAAAATGTAATATAGAGTTTAAACTCATAACATCACACATTGTCTTTGTAATAAAACTAGATGGTTGTTTCTTGCCACACCTTCTCCGCTGTGTCTCTCCCCCTCACCTCTCCCTTCCCCTTTGTCTCGTCCCAACATTCCCCTCCCCTGTGTCTCTTCCCCCCTTCTCTGTGTCATCCTCCCGCCTCTGTGTCTTCCCCCCCTCTCCCCTCTGTCTTTCTCCACACCGTGTCTTTCTCCACCCTCCTCCTCCTCTGCGGTTTGTGGCTGGTGCTGCCAGCTGCACATGCTCGCAGCATCCATAAAGAGATGCGTGTGGTAGCAATAAGCCACTGCTTTGTTTGGCGGTGGTTGGCGCGAACGAACCCATGTGTTATGTTTCCAGTTCTGAGGGCATTCCCTCTGGACATGTCCCAACTGCTGGTATCGGTGACACCGGATATTGGCACAAAGTTGGTACCTGGGAGCGGAGGTGTTGAACCCATTGCTCCTGACCTGACAGGGTGGGGCTATGGCCGGAGGTGCTGGGGACGGCACTGCAGGCTTATACGATGGGCAAGGTGGTGGTCGGTGGTGGCGCCGTGCACCATAGTGTTCATCGGCCAGCCGAGTGAAGTCGGAGAGGGTAAAGGGGTTACGATCCCTTACCCATACTTGCACCTCTGGGGTCAGTTCACTGAAGACCTGCTCTAATAGAATCAATGGCAGTAGTTCTTCCATGGTTGCTGCGTGAACCCATCCCATGGCAGCTCTTTGCAGTCGATAAGCCCACTCGGCACAGGAGTTCTTCTCCTGTTTGTTGAGCTCCCAAAATTGGCGTCGGTATGCCTCTGGGGTGATAGCATATTGCTTTAAGATGGCCTGCTTCACCCGGTGGTAATCTTTGCTGTCCTCATCTGGTACTGCCCAGTGTGCCTCTGCGGCATGGCCAAACAATTTGCTTGCCAACAGAGGTACTCAATCTGCTTGTCCAATTTCATGTAAGTGGCACAGTCTTTCAAAATCTTGAAGGTACACATCAATATCCTCTTCCGTATCTGTGATGGCTTTAGATGCATTGCACAGGCTTTAAATGCATTGTATGGGAGCTTCACTCTTCCATGTGTGGTAGCCGATACTGTTGGTGACCCCCTCTGGATCGCTGATCAGCTAGTTGTAGCTGTATTGCCTGTTGTCTTTCCGCCATCACTCTGATTACAGTTTCTTCTGATGGTGCTTCAGGGTAAAATGCCAGCCTTATCCTTTGTTCCCTTGTGACTTCACTTTCCTCCATCTCAAGGTACAGCACTGCTGGCTCGGTCTCCCTCCATCAGTTCGGTATCAGAATAGCTTTTGCTTTATTGCTGGATATCTTGCCCCTTGCTTCCAATAGTTCCTTTAAAGTTGTTCATTGTAGATAAATTGTATGTGACCCACTGCTTCATTGTGAGGCTCTAATTCCTTCACTTGCCACCAATTGTTACAACCCAAGGAGTGAGGGGGACATGTTCACCCCTTAACCCTTCTGCTCACTAGTATAGGGGCACTCCTGGGTGGTCTGGGTTCTTACGGTCTCAGCACTTCTAACGTGTTCAGGCCAGGACATCAGTTCAGGACCTCAGGAACACAGGAGGCAAAAATCAGGCTTGGCAAAATAATAAATGCTTTTATCTCTATCTTTCTCTAAAATTACAGATATACTTTTTTTATGTATCAACCATCAGAGCAAACTTTAATAACTGACTCACAGCATGTCAGTTACAGATGACATCAAGACATTCCAAATCCAGTTAACTCCTTATGAACTGGCTACAACTAAAATGTAATATAGAGTTTAAACTCATAACATCACACATTGTCTTTATAATAAAACTAGATGGCTGTTTTTTGCCACACCCTCTCCGCTGTGTCTCTCCCCCCCACCTCTCCCTTGCCCTTTGTCTATTCCCCACATTCCCCTCCCATGTGTCTCTTCCCCCCTCCTCTGTGTCTTCCCCCCCTCTCTGTGTCTTCCTGCCCCTCTCCCCTCTGTCTTTCTCCACACTGTGTCTTCCTCCACCCTCCTCCTCCTCTGCGTTTGCGGCTGATGCCGCCAGCTGCGCACACTCGCAGCATCCATAAAGAGATGCGCATGCATGCTCATTACGGATTTAGAAAGTGTTAAGTCTGTACGCTCCCATGGAGCTCACACACTTACCACAGTTAGAATTGTTGACTATCAACATGCCCGTAAAAAATGGCGTAAAAAAAAAATGAATTTATAACCTGCATGCCTTGCGATGAGCACCTTCGGAGCCCATCACAGGCCTCACAATGAGCACCTTCGACACCCATTGCAAGCCTCTCAATGAACGACTTTGATGCTCATTGCGAGCCTCTTCCCCCCTCTACTTTACTGGCCTCACGATGGGCACCTTCAGCGCTCATCATGGGCCTTGCATCAAGCTCCTTTGGTGCTCACTGTGAGCCTCTCCACCCCTCTACCTGTCCCACCCTCTACCCTCATTGCGAGCCTCTCGTCCCTCTACTTTACTGGCCTTGCGATGAGCACCTGTGGTGGTCATCATGGGCCTCGCAATGAATTCTTTCAGCTCCCTGTACTTGATGGGAGACACTCATTGCAAGTCTCTCTCCCACTCTACCTCTCCCACCTTCTACTTGACGGGAGGTGCTCATTGCAAGCCTCTCCCCGTACTCTACTTGCCTTGCAATGAGTGCCTTCAGCGTTAATGGGCCATGCAATGAGAGCAAAAGCTGCTCATTGCAAGCCTCTCCCCCTTCTAAATCTCTTCCCTTCTAAATGATGGTAAGTGCTCATTGCAAGCCTCTCTCCCCCCCTCTACTACAGGGCTTGCAATGAGCAGCTTTGGCACTCATCACGGGCCTCGCAATGAGTGCCTTTGACACACATTGCATGCCTCTCCACCACCTCTACTTCCTCTCCCTTACTATGTCTCTTTCCCTCTCTCTTCCCCTGTGTCTCTTTCCCACCTCTACCTCCCCTGTTTTTCTTCCCCCTCCCCCCCTTGTGTCTCTTTCCCCCTCTCCCTCCCCCATGTCTCTCCCTTTCTCTCTTCCATGTGTCTTTCCCCCCTCTCGCTCCCCTGTGTCCATCCCCCTCTCCCTCCCATGTGTCTTCTTCCCCCATCTTCCCCTTTGTCTCTTCCCCATCCTTCTACCATGTGTCTCTTTCACTCCCTTGTGTCTCTCCCCCCTATGTCTCTTCCCCATCACACTCCCCTGTGTCTCTTACCCCTCCTACCTCCCCTGTGTCTCTTTTCCCCTCTTCCCTCCCCTGTGTCTTTTCCCCCTCCTTTGTGTCTTATTTCCATTTCCTCTCCCTCCCCTTTGTCTTTCTTCCACCTCTTCTCCATCCCCTGTGTTTCTCTTTCCCCTCCTGTCCCTCCCCTGTGTCTGTCCCCCACTCCGTTCTCTCCCCTGTGTCTCTCTGTCCCTCTTTCGTGTCTCTCAACCCCTCCTCTCCCTCCCGTGTGTCAGCGCTCTCTCCATGTTTCTGTGCGTTCAAGCATGTGCACGCTGTAATGGGAAAGCATTTAGAAGAGTTTATAATGGATAATATACAAGAATATGTGTATTTGAAAAGGATTATAAGTAGGAGACAACATTTTTTTTGAAATATAGGTCATGTCAAACAAATCTAATTAGTTTCTATGAGGAGGTTAGTAGGATCTTTGATCATGGCAACTCAGTGGATGTAGTATTTTTGGATTTTGCAAAGGCTTTTGATACAGTGCAACATGGGAGACTATTGAGCAAGCTAATGGATACAGGAATTGCAGAAAATATCTGCTCATGGATTGAGAGCTGGCTAAAAGACAAGAAGCAAAGGGTTGTTGTAAATGGAATATACTCCGATTGGACTAATGTGGTAAGTGGGGTTCCTCAGGGCTCAGCATTAGGTCCTCTCCTTTTTAACATATTTATTAACGACTTAGAGGTAGGACTAGAAAATAGTGTCTCCATTTTTGCTTAGGACACGAAGTTGTGCAAGGTAATTAAATCAGAAAATTATAGACTTTGCATAAAGGTTATGCATCTGGGAAGGAAAAATTACCATGCAATTTTTAAACTTAATAAAACAAATCTAGGGGTATCAGATATTGAAAGGGATTTGGGAGTGCTTGTGGACAACCACCTAGGTAACAGTGCTCAATGCCAAGCAGCAGCTGCAAAGGCAAATAAACTATTAGCATGTATTAAGAAAGGTATAGAAGCAAGGGAGGCAAATATATATTCTACTACTATACAAATCCCTAGTACGCCCTCATTTGGAATATGGAGTACAATTTTGGGCACCACTACATAAAAAGGACATTTTAGAACTGGAAAAAGTACAGAGAAGGGGACAAAACTAAGAAGGGAAATGGAGGGGCTAAGTTATGAAGAAAGACTAACCAAATTAAACTTATTTTCTCTAGAGAAAAAGGCGTCTAAGAGGAGATATGATTAACCCTTTATAAATACATCCAGGGTCAGTATAAAGATTTGTCAAGGGAGCTTTTTGTACCTAGAGGTTTTCAACTGACAAGAGGACATCCCTTGAGGTTAGAAGTAAAAAGATTCCAACTTAAAGAAAGAAAAAGGTTCTTCACAGTAAGGGTGGTTAATCTGTGGAATTCTCTACCAAGGGACGTGGTGACAGCGGATTCAATAGATAACTTTAAAAAGGGATTGAATATATTTTTAAACAAAAAGGGCATTCAGGGTTATTCTGGTTAATTAGAGAGGGATTACTGATCTAGGGAAAAATATGATCGTCAGTATCTGGGGTCAGGAAGGAAGTATTTATTTTCCCTTTTGACACAATTGGCAAAGTTTCACTTGGCTGTTTTTTTTGTTTGCCTTCCTCTGGATCAATTAACAACTAATCCACATATTGTATACTGTATATGAAGAGGTTAGTATTAACTTGAATCATGTCAACTCAGTGGATGTAGCCTTTTTGGATTTTGCAAAGGCTTATGATACAGTGCTACATGGGAGACTATTGAGCAAGCTAAGGGATACAGGAATTGCAGCAAATATCTGCTCGTGGATTGAGAGCTGGCTAAAAGACAGGAAGCAAAGGGTTGTTGTGAATGGAACATGCTCGGATTGTACTAATCTGGTAAGTGGGGTTCCTCCGGGCTCATTAATAGGTCCTCTCCTTTTTAACATATTTATTAATGCCTTAGAAATAGGATTAGAAAGTATTGTCTACATTTTTGCTGATGACACTAAGTTGTGCAAGGTAATTAAAACAGATATTGATGTACTTTCCCTCCAAAGAGATTTGCAAAAATTAGAAAAATGGGCACCTAAATGGCAGATGAGATTTAATATAAATAAATGTAAGGTTATGCATCTGGGAAGGAAAAATAGCCATGCAATTTATAATCTTAATGGAGCAAATCTAGGAGTATTGGATATTGAAAGGGATTTGAGAGTACTAGTGGACAACCACCTAGATAACAGTGCTCAATGCCAAGCAGCATGTGCAAAGGCAAGTAAAATATTAGCATGTACTAAGAAGGGTATAGAAGCAATGGAAGCAGATAAAATTCTACCACTATACAAATCTCTAGTACGCCCTCATTTGGAATATGGAGTACAATTTTGGGCACCACTACATTAAAAGGACATTTTTGAGCTGGAAAAAGTACAGAGAAGGGCAACAAAACTAATAAGGGGAATGGAGGGGCTAAGTTACGAAGAAAGACTAGCAATATTGAACTTATTTACTCTAGAAAAAGGAGTCTAAGAGGGGATATGATTACCTTATATAAATACATCCCTGGTCAATACAAGGTTTTGTCAAGTGAGCTCTTTGTGCCAAGAGGTTTTCAACTAAGAAGGAGACATCCTTTGAGATTAGAAGTAAAAAGTTTTAACCTTAAAGAAAGAAAAGGGTTATTCACAGTAAGGGTGGTTAATCTGTGGAATTCTCTAACAATGGGAGTGGTGACGGCGGATTCGATAGATAACTTCAAAAAGGGATTGGATATATTTTTAAATAAAAAGGGCATTCAGGGTTATCCTGGATAATTAGAGAGGGAGTATTGATCCAGGGATGAATCCGATCGCCTGCATCTGGGGTCAGGAAGGAATTTTATATTTTTTCCCCTTTTGAGACAATTGGCTAAGTCTCACTGTTTTATTTTTTTCAGTTTGCCTTCCTTTTAACAATTTACAATGAATCTGCATATTACAGATACAAAGTGATCTAAAAAGGTTGAACTTGATGGACTAAAAGTATTTTTTCAACCTCAATTACTATGTAACTATGTAATATCCTTTCCCTGCACTGGTGAAACTATGAATTTAAGAAATTATAGAAAATATGCAAATAAAATAGCAATATAAACATTAATGTATAATTAATATTTAGAGTTTAAATCTATAACTACACATCACACTATCAAAGTATATTAGAAAATAAACAACTGCAGTCAAATTTTTAAAATAGACCTTTCTGAAGAACATAAACAACATGTTTATAGAAGGTAAAAATTATAATATAGCCTCTAATTTATTACCTGTATGTGTAATTATGCTGCAGTGGAATCTGCTATTTTAGTTTCAACTTCCTGCTTATGCTCTCTTTCATCCCAGTTTAATTGACCCTATAATATCTTGGTAATGTACCAAATTGGTAAGTTACCAAATGTCTGTTACTTATGAAGCCGCACCAAACTATTCTATAGAGAACCTTGTAAAAGGCAAATAAATCAGCATCTGAAGAAACACATATTATATTTTTAAAGATTTACACTTGAACTAATATTTCAGTAGAAATGCTTGTCTCCATCCATATCAGGTGCCAGAGCTATCAATACTTGATCTTCATTGTCCAATATACTAACAGCCTTATTAAATTGCAATTCGGTAAATTTTAAAAGGGCTCTATTTAAGCACACAGCATATATTTTTTTCAGAAGTTTTTGTTAGTGATCATCTATCCAAAAGCAAGGTCTTCACTAACTAAAAACTTCTGTAAATAAAATATGCTATGTGCTTAAATAGAGCCCTCTAAAATTTACCGAATCGCAATTTAATAAGGCTGTAAGAGTTTAATAGTTAGATAAGTGAATAAAGAAGTATCTTTAATAGTTGATTGAATAACTAGTTTAAATTCTTTGTTGAACACATTTATATGTTTCACTATCATTATTCAGTTAAAAATGGCAAGTAGCATAAAACTTGAAAGATAAATTGCCAGTTGATTGGCCACTCAAAGTGTATCACATATAATAGTTGTCAAACTACGAATCGTCGTCACGATTTGCCGAACGTCGGCTGTGTTTGTCCGCAAATTTGCGGAGGTGGAGGCTCAAAGGCGCCTCACACGCGGTTAAAAACACACACACACGCACGACCTCAAGAAAAAAAACGACCTCTGAACCAACCTCAACGGAACAAAGACCCACACGCACAAAAAATACGACCATAACGGCTGAACCGCGCGCACCTAAAAACAGTTAAAACACACCAAATACTCACAAAAAATACATAAAAAGCTTACCCATAGCAAGGGGGGGCATCCAGGACCTCTGAGAGTGAAGTTACACCTCCATTTAAGTCCCAATTCTCGAGTTCAGACACACGAAAATGGCTGCCGAAAAAAATCGAAAACGAGGCTCAAAGCCCATAATGCACCTGGCAATCTTTATTTAAACCAATCACAAGGTGCAGATGCCTTCAGCCAATCACAATGGAATACACCCCCCAGTGTGATTGGCTGGAGGCATCTGCACATTCTGATTGGTTGCACTGACAATAGCCAATCACAATTGAATACAACCCCACATACTGATTGGTGAAGGCATTTGCGCCTTCTCATTGGCTGTTGTAAATGTCAATCAGTATTACAGCCAATGGTAAGGCGCAGGTGTCTTCAGCTAGTCACTGCGTGGGGGTGTATCCCATTGTGATTAGCTAATGGCAATAAAGCCTTCGGATTGATTCAAATAAAGATTGACAGCATTATCCAATCAGCGTGGGATTTTGGGGTGTATCCCTTTCTCATTGGTTCACAATTGGTGTCTTCTCATTGGCTGAATTTGATAGACAGCGTTTTAAGCCAATCAGAAGCCGCCATTGCCAATTTTATTCTGGAACACTCCGTAGGAAGCTCATTAGCGTCGTTGTTTTTTTTTTGTTTTTTTTAAAGAGCGCGGATGCTTTCGGGCACAACACGAGGAGGCCGGAGACATCGCGGGGAGGTAAGTACAATGTAGATTGTGTTGATTTTACTTGGTTTCATGTTTATGTATGTGTACTAATGTAATGTTTCTTTTTAACAGGGGCTGTGCCGAAGAAGCAAAGATTGAGGACGTGACATGCTGGAAAGGTGAGTAGAATATTTAGAATGTTTATTTATTTTATGTAAACGTGTTGTAGTAATTTTTTTAATCTTTTTTACCCTAGGTTGGTGATCTGAAGAAACATCTCAAAGGTAAGTGGTCTTAATTATTTATTTTAGCTTAGAATTAGGGTTGCTATATAGAGATAGCATGTATTGTATATTAGATAGATAGGAGGATGTATATTACATAGATAGTATTTATTGTATATTAGATAGACAGGGGGATGTATATTAGATAGGGGGATGTATATTAGATAGGGGGATGTATATTAGATATATAGTATTGTATATTAGATAAGGGATGTATATTAGATTGGGGGATGTATATTAGATAGGGTGATGTTTATTAGATAGGGGTGTATTGTATTGTATTTAATTGTATTGTATTGTATTTTATTTAATTGTATTGTATTGTATTTAATTGTATTGTATTGTATTGTATTTAATTGTATTGTATGTATGATATGTATTTCCTTTTCAGGTGTGTCATTTTATTTTTTTTCTGTAGTGGGGGGAGGGTTGTAAAGTATTTTTTTTCTTTTCTGTAATGTTCCTTTTTTGTGACTTTGTTTTTTTTTCTGTAATGTACATTTTTTTATTTTTGGTGATTTCAGTTTTTTTTTATTTTATGTAATGTAGATTTTTGATTTTTGATGACTTTAGTTTTTTTATTTCTGTAATTACAGTGGTGGGGAGGGGTTATTAGGGGGTAGGTAGGTAGGTAGGTAGTGTAGGTGTTAATAGGTTAGTGTTGAGGGTGTTTAGTTGATATTTAATGTTTTATTGGGGGGTATAGTGCAGTGTAGTGTTTATACTTAGTGTCATGATGGTCCTTGAGGACCGTCATGGCACTTATATTGTTAATGTTGGGTTGTAACAGGCCCATAATGGTCATAATATACCCTTATGGGACTGATGGGGTTAAATAGAGGCTTCTGGGGGTCTGGATAGACCCCCATAAGTGACCGGGTTAAAATGGTGTAGTGCTTAAACTTTGGGTCATGAGGGTCCTGGATGACCCTCATGGCACTTATAGTGTTATTGCATGCGTTAATTAGTGTGTTAGAGGGGACCATATAGTTGAGGCACGCAGTACACTCACATTGTGTGACAAACAGCATTTCAACACTTTCTTTTATTGACCGTCATTTTTTGCCGGGCAAGTCGCTAGTATATATATATTTTTTCAAGCCAAACAAAGAGTGGGTTGTCACATATATATAATATAACATGAACTCTTCAAATAGCTAATTATCCATGCACACTTAAGTAGGAGACCTGACTGTCATCTATTTTAAACTGTAGCATATAAAATGTATAATTTCCTACAGGGCTTTATCAAAGCTCTCTCGATGGTGGAGGAGTCCTTATGGACTCTCTTCATGATTTTCCTAACCTGATTTATATACATTTTTGTAGTTAGTGCAATGTCCTTAGTGCAATACCCTTACTATCCATCTTTGATATATCCAGCTACTGGCCTGATTTAGCATAGAGTTAGAGTCAGAGTTTCGCTCTGTTAGCGTGATGACATCATATTGCATGTGACTGAATCAGCTCAAGACGCTGACTCCCAAATTATATTATCATGGCAGCTTGGGCGCCAACGCAAGCTGATATGTCAAGTCTACATCTAATTCATAAAAGAGACATTTAAAAGCTATAGCAAATCTAGATGATTACCATTTCTTTAATGCATTGTTTCAAGTTAGCTTTTGGGGCCAAACTAAGATGTGCCTTCCAGATAGGAGGAAACTCATAAGAGGTGATAACATTTGCCTTGAGCTCTTGTATATTGATCTACAGTATCCAGGTAACATTATATTTGCATGGCCCGCTCTCATCCTCTGTATAATGATCTACAATATTTAGGTAACATCAAGAGGGAGCCATTATCTTGCAATAATTTTGAGTGTTTTAAATAATAATTAATAAAGTTTGGTCATTTATCCCCTGTTTCCTTTCTTTACTTCAGTATAACAAATGTTAGACACTAAGGGAACTATAAAAAGTGCAAGTTAACACTCTATTGGTTTCTTTTGTGAAAATAATTATTGTATTAGTGGTGGTAGCATCCATACCCATTATACAATAGTGTTATTTTTTTGTCTATATTGTAATCAGAATACAGGTAGTCATGCAAGCGGCTCGTGTAACCCGACATACCAGTCTGTGCTATGGCATCAATTACTTGGAAGTATTAGAGCAGTGCAAAATAATCACTAAATTTGTTTAATTCAAATTCATAAATTTCTCTGATTACAGCAAAACTATCCTGACATGCAAAGTAGATGAAATACAGACAAATAACATGAGAGAGAGGCAGCCGTATAAATGCACTGCTTAGTTTTATATTTACAGACAACACAGAGAAACAGACCACAGAGGTAGAGGACAATCTTCAAAACTAACATTTTATTTTATTCTGCTTTTAAAGTTCTTCTTAAGTAAAGAAGACAAATAAAATGCAGAGTGCAGACTTAGCTTCCTTAATTTTTACCATTACCTCACACTTTAGTGGCGTTCCTCTCAATGCTTTTATTGTGGTGGTCAGTATCAGATCCTGGATTATGGGAGGATATCAAAGTCCACCTGATCTCATCTTAACCATCCAAGGACTACTTAACATCATTGCAGAAACCTTTCTATTAATTGGTGATACTGTAATGATTGTGAATAACTATTTATTTTCATACAACCTACACATTCTCTATACCATTGTGTATATTTCAATCCTATCGAGCTCCTGGATCACTGCCTGGTTATGTACCTTCTACTGCATGAAGATTGTCACCTTCCAGCACCGTCTCCTCACGTACCTAAGGCTGAGATTCACCAGTTTCCTTCCTTGGCTGCTCACAGGATCCATTGTGTTATCTATTTGTCTGATTACTCTTTTGATAGTACTTACTGATGATGTCATCAATTCATTGAATGACACAGCTTCCAGCAGAGAAGAAAATATTTTTCATACAAAGAACATTATTACTATTGTGTATGGATTAATCACAGGAGCTTCCATCCCATCGCTTCTGACTCTAATATCACTGGGATCGACCATCACCTCCCTCATCCTACACGTCCTGAGACTGCACAGAGGATCATCCACCATTAGCTTCTCTCATGTGAAAGCTCATGTTCATGCAGCTATGACCATGACCCTACTGCTAACACTGCAAATAGTCTTCTACTTAGCAAATATGGGTTATGTTGTCAGTAATTGTGATAATAATACACCCGGATTCTGGGTTAGCAATGTTTCTATATATTGGTTTTACCCCCTCCAGGCTCTTACACTGATTTTTGGAAACAAGAATCTTAAAAAATCCTGTGGGATCTTCAGATGTTTTTGCAGAAGAGAAATCTCACAAGTAAATTAATAATCAGAGGATGAATTTGATGATAATGTCTTAGTAGAATTGTGGGAATGTATAGCCCAGAAAAGGTTGTGTCAGAAAAATGTATAACATTGACTTTAGTTTCCCCGCACTTGCCTTACTATGAGTTTAAGAAATTATAGGAAATATGTAAATAACATTTCAATATAAATGTTAATGTATATTGAAATATAAATATGGTCAAAAAAAAAAAAAGAAGAACTACACTTGAATAAAGTCAACATGTTCTTAAAAACTAGTAACACAGATTCTGATTATGACTTGTATATGTAATTATGCTACAGGAAGTTTTGTGAAGAAAATGTCCGTCTCTATTACGACAAAAATAAATATACTAGTGAGAAATGTAAAGACTGTGTATTTTACTTTATAGTAAATGATCAAGTTTTGTTGTTCAAAAAGACCAAATAGAAAATATTCCCCGCAGTGATCCTGATAAAGGAGGTTTAGTCACCCAGGCTCAGCGGCCAGAGCTCGGGATAATGTATATACTGTATGTGTATATGAGTTTTACTTAGGACATGATATAGGTCAGAAATAACCACAAATACATAGTGAGTATATTACATTATGTTATGTAGAGTAATGTTCATTATATTATGAAGGATTATAATTATAATGTGTAGGATTATACAAAATTGATCTATATTTTTAAATATTGTTTTGTGTTACTAAAGAAGTGTGTTGCCTTATTTGGAATTGAACCCAGGTCGACAGTGGTGAAAGCACCAAATCCTAACCACTGGACCACCATGGAACCCTAAGTGCCCAATTACATGGCTCCCATTAGATCTCCCACAAGGCTCACTCTTATCAGCAGAAGTTCTTATGACAGAATTTACTGAGCTATTACACGGCCCCCACAGTGATGCTCATGTAAGAACGTTTCCATACGTAGCCCGAGGATTTGTAATGTAAAGATAAGTAGGGTGTGAGCACTTCCAAACGTCCTTACAAATACACTTAAGAAGTTCAGTAAACCCTTAGAAAAGTCATATAATAGCACTTTCTGTAAAATCTCCCACAGAGCAGGGAACGGTTCATATTTGATATTAAATTTGTTTTGATATTATGACAAATATTATTTCTTATGACTTATCCTGAATTATTTAAGCTCAGCTGTGGTTCCACTTTTGCGTTTTTTTCTTTTTTTTTCTTGTCTGATTGTCTGTAGTTTTGATGTTTTGATGTCTGGATTTTACTGTTTGTAAATTTTGTAATCTTATGAAATTTGGAAATGAAAATAAAAATAAAATAAAAATTGTTTTCTTAAAATACTGATAATCTTGCTTATCAGTAACAAAATAAATCAAACATTATTGTCTATCAGCATTAGTCCCTTTATTTTACATATTTAATATAGAAGCCATAAAAAACTTTTTGGGATTTTTTTACTAATTAAGTGTGCAATGTATTTGCTTAAATATTTATGTTTTGTACTATCCATCGGTAACAAATCTAATTATTTCCAGATTTATATAAAAGTACAGCCATTAAACAACTAAATTAGACATTATTTTATTTTGTTGACTGAGTACTCATATAGATATTTACAAATATGTATCCCTTTTCAGTTCTCTTTATACCTGTTTTTTATTTATATTCATGTCAACAGAAAACTGTAAAGAACTACAAGTATAACATCTAATATTTACATACATTTACATACACATCTGACATATAGCGTCTTCCATTACAAACCATGGTATTAATGATGGAGTGACTAGTGGACATCAAAGTGTATATTTCTATAAGGTTCAGGTTATGAAGAATTGTGGTCTAATTAAAACCTTGTTATGTTACCCAGCAGCATCTACATTTTCTTTGATAACTTCATATGTTCAGCCAGATATAAATATCTGAAAGTAAGAAACCGAAATTCAGTTGCTAGGGGTATACTCTATCATCTCCGGAAACTTTATGCTTCTAAGCAGGTACTTGAAGCTGGTGTAAGTCATGTGGTTTTATTAAACTATGGAAGCTCCAATTTGCAATATTTGACCTGACCACCAATTAAGCATCAAAAGGACACTGGAGTAGATTTAGGAGGGTGGAGTAAACTTGATGGCTCATATATGAGGGGCAGGATTTTGAACTTAATCCTACATGATATGAGTAGTGAGTAAATGGTTGGCAGAAAGGAGAAGTAGAAGGAAAAGAATGGGTGTGATTGATAAGCTTAGCAGGAACATTTAAGATGGATTTATGTGTGGATAATCTAGTGAAGGCTGTCCTTGTAGTCAAGGCAATACATCTTGAGGTAGAAAATTAATATTACTGATTGCTTCTTCTGCAAGGATTGCAAGAGATGTTCATAGAAGTCAGGACAACTTTTGGTAAGTACCTGCATGTGGGGAGTGAAGGATAAAGAGTAAAACCACATATCTAGCAATGGTATTTGTCACAATCTGCTACTTAAATTGGACTTGGTAAGAACCTGGTTCAAACCTATCCAGCAGAATCGTGCAATACTTTTACACCTCTGATAGCAGAAGAAGGAGCAAGCACCAGTACACTTACTACTGAAGTAACACTTTATGTAAGTTCAGACACAACTCCCATACCTTTATTAATTGTCACATGTTATACAATTTTCTGGCACACAGGCTGGCCAATCACAGTAAGATCCCTACGTACATAGAAGAGGGACCAATTAACAATAGGCTGCTCCCCTGAGCTCAGGTCCTTCAATTTATTCTGGTGATGTTATTAACTATAACCATTTGCTGTAAACACTCAGACTACCCATTTTATCTGCCCAAGACCCCTTGTGTATGTTTTTTTAGGTGGGGCTGCGTGAGTCATCACCAGATAACAACACTGTAATTGTAACATAATAGGCTGCCCCTGCTTACTGGAAAACCCTGTACATCTAATGAGCTCAGGCAGGGTGAGTCATCACCAGATAGCCACACTGTTAAATAATCAAAATACATACAATTTATATGTCATTTTAATCATCAGTAATACAAAAATACATAACTATAACAATAAACAGTTTAACTTCATGCCATAGTGTAAAACAGTCCAGTCAGGCCATGGGCATTATAATATTTATCTAAAATGCCTTATTATGTTCTTGGGATTCCCATATCTTGAATTATAGGACTTTACTTCATACCTCATGGAATTTAATTTTGGTTCACAAAGCAAACATTGACATCGCTCTCAACAGAATTTCCCATTAGAGGTGGTGAACCTGTCTTAGTGCTGTACTATAATTCATTCCTAGTGCATCGTGTGATGTACCTAAAGAGGCTGCATTACACACTAAGGTGCAGTAATAGTCTAAATGTATTGTTTGCTCTAATTGATAAGTAACAAAGCAGATTGCACCTAAGGAAGGTGAGCAAAGATAGTTGTATATAAATAAAACATCTAATGAGCTTAGGAAATCACTCTCTCTTTCCTGTCTCTTTCTGAGTCATGTCTCTCTCTGTCTCTCTCTCTCTGTCCTGTCTCTCTCTCTCTCTGTCCTGCCACTCTCTGTCCTCTCTCTCTGTGTATCCTGTCTCTCTTTCCTCTCTCTCTGTCTCGTCTCTTTCTCTATTTCCTCATTCTCTCTCTTTGTCTTGTCTCTCTCTGTCCTCTCTCTTTCTCTCTCCTCTCTCTCTCTATCCTGTTTCTCTGTCCTGTCCTGTCTCTATCTCTCCGTCCTGTCTCTCTCTCTCTCTCTCTCTCTCTCTCTGTACTCTCTCTGTCCTGTCCTGTCTCTCTTTCCTGTCTTTATGTCCTGTATCTCTCTGTTGTGTCTCTATCTCTCTGCCTACTCTCTCTCTCTTTCCTGTCTCTCTCTCTCTGTCCTGTCCTGTCTATCCCAAAAATATTTTTATTAGCCCAATGGAACAGTTACACCTGAAAACACTTCCATACCCTGCACTTTTACTTATATTTGGAGGTTTATAGCACTGCTGCATGATTTATTTTTATATTTATGCCTTCATTGTTTGTTTGTTTTTCTACCCACAAGGCTTCCAGTTATCACTAGTGGCACCATAATTATATTTTACATTAAGTACCTTTATGGGATTTTCAGCATTATAAAATAGGGACATATTTATTTATATGTCAGCCACTACCCCTCTGATCTCATACTCATTGCTTCAATGACCTCATCTTTCCATCTCTCTCAATTTTTTGTCACTTTCTTTAGGGGATTGTTGAAATAGCTTAGTGTTATTTAGCTGTGTGCTTTGCCAATGTACTGAGGTGTTCACTTCAAAACTTAAATTGCCTCCCAGTGAACCTCCCAGATTTAGGTATAGATAGCACAACTTTGTTTTAATTTTATTCTGTCCCTATTTATTATTCTTTGAAATAAAATAATTCATTTTTTATTGTTGTTGCCATCTCACTATTGTGCTTCAGGCTGTAACAATTTAATGGTTTTCACCAGAAGTATCACAATTGTCCTACCAAAACCTCACAGTTTCCATTAAGTTATTTAAAATCATGTCCCTCTCTACTAGTCTGAACGTCGTTTCACTACTAATATGTCATTTTTTCAAAGACTGTGACTATATAAGAGAAGCCAAGGCTTAAATCAAGCTTATATATCCTCCTTGATGCACGCATGACATCAGCAGCAAATCATAATCATCATTTCCTATTTGTAACCCTTTGTGTTCTGTATTATCAGATAGTCTCTGATACATTGATATCATCATATGCAGTCACTGAGTATATATCGACTTGTTCTGTGTCTGCATGCCAACTCTCATTAAGCCATTGATCACCAAATGATTTATCATCTATATAAATCACAGGTAAGTAATATCCTTAAGATAACCACTACTGATGGATTGGATGTGATACATGTAATTGAAGCTTCTAAGCAACTATTACTAACAGGTTTAACAGGGCATGTCTGCCAGGTTGGTATATGTTACTGATTATCTCAGTCATTGAATATACCTGGCCAAATAAGCCAACCTAAATAATGTGTCTCTGTCACTGAATCCAACCGACTAAGGGCCTCATTCAATTGCTACTTTTTGAGATCTGGACCCGCAAGTGGTGAGAGCAAGTTACTTAGCTATTCAATTGTCTCCACATTGCGGGCCCCTTTGGCCCTGCAGAGGTCCCTAAAGGACCCTAGAAGTCATTAAAGGTCCTTAAAAGTCCTATTGCCTTCAGTCAATCAGAATGGGATACACCCCCATGAGGCGCATCCCATTGTGATTGGCTCCAAGCATCTGCATCTTCTGATTAGCTGATGTAACTGTCAATCAGATTGCAGCCAATCAGAAGACGCAGATGCTTGGAGCCAATAACAATGGGATACACCCCGTGGGGGTATATCCCATTCTGATTAGCCAAAGGCAATAGCACCTTCTGATTGGATTCCTAATGATTGACAGGTACATCAGCTAATAAAAATTTGATATAGGCATGTATCCCATTTTGATTTGCTCACAAACACCTTTGCACCTTCTGATTGGCTGAAATATGATTAACAGCATTTTCAGATAATCAGAAGGTGCCATTTCTAAACTTTACCGAGCATGTACGAGAACTC
Organism: Discoglossus pictus; assembly: GCA_027410445.1. Taxonomy (NCBI): domain Eukaryota; kingdom Metazoa; phylum Chordata; class Amphibia; order Anura; family Alytidae; genus Discoglossus; species Discoglossus pictus. The sequence continues at coordinate 3,307,242 of JAPZIH010000013.1, read as the reverse complement.
TCATTTGCGCCAAGGAGCTCCTCAAGGGAGAAGCTCTGTTAGATCTTATAATTTTTTTAGAATGTAGTGTTTTTTTGGAAGGGCCCTGCCGCCAAAGATTTCAAGGAGGACGGGGGCATCTCTGGATGGGCATTTGGGACAGGTAAGTGTACTATTTAGAATGTATTGTGTTATATGTTGTATGTATTTTTTTATTAATTGTAATGTTTCTTTTTTTTGTAGGTGTTACAGACCTGTGGACATATATGGATGGGCCCTTGTCCAGCGAAGAAGCAAAGAAAACCATCATTACTGGAGAGGCATTTTGGCAAGGTTAGAGGTATAATATAAACGTTATTTTATTGCTAGGTGTGGGTTTTGGTTTGAATGTGATGGGGATGTGTTTTGGATGATAGTTTTTTTATTTTATGTGAGTATTTTTTTGTAAGTAGTGGGGTGTTTATATTTTCTGTAATGGTGTTTTTGTATTTTATGTAATGTTCTATTTTTTTTCTGTAATATTCTTTTTTTTAATTTCTGTAATCTATGTTTTTTTATTTTTTTTATTTGATGGGGGTTTATTGTTTTTGTAATTAGTGAGGTGTTGGATGGTTTAATAGGGGGTTAGGTAGGTAGTGTAGGGGTTAATAGGTTAGGGTAGAAAGGGTAATAGGATAGGGAGGAGGGGGTTTATTGGTTAGAGGGGGTTCACTAGTTAGAATGTGGTTCATTAGTTGAAGGGGTGTTCATTAGTTAGAGGGGGGTTGGTTTAGATTTATTGGTTTATTGGGGTGCTAATAGTGTAGGGAAGTGTAGAGAGTTGCTGGAGAACCCTCATGGCATTTATGGGGTTATTGTTATGGTTATTATTGTCACATAAGGGTCTTTATAGACCCTTATGGGACTGATGGGGTTAAAAAGAGGCTTATGGGGGTCTGTATAGACCCCCACAAGAAATGGGGTCCGGTGCCACTTTTCGTACCCCAGCTGCTGGGATTGCAAATTGGTGTGCCGGGGAACTTTTAGGACCTGCGGCGGCACATTTGATTTTTTTTAATGCAGAGGGGGGCCAGATTGGGACCCTAGCTGCAAGGGTTAATGCGGGGACCCTTTATTTGTATATATATATATACTTAATATGTATATATATATATATATATATATATATACACATATATATATATATATATGTGTGTGTGTGTGTATATATTAGTGCTACATTTGCTATAGTAAAGTGTAAATCCATGTCCAATTATTATTATCAAGATCAAAATATGCGATATTCGACCCGCCCCCTATACTTTATCATTGAGCAAACTTTGACCCTGCATGTCACAGTCAGCAGACACATTCCAGCCAATCAGCAGCATGCACTCCCTTCCAGAGCCTTCTACCTCATGGACAGCAGCCATTTTGGAATCATAACTAACTTGCAGTCTTACTGAGAGAAGGCTGAGTGTAGGTGATACTGCATCAATAGGGAAAACCATAGCTAGGCTACTGTACACAGTGTGCAATACAGTCCTGAAGGACTCTTTTGATCTCTGCTGCAAGGACACCCCTTATCATCATCCTCCCCTCACCTTAGCACCCAACCCTAACACCCCTTACACTTATCCATAACACCCATCAACCTAACACCTAACCCTAACACCCCTCACACTTATCCCTAAGACCTAACACCCCTCACACTTATTCCTAACATGCCTCACCCTAACACCCCTTACACTTATCCTTAACACCCCTCACCCTAACACCTAACCCTAACACCCCTCACACTTATCCCTAACACCCCTCACCCTAACCCTAACACCCCTCACACTTATCCCTAACACCCCTTACCCTAACCCTAACACCCCTTACACTTATCCCTAACACCCCTCCCCCTAACACCTTGCCCTAACACCCCTCACACTTATCCCTAACACCCCTCACCCTAACCCTAACACCCCTCACACTTATCCCTAACACCCCTCACCCTAACCCTAACACCCCTCACACTTATCCCTAACACCCCTCACCCTAACCCTAACACCCCTCACACTTATCCTTAACAACCCTTACCCTAACACCCCTCACACTTATCCCTAACACCCCTTACCCTAACCCTAACACCCCTCACACTTATCCCTAACATCCCTCCCCCTAACACCTAACCCTAACACCCCTCACACTTATCCCTAACACCCCTCACCCTAACCCTAACACCCCTCACACTTATCCCTAACACCCCTCACCCTAACACCTTACCCTAACACCCCTCACACTTATCCCTAACACCCCTCACCCTAACCCTAACACCCCTCACACTTATCCCTAAGACCCCTCACCCTAACCCTAACACCCCTCACACTTATCCCTAACACCCCTCACCCTAACCCTAACACCCCTCACACTTATCCCTAACAACCCTTACCCTAACACCCCTCACACTTACCCCTAACACCCCTTACCCTAACACCCCTCACACTTATCCCTAACATTCCTCCCCCTAACACCTAATCCTAACACCCCTCACACTTATTCCTAACACCCCTCACCCTAACCCTAACACCCCTCACACTTGTCCCTAACACCCCTCACCCTAACACCCCTCACACTTATCCCTAACACCCCTCACCCTAACCCTAACACCCCTCACACTTATCCCTAACACCCCTCACCCTAACCCTAACACCCCTCACACTTATTCCTAACACCTCTCACCCTAACCCTAACACCCCTCACACTTATCCCTAACACCCCTTACCCTAACCCTAACACCCCTCACACTTATCCCTAACACCCCTCCCCTAACACCTAACCCTAAAACCCCTCACACTTATCCCTAACATCCCTCACCCTAACCCTAACACCCCTCACACTTATCCTAAACACCCCTCACCCTAACACCTAACCCCCTCACCCTTATCCCTAACACCCCTCACACTTATCCCTGTGTCTCTTCCCCCCTTATCATCAAGGGAGGGGGGAGGATGATGAGGGAGGGAGAAGAGACACAGGGGAGGATGATGAGGGAGAGGGGAAACAGACACATGGGAGGATGATGAGGGAGGGGGGTAAAGAGATACAGGGGAGGGTGATGAGGAAGGGGGGAAAGAAACACAAGGGAGGATGATGAGGGAGGGGGGAAGAGACACAGGGGAAGATGATGAGGGAGGGGGAAAAGAGACACAGGGGAGGATGATGAGGGAGGGGGGGGAAGAGACACAGGGGAAGATGATGAGGGAGGGGGAAAAGAGACACAGGGGAGGATGATGAGGGAGGGGGGAAAGATACACAGGAGAGGATGATGATGGAGGGGGGAAGAGACAGAGGGGAGGATGATGAGGGAGGGGGTAAAGAGATACAGGGGAGGATGATGAGGGAGGTGGGAGGATGATGAGGGAGGGGGGATGAGACACAGGGGAGGATGATGAAGAAGGTGGGAAAGAGACACAGGGTAGGATGATGAGGGAGGGGGTAAAGAGATACAGAGGAGGATGATGATGGAGGGGGATGTTAGGTTATTTATGCCCTTTATGGATTAAAACCAGACTCTGCATCAACTATGTAATTTTCCGTGACAGTTTTGACATGGATCCCCCTCCGGCATGCCACAGTCCAGGTGTTAGTCCCCTTAAAACAACTTTCCCATCACTGTTGTGGCCAGAAAGAGTCCCTGTGGGTTTTAAAATCCGCCTTCCCATTGAAGTCTGTAACGGATCTACTGGCACCCCGAGCGGGTACCTCCGTTGATAGACGTGTCCTAGTTTGCGCCGAGGCCTACAAGCACCGCACCGGACACCTCAACCACCACAGACTCCACAACCGTCGTAGCTTAGCTGGAGCCGCGCCGTCTTCCTTCCACCCTGTATGAATCTCCAGCATCCAGGACCATGTGGGGAAGACCTTTCCTCCAAGGAGGACACATCAGGAACAAGCGTTCAGTAGTTACATCTCAAGGGAGTATGCAAAAGCATAGCAATCCCCAGTGACATATAGCGATCCCCTCTAAGAACGAGATGAGACTACGTTTTTAAGGGTCAAGTAGAACTAGCCTTTAATGACAGGGGATCTCCTTTTATGCAATGGTGCCCTCTGAAGGGCTACACCCTCATAATTATCACAGCCAATTAGATACATGGTTCAACCCCCACGTCTCCTCCCCTCAGATAACAGGTAACACAATTAAAACAGACACAATTTTAACCACATTCTGGATGTACCCCAAAAACAGGGGGTACACCTTTAAGTCCAGCACCGTTCAATATCTCTCACCCAGGGGAACAACATATAAAAAAATGGCATGAATCAGACCAGGGGTTCAAAAGTTAGTAAAAGTATGTTTTTCACATAACACACAGACATGTCACATATCCCCCACACAATACACATATAGGACAATAGGTGTGGTCACCCCTCCCTGAGGCAACTTGATATAATCAGACAATGATTAAATCAGCCTTCTTTGTTCTTATCTGAGAATGAAAACAGTTTATACAATCAACTTTTTCTTATCTGTAACAGGATTATCTATTAGCCTAGTAGCTTTGATATTCTGAGCCAATATATTCTGTAGAACATAAAACAACATATCTACAGTACAGCAATGTGATCATATTTTAACCAAGAATTAAATAATCATAAAACAGGGTAAAACAGTGATGGGTTCCGTTACAGCTGGGGTCTGAGCGCATAAAACTACCGAATAGCGCTCAGATCCTCTTCACACAGTTCAATTGCCATGTAGCTAAAGTCTTTCCCATAGTCTTTCATTATATGAATGGGCTCCATGGCATAGCTTTCTGTGGTATCATGGTTCACACAGGGCAAGTACCGAATGACCCCCCTTTATGTAAAGGGCCAGAATGAGTGACATACACTCTGGTATGGCCGAATACTGTGTTTGAAGGGCAATATGTACCAGGGCCATAGTCGCAGGGCAGGAGGCTGGCAAACAGTCCTCTCCAAGACAAAGTGGCGAAGGGCACTTCGTCACACATCTCCCCTTTGGGGGGAAGTCTAACCAGGCACCTGACCTTCTGCCAGTCAGTGCCTCCGTTAGACGATCCACCAACCCACAATAAACCAGTGCTAGAGCAGCACCCCCACAACAACAAAGTGCAAGAGCAGCCCACCCACAACAAACAGTTACGGCACCTGGATATTTCGCTGTGGTGATGGGGCAACACGCTGAGGGGACTTGAGGGGCAGAGGCCAGCTCTTCTGCTGGTATAACCTGCAGGACATCCTGCTCTGTACAAGGGACAAAGGGAGGGCAGAGGCCGACTGCACTCTGCCCCGCTGTCAGCTCTTCTGCTGGGGTACTTGGGACATATTCCGGCTCAATAGCCAGGGAAACGTGGGAGTCAGTGAGGGTTAACATTTCCTCTGTTAACCCTGGGGCCACATTAGAAGTTAGCTGGGGAGGGGAATTTGTACTTACCCCCTCCTCCGGTTGTCCCAGTGAGGGTAGTTGGGGATCTGTACAGGCTGTGTGCGCAGAGACCACGGTCCCATCTGCGCCGTCTGGGAGATTGGTGTCTCCCCTTGTCAGGGTAAACTGTAGCTGGGGAGGAAGAACGACACCTTCTGCCCCCTGTGGTTCACACTGCCGCTGGGGGGGAAGGACGACACCTTCTGCCCCCTGGGGTTCACACTGCCGCTGGGGGGGAAGGACGACACCTTCTGCCCCCTGGGGTTCACACTGCCGCTGGGGGGGAAGGACGACACCTTCTGCCCCCTGGGGTTCACACTGCCGCTGGGGGGGAAGGACGACACCTTCTGCCCCCTGTGGTTCACACTGCCGCTGGGGGGAAGGACGACACCTTCTGCCCCCTGGGGTTTACACTGCCGATGGGGGGAAATGACGACACCTTCTGCCCCCTGGGGTTCACACTGCCGCTGGGGGGGAAGGACGACACCTTCGGCCCCCTGGGGTTCACACTGACGCTGGGGGGTAAGGATGACACCTTCTGCCCCCTGGGGTTCACACTGACGCTGGGGGGGAAGGACGACACCTTCTGCCCCTAGGGGGTTCACACTGCCGCTGGGGGGGAAGGATGACACCTTCTGCCCCCTGGGGTTCACACTGCCGCTGGGGGGGAAGGACGACACCTTCTGCCCCCTTTAGGGCCGGTAGAGAACCCTCGGTCCCATCTCTACCTGCCATCTGGAGGTCATCCCAGGACCAGTCAACGAAGTCTGGTTCCGCTTGTCGAGTAGGTTGGGGCTGCACGTAGCTGAGCAGGTGTTGGTAGTCCTGCTCCAGCTCCCACTCTCTTGTTACCAGGTGGGTCATGTCTTTGCTCACCTCGCCTTCGTCATCCCAGACATACATGCCCATCCGGTAGTCGTAGATGTCCCAAAACCTAGACTCCTCCGTGCTGCCAAGATCAATGTCGTCCTCCAAGGCATCCCATAATAAACCCGGGCCATCATAATCATCTCCCTCCGGTAAGTCGTGTTCAGCCGTCCAGGGGGTAAGTCGAACGGTATGCCACCAGAGGGCCTGGTATGCGTTGTCTAGCCAGATCTCTCGCCGTACCAGGGTCTTTAGTCTTGTCACCCACTCATCCAGGGGCTGCTATCCCAATAGATACATCCGCATCGCCACACGCTTCTGTAGCCGCTGCTCATCACTGGGAAGACTCTCACCTCGCCGCCATTGGGCATCTTCCAGGGCATCATACCAGAGTTCCTTTCTGTCTGCATCCCTGTAGTCCGCGGCCTCCTCCTCATCCTCATCATGGAACGCTGTCCGAAAACTAGCCGGTTCCATCCTGCTGTAGCCAGGGGCGCTGTACGGATACTAGCGTTGCCCTCAATTTGTAACTCCAAACGTTTCCAGTGTCTCCGGGCTGTTTTTCCTCGCACTAGGACGCCATCCCACCACTGCCAGCCAATGTAACGGATCTACTGGCACCCCAAGCGGGTACCTCCGTTGATAGACGTGTCCTAGTTTGCGCCGAGGCCTACAAGCACCGCACCGGACACCTCAACCACCACAGACTCCACAACCGTCGTAGCTTAGCTGGAGCCGCGCCGTCTTCCTTCCACCCTGTATGAATCTCCAGCATCCAGGACCGTGTGGGGAAGACCTCTCCTCCAAGGAGGACACATCAGGAACAAGCGTTTAGTAGTTACAGCTCAAGGGAGTATGCAAAAGCATAGCAATCCCCAGTAACATATAGCGATCCCCTCAAAGAACGAGATGAGACTACGTTTTTAAGGGTCAAGAAGAACTAGCCTTTAATGACAGGGGATCTCCTTTTATGCAATGGTGCCCCCTGAAGGGCTACACCCACATAATTATCACAGCCAATTAGATACATGGTTCAACCCCCACGTCTCCTCCCCTCAGATAACAGGTAACACAATTAAAACAGACACAATTTTAACCACATTCTGGATGTACCCGAAAAACAGGGGGTACACCTTTAAGTCCAGCACCATTCAATATCTCTCACCCAGGGGAACAACATATAAAAAAATGGCATGAATCAGACCAGGGGTTCAAAAGTTAGTAAAAGTATGTTTTTCACATAACACACAGACATGTCACATATCCCCCACACAATACACATATAGGACAATAGGTGTGGTCACCCCTCCCTGAGGCAACTTGATATAATCAGACAATGATTAAATCAGCCTTCTTTGTTCTTATCTGAGAATGAAAACAGTTTATACAATCGACTTTTTCTTATCTGTAACAGGATTATCTATTAGCCTAGTAGCTTTGATATTCTGAGCCAATATATTCTGTAGAACATAAAACAACATATCTACAGTACAGCAATGTGATCATATTTTAACCAAGAATTAAATAATCATAAAACAGGGTAAAACAGTGATGGGTTCCGTTACAGCTGGGGTCTGAGCGCATAAAACTACCGAATAGCGCTCAGATCCTCTTCACACAGTTCAATTGCCATGTAGCTAAAGTCTTTCCCATAGTCTTTCATTATATGAATGGGCTCCATGGCATAGCTTTCTGTGGTATCATGGTTCACACAGGGCAAGTACCGAATGACCCCCCTGTATGTAAAGGGCCAGAATGAGTGACATACACTCTGGTATGGCCGAATACTGTGTTTGAAGGGCAATATGTACCAGGGCCATAGTCGCAGGGCAGGAGGCTGGCAAACAGTCCTCTCCAAGACAAAGTGGCGAAGGGCACGTCGTCACAAAGTCTATGGCGGTTCGCCGGGTTCGCAAACATTTGCCGCCATTCGCGTTCGCGGTTCACGAACCGAAAATGTTATGTTCGCGACATCACTATTCTACATACATCACCACAGACCTAATTCAATATTGACCTGGAGCAGTTTCTAAAAGTGAGGCCACAATATCATGATCAGCTTCATATGAAGTCACATTCTTATTCATAAGAGTATTCATAAAATGATCTACTTCCTGATTCACAAAGATAAGTTTCTAACAACAGCAATCTTCTATGCAATAACATACTATCTCTCAGCCAATGCATGCCCTGTATCGCAAATGACTCTGAGTAATGCTACTTTACAAATAAAATATAGTATATAAAATATACTAGCGACTTGCCCGTCAAAAATGACGGCAATAAAAAGTAAAGATTGGCAATGCTGTTTGCACACAATAGGCGACTCTCCCCCTCTTCTTTACTGGCTTCCCCCCCCTCCAACTCTCCCACCATCTACTTTACTGGACTCAGAACGAGCGCCTTTGGAGCTAATTGCGAGTCTCTCCCCCTGTCTACTTCCTTACTTGTGTCTTATTTCCCCCCTTCTCACCCTCCCTGGTGTCTACTTTGCCCCTCCTCTCCCTCCCTTGTGTCTCCATCCTCCACCCTGTGTTTTTACCCCCTCTCCCTCCCGTGGCTCTAACCCACTCCACTGTGTCTCTTTCCCTCCTGTGTCTCTTCCCCCCTTCTCTCTCCCATGCATCTCTTTTCTCCTCCCCTGTGTCTCTTTCCCCATCCCCTGTGCCTCTTTCCCCCTCCCCTGTGCCTCTTTCCCCCTCCCCTGTGTCTCTTTCCCCTCCCTCCCTTGTGTCTGTTCCCCCCACCTTGTGTTCCCCCCATTTCCCTCCCCTGTGTATCTTCCCCCCTCCTCTCCCTCCCCTGTGTCTCTTCCACCTCCTCTCACTCCCCTATCTCATACCCCTCCTCTCACTCCCGTCTCTTCCCCCTCCTTTTATTCCCCTGTGTCTCCTTCCTCCCTCCTCTCCCTCCCCTGTGTCTCTTTCACTCCTGTGTTTTTTCCCCACCTCTCCCTCACGTGTCTCTTTCCACCTCCCCTGTGTCTCTCCCACCCGTGTCTCTTCCCCCATTTTTCCCCCTTTGTCTCTTTCTCCCTTTCCCCATGTCTATTCCCCCCATTCTACCCCCTGTGCCTCTTCCACCCTCCTCCCCCCTATGTCTCTTTCCTCCCCTCCCCATGTCTCTTCCCCCCTCCCCAATGTCTCTTTCCCCTAATCCTGTGTTTCTTTCCCCCTGTGTCTCTTTCCCTCCTTGCCTGTGTCTCTTTCCCCCCCTCCCCCTCTCTGTCTCTCCCCCCCTCCTCTGTGTCTCTTTCCCCTTCCCTTACGCGATGCACATGCGCAATGCCCAGCTAATGCAGCACTTTGCGCATGAGCAGCTAAGGATGCGCTTTGCGCACGGATGGCATTCTCTTGCCTTTGCGCATGTGCGGTTTCGCAGCGCTTTGCGATCAGCTTTTCGATCGGATCGTTGTCAAACTGTGATTTGTCGCAAAGCGTGACGACAATTTGCAGTTTGACAATTATAATATGTGATAACACATTGATGATAAATGTTCATATTGTGACTAGAACTGGTATTGTAATAATTTAAACAATCATATCAATTCATACCAATACAAGGATCCATATAATATAATGAAATATATATATCACCTACATTTATACACAAATAAAAAGTGATTGAAAGGTGCCTTGTGATGAAATGTATCATTAGATTAAACAAATGTGTCTATTATTTTATAATTTCTTGTAAAAAAATGTGTGAAATCTGTCTAAAAATAATTAAATAAAATATATATTATTACATGTAATATCACTTTTGTTATGGTTTTATAATGTGATTGTTAGTGAATAAATGTATAAAGTATTTCATGTAAATAATTTATGTGTTAAATGTGTTTAAAAGTGTATATTTAGTGGGAAGTATATATTGAATCTGAGAATGAGCAATCTCAGAAAATCTATTCAATTATCCTTAGGGTTTAATAGATTTAATGTTAAGTTAGTATCATAGGCTTAGATAGTTGAAGGTACTTGCTAATGTCTTATTGGAAGATAAACACTGAATTGACCCTAAACTTAATTTGATGAGTGCAATTTTCTCTGAAGCACAGTAGATCTTCAAGGTCACATAATCTAACTATATAGCATCCCTGTTATTTGTCATTTTCTACATATTTTCGAAACTGTTAGAAGAAGGAGTGGTAGTGGGCGGGATTAGGTACATGGGGTGTTAGGGCTAGCTGCTTACGACCTAATGGACCCATTGTCTCTCCAGGTCATACTTCCAGGCTGCCGAGAGCGCCCGGCACTAGGAGAAGCAGCGGAGAATCACCACTTGTCTTAAGGTAGGCATGTGGCATGCATATACAGGAGATGTAGCCTGGTGCCTTATTGTAGTTTGGACAGACAACACAGCAGGAGTCATGAGTCACTGTCCCCCTCTAGGAAGGGCGAGTATGAGGTGGTGAGGCAAGGACAATCGCGGTTGATGACAATCAATGAGAATTTTTTCTTCAGGGTCGCTTTCTCCACAACTGATTAGTGAGGGCAGAGACAGGTTCGGATCAGGGTCACCGGGTGACAGGGGGCTGGTTAGCTTTTCATCGATGCCATATTCATGGGAAGATTCGAGGGGAGCGGGTGCTCACAGGAGGGTGGATTAGGGCAGGGAAACTTGTCCTTCTTATTCCAAACCCCAGCCCATAGCGGGGACGGAAGTGCCCCAACTCAGGACACAACTCCTGGGGACCAGGATATCGAGACGTCGCAGTCTGGAATTGGTTTGATTGGGACGGCCGCTGATGGTTCATCCTTGTTGGGCCTACAGGTGTGCAACCACATATACGAAAAAACACTTCCATGCAAAATTTTCTAAAAGGGTTGAAAGGGTTTTTGTCCAGGCCTGAGATGCAATTTGAAGATAGGGTTATGGAGAGCTGGCTCAGGATTGTCACTCCCCTTCGGCCTACTTTGGTGGGCGTGGTTAAGACTGAGTCCGCTTTACCGGGGAAAAGAGTGGGTGCGGCTTTGCGTACAACAAGAGTTAATGCAAATGGGGAGCATAATGCAAGTTTAGGCATGAATGCTCGGAATTTAGTTTGGGTCACTTTTGCGCGTTTAAAAAAATAATAAAATCATAGAAGGCAGACGGTAGCAATGGCAAAGGGGAGGACACTGGTGTGGGCAGAAAAGATGCTGATTTGGTTAAAGGAGTACGCTTAGTTTCGGAAGGATGATACAGGTTTGATTTATGCAGGCTTTACTGAAGGTTTTTGTCATACCTTTTGTGGTTTCGGCCCTCGGGAGGTGTCCACCGAATTTAAAATGCGCTAGGGAAAATCCAGGCATAATTGATTAGTGAAGTGGGACTTGGGAGGATGGCAGATCCATTTCTGGAGTTGCTTATGCCTAACCTAGTGGTGTCACCCTTAGGTTTAGTGCCTAAAAATGATACGGGGCGTTTTTGATTAATCCATCACTTATCATTTCACAGGGGAACATCAGTTAATGACTGCATCGGGAAGGAATAAGTGGTGGTGCAATATGAGTCATTTTCGCAGGCCATGGAACTGGTAAAGAGATCGGGTAGAGGTGCCTTGCTGGCAAATATTGATATTGAATCAGCTTTTGGTTTACTGCTTGTTCACCTGTCATTGAGCTCAAAAAGGTCCCCCTGTGGGAGATGCAGTTACTCTTGGGTAAACTTGCTCTTGCATGCAGGATCATGCCTATTGGGCGTATATTTTCAAGCAGATTGTCACTGGCCATGACTGGTGTATCGCAGACGTATCACCATATCAGGATGTCTGCGGCTCACATGGAGGATTTAAGAGATTGGTTGGTGTTTCTCAGCCACTGTAATGGCCAGGCCGTCATTATTTATGATCCTGCAGGCAATCGTGAGTTGGAATTATTTACTGATGCGGCAGGGTCAAAGCGTTTTGGAGCTTATTTCCAGGGGAATTGGTGCGGAGAGGCATGGCCGCAGAGTTAGAGCAGGGAGGTGCTTCAGAACCTTGCCTTTTTGGAGCTATTTCCAATTGTGGTATCATTGATGCTATGGGGTCACGAGTTGCGTGACCACCTTGTGGTCTTCAATTGCGATACCTTGGGTGCGGTGCAGGCAATTAATACTGCCTCAGCCTCATTGTTGCCCGTGGTTAGATTGTTAAGGAAGTTGGCATTGAAGTGTCCTCAGTTTTACCTATTTTGCAGAGCAGTGCATATACCTGGGTTTAAAAATGTAATTGCTTATGCTCTCACTTTTCTGTGGCAGAGATTCCGGGAGGTGGCTCCAGCAGCGGATGCACAGCAGACACCAATACCCCAGAAGCTCTGGGATTTAGGCTGCCAGGTATATAACCTTTGTTATTTAATTATTTGGCCCCCATCTACCTGGAAATATTATGAAAAGGTATGGAAGGAATGGGTTGCTTTTCAGAAGTTGGTATTAGACGGTGTGGAGATCTGCTTCTTCTACGGGCTTGATATGGCTATTGTGGCCAAACCTACCCAGCAGAGCTCCCAGATTCTTTTTATCCCTTCACCAAGACAGCTGATGTCTCTTAAATTAGATGTAGTATTTAAGAATAGGATTGCAGGCTCAGCATTACAAAAACATCAGGAACTGCTTTACTTGTTGCTGTAAACCATAACAGGTTCAATAGATGTACCTTCAAACATGAGCTGACAATGCTCTGCAACAGTCTGTGTATCTTCTGGACTCTGTATAAATTACCACCGACAATGCCTCATCTGCAAGGCCTCACAACATCCACTTCAGCCACATAGCCATATTACCTCCCTTTTCTTCAGGAGTATATGTCCTTAAGATGCCACCTTCTTTTTCTTTTACTGTTGATGTCTTCCAGATATGTCACCTTTCCTTTCTTTTAGCAACATATATCTTAACTAAAACAAAGCAGTAACATCATTACATCTCTTTCAATGTAAATTCCCAACTGCCCAACTCTTAATGAACCAGACATACAGCACACAAATGTCACAAGTCAGTCACACATAACATACAGTAATTTGCATAACATAACATACAGTAATCAACTTAATATAACATTAAGTAACTATAAACAGACCACACCACTGGATCACAAGAGTCCCAAAAGACTGGTGGTCAGGAGGATCATGACAGACGGGGAGCCTGGAGGAGAGGCGGGGAAAGTGCTATTGTTTTTCATATTGCAAAAACATTCGCTAGGTACATCTCACACTGCCCTTACTAGAGTTTTGACGACGTTAGCCTTTTTCTTTAAGTTACAAAGTGGGGAGGTTTTTACAAAAGTACTTTTACTCCGCCAAAGTCCTTAGGGGCGTTCACAAAGGGGGTTCTTCTAAGGTTAGAGATACAAGAAGGCCAGTGTCGTATCAATTACTGCAACAATTAATGGGTCCCCTAGGAAGCTTATGCCATTCGCTTTATGGGATGTTTTCATTTAAAACTGCCTTTTCATTTGCATTTTTGGGGGCATTTAGAATTGGGGAATTGGTAGCAAAGTCAAAAGGTGTAGTGGGTGGGTTGCTATAGGCAGATATTGCAATAAATGAGTCCTGCGTGTCAATACTGTTGCGCAGATCTAAGTCACACCAGTACAGCAGAGGTAAGGTTATTATTTAATATCCTATCACAGGTCCTTGCTGCCATTTCAAATGTGCAAGGCAATAACTGAATTGTCGTCCTGTTGGTGGGGGTGCATTTTTTACTCATAGTGATGGGTTTAGCCTGTCTAGGTTACAATAACAAGCAGTCTTTAAATCCTGTATTGCTGCCCTTGGTCTAGATCCTGTCCAGTTTGGGACCCATTCGTTTAGAATCAGCGCTGCATCTGAGGCAGCAAAGATGTTGCTCACCGATAGCGTGGTTCAGAATATTGACAGATGAGAATCAAATGTTTTTTGATCTTATGTTTGCCCTCCTCTTTTGGTTTGATGTTTATTTTCTTTCTTTTAAGAAATCTGTCTGTGGATTATGGGGCATTCTTTCATTTACTGGGCCAGAGGAGGGGCAGCAATCCAGGATAGAGGCTCACAGATGGGTTTCCATGGCCATGAGTTAAATATAAGATGGCTGGGGGTTAGGGGTATAAGGTGGGATCAGTTGTTGCAGCATTTAGTGTGTTATGCCTGTAGTTTTGGCCCTCTGCAGAGGAAAGTGATGCATTTGGGTGATAACGATGTGGGTTCGGTTCCCATGAAATTTTGATTAGGGGAAGGAAAAGGGATTTATTGCGTTTGAAGGAATTGTATCCAGTGCTAGTTATAATCTGGTCGGACATTGCCCCGTGGGTTTAGTGGATGGTGGCCATGGATCCTGTGAATTTAGATAAAGCCTGGTCCAAAGAAAATAAGATTGTGGCATCATTTATACAGCGCTTGGGGGGGGGGGTTAGGATTTGGCATAGGAATTTGGAAACTCCAGAGGCCCCCACTTATTATTTAAAAGATGGTGTGCACCTTAATGAAGTTGGCCTTTAGCTGTTTAACTATACATTGAAGGTTGGTATTCGGCAGGCCTTAGCTTTTTTGATTAGCAGAGCTACCTATTTGGGTAGCTGGTGGTGGGGGTGATTGCTCGCTATTGGGTGGACCCTATATATTTGGTCATGGTCTTTAGCCATGGTTGGTTCAGAGGCCTCCTGGGCATGGGGTTCCTGGAGGCCTCAGGATTTGTTGGGCTATATTATTAGTCGAGCAATCAGAGCTGTTTATGATTCTGTTAAGCATTAAATAAAGCTGTAGCGTGTTCAATCCTATACTCAGTGTGAATTGCATTAATTGGGTTCAAGGGGTTTTCATGGTTTATTAATGTACTTGGTCACTCATGCTTAGGTCAACTATGTACAAGTATGTCACCAATGTTTTATCGCCTACAATATGTAATAGAGGTTTGAATAGTTAAAACTTTCTTAAGTTCTGGGTTTCCAGTGAGATAATGCCAGTGTTTGTTTAGGGTCCATCTGTTTCCAATAACTACCGTACAACATTATACAGTGAATCAAGTTATTGTGTTTGTTCTCTTTAGATTTATTTAGAGATTCTGTCCATTCTGATTGTAGTGATTTTTTATACGTTAACTTTAATACTTTTTTTGGTTATCCACGTGCCTTAAAATGTTCCCTCAGCTTATCAGCTTGGGTCTAGCCTCTCACCAGCCAAAAAAAGGTTGGCATAATTGGGAGCACAAGCAGTACCCGTTACATAGTTACATAATTACATAGTAATTGAGGTTGAAAAAAAACTTTTATCCCATTAATTTAACCTTTTAAGATCTCGTCTGATCTGCAATATGTGGATTAGTTGTTAATTAATTGAATACAGAGGGAGGCAAACAGAAAAAAAAAAAAGTTAAACTTTGCCAATTGTCTCAAGAGGGGAAATAAATAATTTCTTCCTGACCCCAGATACTCTCTCTCTCTAATTAACCAGGATAACCCTGAATACTAATTTAAAAATATATCCAATCCCTTTTTTAAAGTTATCTATTTAATCAGCTGTCACCACCTCATTTGGTAGAAAATTCCACAGATTAACCACCCTTACTGTGAAGAACCCTCTTCTTTCTTTAAGGTTGAATCTTTTTACTTCTAATCTTAAAGGATGTCCCCTTGTCAGTTGAAAACCTCTTGGCACAAAAAGCTCCCTTGACAAATCTTTATATTGACCCTGGATGTATTTATATAAGGTAATCATATCCCCTCTTAGACGCCTTTTTTTCTAGAGAAAATAAGATTAATTTTAGTAGTCTTTCTTCAGCAAATCTAAAAGGCTCTATATAAGCACACAGCATATTTTTTTACAGAAGTTTTTAGTTAGTGAAGACCTTGCTTTTGCATAGAATTTCACTAACTAAAAACTTCTGTAAAAAAATATGCTATGTGCTTATATAGAGCCCTGTTTGCTGAATCACAATTTAATAAGGCTTTTATCCCCTCCATTCCCCTTATTACTACCCTGAGGGAACATTTAGGTGAATTCACGTAAGCTGGCATGAATCTCCCACCATTAGGGACATGACGGTTTCCGGTCATTTTTCCAAAGGAAAGGAAAAAAAAAACACATTCAAGGCATCGACAGGTTTTGATGGGTTACTTGGAGATCCCATTTTTCTATCTTTATTCCGTTTACCATCTGACAATTGATGATTTGATTAAATAAGCTAATCTGATTGGCTAGGTGATAGGCTCAGATAGTCACACTATTTAGAGGATTCTCATTAGTCCTGTCATCTAATATCACTATATACTGTTTTTAAAGAAGAGTTTATATACACACATGTATTTTCTTCTTTGTATTATGATCACTGTCACATATATATCACACTTTTTTAAGAGGATATTTATTATTGCCGGATTATGTGACTGCTATAATCCTTTTCATTTGTATTACCCCTGATTTTGAAGTCAGAGATATCTTTATTATTCACCTACACATTTTCTATTTCATTTCTACTTCATTTTATTATTTTGTATTTTTGACAACCATATAAGGGTTGACAAGTCACTATTTAATTGAAGAAAAGAAGGAAAGACACCCTTATTACTCAGTAATAACCTTCCTAGAGAGATAATAAAATAAATAGGGTCAGAAATATTTGAATCTAAATGATTTACATTTTATTGGTAACACATTAAAAACAAAAAATATGTTGTTTAAAAATGTACAGTCTACACCTCTGACTTATAAATGTCTACCAAGTATATATTTGTAGAATAAACTATTATATCAGATTATATACTATATTATTAGAATATTGATACAGTTGTAAACAAGACTGAGCCAAATATATCAGTTAAACATTTGTAGTTCATAATCTATCATGGACCATAAGTTGAATAAATAGTTATTGTGTCATAAATATATCTATAATTAATTCATTGGTGTAAACTAGGGTCTAGCATATAGTCTGTGTTTAAGGGATTTACAGTATCCCACAAAAGTGAGTACACCCCTCAGATTTTTGTACATATTTTATTATATATTTTCATGTGAAAAAAACTAAAGAAATGCCCCTCTGCTACAATGTAAAGTAGTAAGTGTACGGCCTGTATAACAGTGTCAATTTGCTGTCCCCTCAAAATAACTAATCACACAGCCATTAATGTCTAAACCGTTGGCAACAAAAGTGAGTACACCTGTCACGCCCTCCAGATTTGAGGGACTACGCTCACCCCAATTTTCTCTCTCTCTATGGATCACAACTATTTGTTCAGATCTCGACACCAGCAGACACTTCAGATGACAGCATCATTACTGCAGAGACCGGCACGATCAGACCCCTTTTCTTAGGATGTAAGAATCACACACCATGTACCTTTGATTAGTACAAGCAGACTCTGACACAACCTTTCTTTAGTGTGTCCAAAGTCAGACTGGCCACTTCTTTATTGTTACAAAGATATATAAAAACACAGAGAGATGACACAAAACACCATAGACCTTCCCCCAGATCTAGCCCATCCTCCTAGGCAAATAGCTTGCTACCCCCTCACCCACATGGCTTCCATCTCATTACACATTTGATCTCCTCTTACAGAGCCATAAAACTAGCTTCCCCCTTCATGAATAAAGCCAAAGCCTTCACACGTGGCCGATTGCATGGCCATCAAAATTATTTCTAATTATTTAACCATTTTTATACCCCAGATATGACTGTTAAGCAAGTTGTTAGTACTTTCTAACTACACATATAATAAGTTATGAACCCCAAACAGTCCAGTGGGCCCTTCTGTTCATGACAACACCCCCAAATGGAAATGTACAAATTGGGCCCAAAATGTCAATATTTGGTGTGTCCACCATTATTTTCCAGCACTTCATTAACCCTCATGGGCATGGAGTTCACCAGAGCTTCACAGGTTGCCACTGGAGTCCTCTTCCACTCCTCCATGATGAAATCATGGAGCTGGTGGATGTTAGAGACCTTGCACTCCTCCACCTTCCATGTGAGGATGCCCCACAGATTCTCAATAGGGTTTAGGTATGATGACAGTCCATCACCTTTACCTTCAGCTTCTTTAGCAAAGCAGTGGTTGTCTTGGAGGTGTGTTTGTGGTTTTTATCATGTTGGATTACTGCCCTGCGGCCCAGGTTCTAAAGGGAGAGGATCATGCTCTGCTTCAATATGTAAAAGTACATGTTGGCATTCATGGTTCCCTCAATGAAATGTAGCCCCCAGTGCTGGCAGCTCTCATGCAGGCCCAGATCAAACATATATACACATATGTCTATGTGTATATATGTTTGCTATAATATGTTGTGTTGATTCCCCCATATGCATTAACCTGATGATACTCCTGATGATATCAGATGCTGCCTCCACTCATCAGTGTTTTTGTGCTCTTTGTGCCTTATGCATTTAAATGTTACTTAAGGATTATTTAAACTACCTATCTGCAGTATAGATGTATGCTTTTGGTGGTGGGAGTGTCATGGTCTGGGCCTTCATGATTACTGCTGGTACTGGGGAGCTACAGTTCATTGAGAGAACTGAATACCAACATGTACTGTGACATATTGAAGCAGAGCATGATCCCCTCCCTTCGGAGACTGGGCCACAGGGCAGTATTCCAACATCATAACGACCCCAAACACACCTCCAAGACAACCACTGCCTTGCTTAAGCAGCTGAAGGTAAAGGATGGACTGTCACCATACCTAAACCCTATTGAGCATCTGTGTGGCATCCTCAAATGGAAGGTGGGGGAGTGCAAGGTCTCTAACATCCACCAGCTCTGTGATGTCATCATGGAGGAGTGGAAGAGGACTCCAGTGGCAGCCTTTGAAGCTTTGGTGAACTCCATGCCCATGAGGGTTATGGTAGTGCTGGAAAATAATGGTGGCCACACAAAATATTGAGACCTAGATTGTAAGTCTGCAAGTTTCAATCCTGCCACGTGCTTTAGGAAAAGTGCTATTGACACTGGATTTCAAGCTCAAAGACAGGGCCCTCCATTCTTTGCAATGTGTTAATTTTGAATTTGGCTTTGCCTGTAACTTAACCTATGTATATTGCTACAGAATATGTTGGCGCATTACAAATAAACAGTAAAAAAAAAAGAAAAACATTTGGACATTTCCACTTAAGAGTGTTCTCACTTTTGTTTCCAATGATTTAGACATTAATGGCGGTGTGTTGAGTTATTTTTGAGGGGACAGCAGATTTACACTGTTATACAGGCCGCACACTTACTACTTTACATTGTAGCAGACAGTCATTTCTTCAGTGTTGTTACATGAAAAGATATAATCAATTATTTACAAAAATGTGAGGGGTGTACTCACTTTTGTGAGATACTGTATATTGCATGCTTACAATAAGTGCAAATAACTTACAATGCTTGGTGTGCTTTGTGCATAAATAGATTATTTTGAAATATTTTTTATGAAGTGGGTCAGTCCCTAATCTGTCTAAAGTGAAAGGACTGGGGACCCTCCACTTATCCCCTGTGTGTAAGTGCTGCTACCTATACTGCGCTGTGAAAAAACTATGTAAACCTGGTGAAGCCGGGGGCCTGTCACTTACCCTGTGATCTGGGCTATAAAATATATCTAACTAAATATACTATTTGACTAAATATCTGAACTAAGTTCTGGCCCGGAGAAGCATCCGCGAAACGTGCGAGTCAGCTGCCATCCAAACTGCAGTCCACCTTTGATGACGTCATCACGGAGCGTCAGACTGAACTAAAGGCCACGGGAGCTACTGCCATTTACTCATCAGATACTAATATACTGTACAAGATAAGAACTACTGAATTTATTTGTTATGCTGGGATAGACTCTGATGTTATTCAACATATACATTATTATTCATATTATGTGATATATATGAATATTATATGTACCTAGAATATTAATACATTATATCTGTATTATTTATTATTTGTGTGTCCAATTGGTTTAGGTTCAAAGGACTAATATCATCCCAATTGAGATTGTGTTATTAGTATCCTTGGGTCAGCTATTTAAGTTTTGGTGGTTAATCAAAACACTTGATCTATTTGAACTCTCAATACTAACAACTGACTATCCTCACCATATAAGATTCCCTAAAGACAAGAAGTTGATCAGCCATAGCATTCCCCTGCCATCTAGTTGTATTATTCTAACGGTTCATTTTTTGTTTTTAACAAATTGTAATAATAAAGTGTTTGTTTTTTTTTACTTTTTTTGCTTGTCTATGTGGTAATTAGAAAATATTATAAGTTTACTAAGTGACGTTCAGAGTCTCTTTCTCAACACCGCAGGACATATACCACATGTGCAATAACTTCCTTATTCACAACTACAAAACAAATAAAGAGATAATTTTTTTTTATTATACTGCCAGAAAACACTGTTAAAGAGAAGGCAATAAATATTCGCTAATTACCCCTGGAATTTAACTACATTATTTTTTAGTTTGCATGTGGTCCCGAAGACTACAGTAAAATAAGACAGTCCTACAAATAGATTCAGGTACTTACAGTACAAGGTAAAGACATGTTTATAGTTAGGACTTATCTGTAAATGACGGGCACCGAGATTATCCAGGTTTGTACAAATCATGTACAGAGAGCATTACTAGTACTGTAAGATAGGGAACCAGGTACATCAGGTAATGTCTTGCACTGTATAAATAAGAAGGAGTTAATGTGTATTCTCTCTGATCAGACTGTGGGTGTAATACTGTATCCATGCAAATACTGTATATCATTACAGTACAATCTGCTCATTGCAAATCTCGGAGGATTTGGTTTCTTTTTCCAATGCTCCTGCTGTATCTATCACTCTATTTATAACATTACATGGAAAATATAGACATTTGCAGACTCATGAAGGTGAAGTTCCTACATATTTCTGACAGTTTAATACTATAGTACCATATACTGTTTGTGTTATTGTTTCTTATGATTGTAGAGTCTGTATTTAATTAATAAAAAGATGAGCTATTTTCAGTATGGACATAGTAATATATTTATCAAGCAGGGATAAAAAATAATGTTAAATATCCTATTTTTTTTAAATTTTATCCAAACTTGATAAACATCTCCCCTAAAGTTATTGAAGTTGAGATTTTTTTATGTTAAATCCTTTTAATTCCACTTATCCCTGCTTATCCGCTCTTATCCCAGTTTATCCCTATTTATCACCTTATCCTAAGTCTAGATAAACATCCACAGATCAGTAAAGTCTCATATCTAAAGTGTGTTCTTGTGAAGAACTAGACTTGCTAATAGGCAAAAAATGTACAAACATTTACATAAAAAGTAATTAATTACTCAATCTATTTAGATCCATGTATTTGTTTTAGCTATGAAGATGTGACAAGTTACATACTTTTTGTTTTATTTATATATTTTTTATGTTATTTTGTTTTTTTGCTGTGTTTTTGTTGTTTTTCGGTGTTAACTTTGTATTTTTGCAACCTCATATTTTAGTTTTTCTAAGTCCCACAGGTCGTATTTTTTATGGCTGTGATTGTCTATGTGTTACGAGGGTGTGGAGCTTTTTCCGTCCTTCCTAATAGTGTATTTTATACCTTGTATGTTCCTGTGTAAATATGTTATTGAATTAATTGGGTCTGTTAATGTTAATACAACATTATTGGCGAAGAGAATGATCTTATGTTCCTCTTTCCCTTTTTTTATTCCTTTAATTTCTCTGGTTGATCTTATCAGCTCCGCTAATGGCTCGATCACAAGAGCGAGAATTATCGGTGACAGGCGACAACGCTGTCTGGTGCCGTTTACTATAGGAAATCTGTTAGATTTAAAACCAAACCCAGAGGCGTATGGGAGATCATATAGGGTATTAATTGCCTTAGTGGCAAATTCACCCAGCCCAAAATTTAATAATGTCAATTCCATGAATTCCCATCTGTTAAAGGCTTTTTCATCATCCAGGGATATCGTAATCATAGGAGTCTTATTACACTTTGTAAATGCCAATAAGTCAATTAACCTCCTTCTATTATACGTCTCCTGTCTACTGACAACAAAACCTGATTGATCCACTGCAATTAGTTTACTTATAACTGTATTTAATCTTAATGCCAAAATTTTAGCATATATCTTTATGTCGGTATTTAAGAGGGATATCAGGAGAAAGTTCTTACAATCACTCAGATCATTGTCGGGTTTAGGGATATTAACTATCAACACCTCCAGCATTTATTGTAGAGTCTTGCCTTTTTGTTTTATTTTATTTAACATTTTTTCCAGGTATTTTACTATAGAACATTGAAAAATTCTATAGTAAAAAATAATAAAACCATCAGGACCCAGGGCAGTATGAATTTTCAATTTTGAAATGGCTGTTGAAGTTTCTTCTATCCAAATTTGTTGATTCAAAGTTTCCAATTCAACTTAATTTGATCTAAGAAGTCACCAATTTCTTGGATTGAGGGTTTGATGAAATTCTCCCCATTTTCCAGATTGTAAAGAGCACCATAGTATTTGGAAAAAGAATCTCCTATATTTTTGAGTTTAGATAGAATTTTCCCCTTTTCATCTCATATAAAATCAATTCGATTCATTTAAAAACAATTAGTCAATTTATTTGCCAGCATTTTGCCTATTTGATTACAATGAAAATATTTTTGTTTTTGTTTCAGCGTCATGGGGGAAATATCACTAAAAGACTATATTTTTTAAGCATTCCAGAAAACTTGCTCCATGTCCATAACACATAAAACACATAACACAAAACATTTACGTGTTTTCCGTATAATCTATTTACCTCTTGTTGAGGATCATTACCTCCTGTCTTCTGGAACCCCAACAAACTGGTTAATTTAACCTAGTTGTGGGACCACAAGAGAGAAGGCATCAAACAAAATAATGTTGAACACCTAGGCGCAAGTGAATGGAATATTAATATGAAATTTCATCAAATTATAGCCCTTTCTACCATTTACTCCATGAATACTATAAAGAAAAAAATCAGTTAGGTCAAATACATTCTTAATTAATTATATAAAATCCTATCAGTTACATTATAAGCATTATAAAAGAAAAAACTCAGATAAATCAAATACCTGCTTAAGCAGTAATAGTCAGATAACTCATATAACAAAAGCATATAACAAAAGCATATATTTTGAGATTATTAATTTCTCCATTTATTAAAAAATCAATTACCATTTTCTGAGTTGCAATTTTGTGTTAACCTATTACAAATTTAACACTGTGCTTTTTAACAAAAACTATCCTATTTCCTATGTTCACACATTTTTTTCTAAGTGATTTATTCAGTAATAAACTAAACAAAAATATTTAATTTTTCTTGTCTTTCGTTCTCCCTTTTCTTTCTCTAAATTTTTTTTTTACCCTCATAAAAATACTACCCCCTTAATATATCTTATATTATTGACTTACCTGTAAAGGTGCAAAATATATGTTTTCTTTTACTCATTGCAAAAAAATTCCACATTTTCAATGTTCTTCAATTTAATGGCTAAAGTGAAAAAAATTCTCAGCACATACATTTTATTTTAGTGATATCAAACCATTCTATTTACAAAGTGCCTCATTCAATTGCTCCGATTTTATAAAACGTGGTCACATGGGGTGATCGCAAGCTACGCTGCTATTCAATTGCCTTCCGATTGCGGGCTCTGATCAAGTTATGTGCTGTGACCTGTGATCCCTTCTGATCCATTGTGATTTGGGAAATCGCTAGTTACTTCCCCCAAAGCCTTTGATCTTTGCTATTCAATTGCTGCGATCACCCCTTCCGATGCACCCTGTCAAGCCCGTAACTGGCAAAAAGCCAACTCCTCCTTACTTGCACAAACGAGGTGTTGCAAAGTCTTGCAAAGCCCTTATGTATTCTCCTGACTGCTCCTAAATTAAAGCCCCTTGCTGCAGGGTCCCCACATTAACTCCATATTGCAGGGGTCCTGATCGGGCCCCTGCAGCGTTTTTGAATTATTAATTCCCCGCTGCAGATCCTTAAAGGGCCTGTGGCACACAAATAGTTACCCCATTCAGCGGGGGTACAGTAAGTACCCAGTGGCAACTAACATTAACCCCTGCTGTGGGGGTCCCAATCGGGACCCCCGCAGCATTTAAAATTTAAAATTGGCGATGCAGAGGTCCTTAAAGGACTTTAAAGGTCCTTAAAGGACCCCGCTAAAATTAAACCCTGCTCCATAAAGTTACATTTGACTGGGTCAAAGGCTTTCTTAGCATCCATAGAGAGGAACACAGAAGGTATTCTACAAGAGTTAACATAAAAGATTAAATAAAATATTGTACGGGTGTTATCTGTGCCCTGTCTGACACTTATAAAGTCAGATTGATCTTGAGCTACTTATTTGTCAATAACACTGTTGACTCGGTCAGTGAGAATCCCTGAGGAAATCTTCAAATCTACATTCAAAAGTGAGATAGGACGAAAGTGCTTACACTCTGGCTTATCCCTCTCTTGTTTCGGTATCGTTATAATTAGAGCTTCTGTCATTTCAGAAGGAACATGTCCCTGTCTCCTAATTTCATTATATACGTTTTTCAAATAAGGGGCCAAGGTATAGGTGTAAAGTCTATAAAATTGATTAACAAACCCATCGGGTCCTGGGGATGAGCCCAGTTTCAATTTTGAGATAACTTCTAATATTTCTTTCTCAGAAATCTCAGCATTAAGATTCAAGCTTTCTGCCTCAGAGATTTGAGGTAATTCAATCTTATTAAAAAAAAATAGAATTTCTTCCAGAGAGGGTTTGTGAAAGTATGGATCCTTCTTTAAATTATATAAACTTGAGTAATATTTCTCAAAAGCCCTTGCTATGTGATCTGCTTTAGTCAAACATTTCCCTTCATTGTGAATGTTATCTATCCTCTTTCTATTAGTATTAGTTTTTAGTTTATTCAACAACCTTCTACTGGCTTTATTGCTGTAATGGTATATCCTTTGTTGAAGCAACCAGATTGAATTGTCTGTTCTTGGTTGATTCATTTGTTTTATTTGCAACTGTCTTTTTCTAATCTTTTCGGATTAATTTTTGTTAGGGTTAGCCTTATTTTTTTTTTCCAATTTAAATAATTGAACATATAGTTCCCTCAAGGGGAGACCCCTTTCTTTTTTTCTTTTTGCTCTGCATTTTGATCATGATCCCTCTTATGTAAGCTTTATAAGGATTCCATAGTATGCATTGTGAATTTACCGAGTTATCATTCAGCGCAAAGAAGTAATCAATCTCTTTTTTCAAATCATTTTTATCTTTTTCAATTTCTAACAAACAGCAGTCCAATTTCCAAGACTTTGGAAGAGGTCTAGATTGGTTAGAATTAAAGTCTAACTTTACTAACACCGTCCATACTCTTGAGCCTATTTAAATTTAAAAGTCTCAATATCTACCCAAATATAATTGAACCTAGATTAGGTCTGAAATTTTTTAGAAAAAAAGGTATAATCTCTTTCATTGGTATGCAAAACTCTCCATATGTCATATAGTTGAAACATAGCCATAATAGAGTTAAAGTATTTAGAGTTCCTTATCAAAGATGGATCAGGCCTTGGACAATAGGAGGAATTTCTATCCATTTTGGGGTCCAATAGCATACTGAAATCCCTGCAAAATATTATGGACTGAATCAAGTTCTTTAATTTTTGTAATACTCATTTCACGATGTAATCTAGTCTTTATTATCAACGTAGACATTCATGATGGAATACTTTTGATGTTGTATTGATCCAATCCAGATCACATAGTATCCTTTTGGGTCAGTTTCCACTAACTCTTCAATATATGATCATTTTTTACTAAATAAAATCGAGGTTCCTCTAGCTTTTTTCTTATATGTAGAGTTACAAATAATAGTGTACTTTTTATTAACAAAGTTGGGTATTGCTCCTTCCTTCCAGTGCGTCTTTTGCATACAAGTTATGTCTGCTTTGTCTTTAAAAAAAATTAAGAGCGAAATTCCGCTTAGGTGGGCTATTCAAACCTCCAACCCTCATTTGCGGCGTGGACCTCCTACAGGGAGGAGCTCCACTAGAATGATTTATTTTTTTAGCGCTTAAGTTATTTTTTTTCTCCAGGAGCCCTCCCAGAGAAGATTAGAAGGAAGACAGCTGCATGGCGAAAGGGTAAGTGTACTATTTAGAATGTATTGTTTTACATATTGTGTTTATTTGTTTTATTAATTATAATGTTTCTTATTCTCCTAGGGGTAAAGATCCTATTAAGATTTTCAAATGGGCCCTTATGCTAGACAAAGGCCAGAAAACCGTTGTCGCTGAAGGGGCATTTTAGCAAGGTTAGTGGTATAATTTACCCTATTCTAGGTTTAGTGAGGGGGGTTGTTTTAGGTGTGATATAGGTATTTTTTTTTATTAGCGGTTTGTATGTAGTTAAGGGTTTTACTGTATGTATATAGGGGTATTAATGTATGTAGTTAGGGTTATTAATGTATGTATTTAGGGGTTAAATCATATGTATTGAGGGGTTTAATTGTATGTAATGTATGCTTTTTTCTGTTTTTTAACTTAGATTTTTTTATTTTTGGTAATGTTCATTTTTTATTTTACTGTAAGTGGTCTGTTATTTTCTGTAGTGTTGCTTTTTTTGTTTTGTGTAATGTTGCTTTTTTTATTTTTTGTAATTGTGCTTTTTTATTTTTTGTGATGGAGGTCTTTTATTTTTTGTAATTTGTGGGATGTGGGGAGGTTAATAGGGTGTTAGATAGGTAGGCGTATGTGTTAATAGGTTAGCAAAGGTGTTAGGTAGGGGAGAGTTAAAAGGGTTAGGGTAGAGAAGGTTTAATAGGACATGGAGGAGTAGGGTGCATTAGTTAGATGGTGTTGGTTTAGATTTATTGGTTTATTGGTTGGTTATAGTATGGTGAAGTGTAGTGTTTGTACTTAGTGTCATGAGGGTCCTGGAAGACCCTCATGGCCCATATGGGGTTGCTGTTAATTAGAGGCTTATTGGGTCTGTATAGACCCCCATAAGACATGGGGTTGAATAGGCCAAGTAAGGGGTAAAGGGGGACTGTTGGAGTTAATGTGGTTTTGTTAGAGTAATTGGTTAATGGGGTATGGTTAGGGTTAAAAGTGTAGTGTAGTAGTGTTTGTCCTTTGTGTCATGAGGGTCCTGGAGGACCCTCAAGGCACTTATAGTGGATTAAAGGTGTCCTATAGGGGTCTATCTAGACCCCTATTGGACTGAGGGTATTAATTTTAGTCTCATGATGGTCTATATGGAACCCCATGAGTGATGGGGTTATTTTTATGTTATTTGGGGTTATTTGGGGTTATTTTTAGGCAGAGGTTAATCTTTAATTTAGCACAGGTCCTTTAAGGACCTTTAAGGTCCTATAAGGACACGCGAGGAGGGCATTTTGAATTTTAAATGCAGCAGGGGTGCCGATCAAGACCCCCGCTGCAAGGTTTAATGTGGAAATCCTCGAGACGTCCGGATGGGAACCCTGCAGCATGGGGGTAACCATTAGTGTGCCGTGCGCTCACGGTGGAGAATTTACACCTCCAAGTCCGTATGATCCAAGCCCTCAAATGCTTACTGCCGATGGCAGGGTTTGCGATGAGCGGGAAGGAAAGCTAACTTGCATCCATGGCCAATTGAATACCAGCGCAAACGTAGTGCTTCTAGAGCACATAGCCCACATGTAGGGAATTGGGAATCTGCGACCATTTTATGAGCCCTAATTGAATGAATTTTGCCGAAAGTGTATACTTACATCTGTGTTATCGTTATATTAAAACAAATGTTGCTCCCTTTTTCTATTACACCCACATTTTCATTAATCAATATTAAAATCCATAATAATTGCAGTAAAAGAGTAATTTGCTTCTCACTCCCTGTGATTTTTCAAATAGCGATAGCCTTGATACTAATCAGCACATTTTTATATGTTTTTCATTGGATGATGAAATTAATAACTTTTGGGGGGAAATCCCCATTTAAAATCAATCACATTTTTCAAACATATATTTTTTTCATTATAAAATAACCTTTTTTTTTATATAGTTTATTCAGTTTTTCATACAATACCAATATTTACATTACATTACAAAACACAACAACAACACAAATTACATTACATAACTTCTCCCCGTTTTACTAGATCAAAGTTGCCGATGGGGAGACCATTCCATACACATCTTAACTCAAGAATACACAATTTAATAGATCCTGATTATTACATCTTTTTCATCAAGCATTACTGTATATTATAAATCGTATTACAGAACCATTTTTTTATAACATCAATACAAATATCTCCTAAGTTACCATTTGTACATGGATTACAATATTTTAATAAATATCTTAATTTAAACTAGCCTAACTCTAGGCCAGGCATCGGTGAGGTGGAAGGCAAGACAAATATCTTCGGACCTATACTTTTCACAAATTTTCCACCTTAATCTCCATCCAAAGATAATATCACTAAAATGGGGATTTATCCCTATTTTAGTGATATTGTCTTTGGATGGAGATTTTTTTTATGAATCTTTTCAATCTTACTCAATTCAATATAAAGGTTTCTCTTATTCCTACCACTATTTTTTCTTTGTTGTGCTTGAAGTTTGATAATTATTCCCCTAATATCTGCCTTATGGGCATTCCACAGTGTGATTTTTGATAATAAAAAATTCTATTCCCTAATCCAAAGTTTAGACAATGGGATTGGGATACTTCTCACTAGATAGTTGAATTTGGGGAGTATGGTCATTCTGATAGCTGCTATTCTTCCAGAGACCTTGTGACCTTTTAATCTTCTTAGGGAGAGGCATGTTCTACATTTG
This sequence comes from Discoglossus pictus, assembly GCA_027410445.1. Taxonomy (NCBI): domain Eukaryota; kingdom Metazoa; phylum Chordata; class Amphibia; order Anura; family Alytidae; genus Discoglossus; species Discoglossus pictus. Next base: position 3,278,268 of record JAPZIH010000013.1, on the reverse strand, counting down.
GAGTGCTCCATAAAATGAATATAAGTTGCACCAAATCATTTTTAATTGACTATTTCAGTTACATTTTTAAAATGTGTTTAATTCAAATTTGGCAATAAGTACACAATCAGTACATGAGGACTCACATGGAAATCACAGCCAAGAGTTGCATCAATGAACATTGGCAGGTGGCTATATGTATGTGCTTTCTATTTAATTTTTACACTCAATGCCAGTGAATGACACCAATCATTTATGTCAGAGCTATAATAAGCCGTAAAAAAGCCAACTCCCATGCACCATGGAATGTCTTGTGCAGTATGTTGGCCAACTAAATAATGGCCTATAATTAATAACCTACTTTCAGTTTGATCCGGCTCCTCTCCCTCCAGCCCAATGTCTCGTGGCTCCATAAAGCTCTGACAGCTGATCCCTTGAGAGCAGTGAGATGTGACCTCAGATCATCATTCATCTGCCTTATGGGAACCAAATAACTGGACAATGCGCAACAGAGAGAAGCAAGAACAAGCCAGAAGGTGAGTGGTTTCTATTAGTCTGATGTTTTTATTTTTTATGTTGAATGATAAAGATGCATATTTGTAAAAAGGTAAAATTACAGTGAATACAACTAGTTAGTAGGTGTTTGGTTTAGCTATTATTATTATTACTAAATAACTTACTACTGTTATGCCTTTAGAAGAGCCCATAAAAAAAGAATAATACACCTATTATTCTATTGTGATATAAGGATTGTATCAATACTGTTTATACTATATTTGAGAGTTATCAAAGAGTGGATATATACACTGAAAGATGTTATACTGGGAATTATTTGTGAGAGTAGTTATTTTTCCTATGTATAGATAGAGGGCAAGTGATATTCCATACTCCAAACTCAATCACACACAAGATTAGAGATCTCTTACCCAACTGATATCAGTGTATATATTTTGTGTAATTACTATTACTCTGAATGGTGATTATTTCCAATAGCGGATTAATCAACTGACTGACATCTGCATGATAGAATATTTACCACAAATCTAGAGGGATTTGTTTATTAATTGTTATGTATTTATATTTGTCTTTTTTGTGTTTATCCTAAGTATATAGATATAGATATAGATATAGATAGACCAATAAAGGTTATGTTTAGTTTATCAATAAGAGTTAAAGCTTATCCCTGTTTAATAAATATACTCCAAAGAAAATATATTCTTTGTACAATGACTATGTTTGACTCCACTTGTTTTGTATTGTTTTATTTGATAAACATACCCTAATGCCTCTATAGCACCAACACTGGCTCTTTTTATTAGCGGTGATTATTCTGAATCTCCAATGATGGTATGTGATGATGACTCTTTTTTTTCCACAATCCTTTTTATTGAAAACAATACACAATACATGACAACAAAATAGGGTTAAAATTACAGACTTCACATTAGGACCAAGAATACAAGAGTAATATGATAGCTTTAAACAATGAGAGATAAAATCAGACGCTTCACATTGAAAGCATAAAATATGGCCATGTTTAAAGAAATCAGTCTGTGGATTACCCGTTGCCTTTACACATTTCTACCATGTTTTAGTTAAAAATGTAGTGAAGAGTTTCCTCCTCAGGTCTTAACTTAAACTTTTCCTGAAACAACAGAAAACTGTGAATGAATAATAAAGAAACGAGAAAGAGAGTTAAAAAAAATAAATAAAGATAAACAAAAAGAAAAGACAAGCTAAAACAGCAACAAAAATAAAACAGGGTGGAGGAGAGGCAGTGTAAATGGCAAGTTTAACTTAACTCCTGGTCAGCCTAGGTCTGGGGACCCACTGGTCCCACCTCCAGACTGGGAAGAGGTTGGAGAGCAGTAATTTAGTTCACCGAATTGAAATATTATCCTGGGAGTCAAGCCACGGGGTCCATGTCATCAAGAACTGGGGGTATAAATCCTTCAAGGTATGGGTCATTTTCGGTTTAATCAAGTTGACTCTTTTTTCATTGATGACTGAAATAACACTAAAACAGTGATGTTTTCTGTGTTTTTTTTTCCAGTTTCAGAAAAATATTTAAGTGTTTCCAAAGATGTCTCTCAACATGGCCCTGAATATTTCCTTCAACTCTTCTGAACTTGAATATTTGGAGAATGAATTAGATAATGTAAGAAGAGAGGAAATGACTCTACTAGCTCTTTGTGGCCTCTCCTTATTCATCTGTATTCTGGGCTTGGTTGGAAATGGATTTATGATCTGGCTATTCACTTTCAATATAAAAAGGAATCAGGCCACTGTCTACTTCCTAAACTTGGCCATAGCAGATTTCTTGTATCTTGCTGGATTATGCATTTATTCTTCATATATTATCTGTTTGTTAAATGGTGTAAATATACCGAAAAGCTATGATGCAATAATTGGCAAGACTTCAATGATTTTGCATCATATAGGGTTTGATGCCAGCTCCTTTTTGTTGGCTGCAATCATTGTGGAGAGATGTGTGTTAGTCCTCTTTCCATTGCATAATGGATTAGGTCCAAAGTACAGATCCACTATTGTTTGTGCTTCCCTATGGGTCCTGGCTATATTGATCATGGCACTGGAAGGCTTTGTCTGTTTGTACAATACTGACGATCTAACTCCAGGAACCGATGGTTGCTTACCAATCCACACATTCACCACAGTCCTGTTTGCAATAGTTGTATTATTTATGATATTTTCCACTATTGTTCTTATCGCTGAAATCCAGAAGACCTCAAAGTTCTCTTCAGCCTCCAAAATTATATATTGTTCTCCTTCTCACTCTTCTGATTTTCTTAATTTCAGTTGTTCCTGTAAGAGTGTTTAATGTGCTCATGTTGTTTAATGTTTATACTTTTATGAACCACATAATCTTCTTCATTCATTCATTCTATATGCACAGGTGTCTATGGCACGGCCAACCCTTACATTAACATTCTAGTGGGGAGGTGGGGAAAGGTGAGGCCTATCAAGAAGGCTCTGGAGAGGGTCTTCCATGGAGAGACATAATGAAGAAATCTGTGATATAAAGTATTCATTAAACATCGCAATGCTTCACTGAAGGCCTATAAGAACATTGCCAATGAAGATCTTCATTCCCCTGTGACGGCTTAGTGACTCACTCCAATATAAATCAAGCTGTGCTGTTATTTCTCTCATATATGAATAAAATGTTACTTTGCACCAGTATTTAGAAATGTTTTTTTATGTTGGGAAAGCAAATCAGTACAAGGTGGTTTGGAATTGGCCCGTGTCTATGAGGCCATAGTATACTCTACTTCTAACTATGGCCTAATAACTTAACATTTCACTTATTATTAGTACCATAACTGCACTCCACCAGATTCCCTGCACATCTTAAACAAACTTATGTTGTGGAACTAAGATAAAGAGCATGGTCAGAATTTCTCCCATCTCCTCCTCTCCTTCACTCACCTCCTCCTCCTCCTCCACCTCCTCCTCAACCTCCTTCAACTCCTCCACAACCTCCTCCACCTCCTAATCCACCACCTCCTCCTCCTCAACATCCTCCTCCACTCTCTTCCACCGCCTCCTCTCCTCCACTCTCCTCCTCCTCTCCAATACCCCCATGGCCAGTTCTCTCTCCTCTCTCTCCTCCTTGCCTCTCCTCCTATTCTCTTCCCATCCTCTCCACTCCTCTCCCCGCCTCCCTCCATTTCAATCTCAAAAATAAAATAAGGATAACAGAAAAACTGTTTTTGTGTATATATTTGTGATGTAAAAAAAAAATTATGTTTATATGTAATTGATAACTTTTGAGGCATATGGTGGGGGTATAGGGTGAGGTGTTGTTTATGTGTTGACCTGGATCCAAATGTATCTATGTGTGTTATTTATTCTACAGTATGTGTATTTGTAGTATGTGTAATCAGTATATATGTGTAATCAAAATGTATGTGTAAAACAGTTCTGCTGATAATTGAAAATAATTTAACTGTAAGAACCTGCTCTCCATTATCACTTACTCTCTCTCTCTCTCTCTCTCTCTCTCTCTCTCTCTCTCTGTATCCAACCTCCAACTCTCTATCAACCACCATCTCTTCCAGACTATATCCAATCCACACTCCTATTCTTGTTAGCCATTTGTTTCTCCTTCACACTTATCATAAACATTTCCTCTTTCCATCTTTTCCCCACTCTTTTTCCAATACAATATTTTGCTCCTTCATTGACTTAGTAGATGCTTCTAATAACTAGGAGGAAGAGGAGGGAGTTGAGACCCCTAAGTGCGAGATGGAACATAATCTGCTACAAGTACCCAGAAGTGGTCACATTGTTTCCAATAAGCATACAGACAAACTCCTTCATAAGTGACATTCAGCACATAATATATGAAGCTGGTAGCATTTATAAAACATGTATGTCCAAAAGGTCATCTTTTGGTGAGATGTCCACCATGGTTATGTGTTTTAGCCACTGTCAGGGGTGTAGGAGCCAGAATAATTGGGGGGGGGGGGGGGATACAGCTCATTGTATACAAAGGTTGTAGAAAAGGTAATACATACATACATAGAAAATTCATGGGGGATTTGTCTCCCCCCGTTTAACACACCCATGGCCATTTTTCTGCCACTTAATAACAATTACCACATATTTTATATTTATATTAATAACAGAAAAGATTATAAAACATCTGGCTCCTCCTTATCACTAATCATGTGGCTGAGCAGAAGTACGGGTGAAACAATTACAGTATTTAGGTTATGTACAAGTTATAATATTAGATTTCACTCACTCTATATAATTGGAAAGTTGTCAGACCAGTTTATCATAAATTACACACCGTGTTTGCCAAATTTTATTTCCTATACACCATGTACAATATTTGCCTGTGTAGTGTTGCAGACTGGCGTGTAATGCCATGCACTGAGCAGCACCCTCCCTGCCAAGCTGCAGTCATTTAACATGTTTTATTTATTTATTTATACAGTGTATATATATAATTAAATATATTGCGATCACAAAGTAGAAAACCAACAAACCTCAATGTATAGTAGTATTTGTTACAGGTGACATGGTAGTATATTATAATCAGTTATTTCCTATATTATATTTTGAAGAACCAGAATAGAACTTTGGCAAAGTCTTCTTATAAAACTAAAGGGGCACCGTAGTGGTAAAACAAGTGATGGCTTAAAAATGTATCTAGCACAATGAAATGCCTATTTGCCTAATTATATACATGTATTAATTGTTATTATGTTTTACAATTTCCTCTGTACATCTCCAGAGGGCTGCCATGTTGGTCTCGCTCCCTCCTTCCAACACTTACTGTGTGAGGTGGTGGGAAGCTGTGAATCTCTATACTGCATATTGTAATTCCACAAGACTGTTTCCTCTTGATTTGCAAGATCATAAGGTACTGACTCCTACATTAAAAGATGAGTAATATGACCACATAGAAAAGGAGGAGGGTCAGGCTGTGTGCACCATAAATTTCAGTATGGACATAGAGGAGATTTTATTGGAACTGTCCAGGTTGTTTTTATTTTTTACCTTAAAAAGATTTTTCCTATTAACAGTTCTGCTTCTTCGAAGGAACAAAATATAGTTACATACTTACATAGTAATTGAGGTTGAAAAAATAAGTTTAGCCCATCAAGTTAAACCTTTCAAGATCTTCTCTTTTTTTATTTATTTTTTTATTTTATAAACATACAAAATGTACATAATGATACATAATGTTCATATTCCATACATGTAATTCATTATATTATTCAATTAACAAAATAGGTTTCTAAAAAAAAAACAAAAAAAAAACATTATTTACCATTTATCACACCATTCATTTCATTACTGCAGTTTTTCTGTTTATTACTTATTTGTCATTATTCGTATTGCTTATAACATTTAGTTTATGCTGGAGGAATGGAGGTGAAACCAATCTTTACGTATTCAAATATTTTTCCAAATACGACCAATTTATATAGGGATTTCTTTTAGTCGTTCCTGTTAAAGGCCTTATTGAATTCATAGTTTATTGAAACTATATTTATCACTTCCTGCCAACTTGGAGTCTGAGTATTCTTCCAATTTTTTGTAATATAATCTTTTTTTCCACTAACATTATATGAGATATCAAGTATTTAAGACCTGGGGGGGAATATACTTACTTCTAAATGTAGTATTATTTGCTCTATTTTAAAGTTAATCTCAAAACTCATTATTATGATAATTTGATGTTTACACTGTATCAAAAAGGGTTGCATTGTGTTTGCAGTCCCACCACATACAGTGCCTTGCAAAAGTATTCACCCCCTTGTCATTTTCTGTGTGCTGTTGCCTCACAAACTGGAAGTAATATGGATTGTTTGAGGATTTGCATCATTTAATTTACAGAACATGCCACAACTTTGACGATGTTTTTTTGTTTTTTTATTATTGTGAAGCAAACATGCAAAACATGACATTTTGTTTTTTGCTGAAAGTAATGGTTTTCTTCTGGCCACTCTGCCATAAAGCCCAACTCTATGGAGCGCACAGCTTATTGTCGTCCTATGTACAGATACTCCAGTCTCTGCTGTGGAACTCTGCAGCTCCTCCAGGGCTACCTTAGGTCTCTGTGCTGCCTCTCTGATTAATGCCTCCTTGCCCGGTCTGTGCAATTTTGTGGGTTGCCGTATCTTGGCAGATTTGCTGTTGTGCCATGTTCTTTCCATTTGGTTATGATAGATTTGATGGTGCTCCTGGGGATCATCAAAGATTTGGATTTTTTTTATAATTTAACCCTGACTTGTACTTATCAACAACAATGTCCCTTACTTGTTTGGAGAGTTCCTTGGTCTTCATGGCAGTGTTTGGTTAGTGGTGCCTCTTGCTTAGGTGTTGAAGCCTCTGGGGCCTTTCAAAAAAGGTGTGTATATGTAATGACAGATCATGTGACACTTAGATTGCACACAGGTGGACACCATTTCACTAATTATGTGACTTCTGAAGGTAATTGGTTGCATCCAAGCTTTTTATGGGGGCTACATGACAAAAGGGGTGAATACATCTGTTTTCTTTTTCTAAAAAATAGTTTTATGGATATATTTTTCTCATTTCACTTCACCAACTTAGACTATTGTGTTCTGATCCATCATATAAAATCCAGATTAACAAAACATTGAACTTAAGGCTGTAATGTAATAAAATAGGTAAAAAGTCAAGGAGGGTTAAGACATTTCCAAGGCACTGTAAATTGATTTGCAGGTCAGTGAAGGAAATACGTGTTTGATCCCCTATCAATTAGCAAGATTGATGGCTCCCAGTTGCCTTATATACAGGTAAAGAGCTGAGATTAGGAGCACTCTCTTAAAGGGTCTTGTTAAGGATCTCAAGGCAGCTGGTACCATAGTCAACAAGAAAACAATTGGTAACATACTATGCCGCGAAGGACTGAAATCCTGCAGCTCCCGCAAGTTCCCCCTGCTCAAGACAGAACATGTACAGGCATGTCTGAAGATTGCCAATGAACATCTGAATGATTCAGAGGAGAATTGGATGAAAGTGTTGTGGTCATATGAGACCAAAATCAAGCTTTTTGCCATCAACTCAACTGTTTGGAGGAAGAAGAATGCTGCCTATATCCCCAAGAACACCATCCCCACCCTCAAACATGGAGGTGGAAACATTATGCTTTGGGGTTGTTTTTCTGCTAAAAGGACAGTACAACTACACCGCATCAAAGGGACAATGAACAGGGCCATGTGCCATCAACTCTTGGAAAATAACCTCCTTCCCTCAGCCAGTGCATTTAAAATAGGGCATGGATGGGTATTCTAGCTTGACAATGACCTAAAACACACAGCCAACGCAACAAAGGAGTGGATCAATAAGAAGCACATTAAGGTCCTGGAGTGACCTAGCCAGTCTCCAGACCTTAATCCCATAGAAAATATGTGGAGGGAGCTGAAGATCCGAGTTGTCAAACATCAGCCTCGAAAACCTTAATGACTTGGAGAGGATCTGCAAAGAGGAGTGGGACAAAATACCTGCTGAAATATGTGCAAACCTGGTTGCCATCTACAAGAAATGTCTGACCTCTGTGATTTCCAACAAGGGTTTTTGCCACCAAGTACAATGTCGAAGTTGTCAAATACTTATTTCCCTCATTGACCTGCAAATCAATTTATAACTTTTTTAACATGGGTTTTTCTTGGTGTTTTTGTTTTTTTGTTATTTTGTCTCACTGTTAAAATACACCTACCCTTACAATTTCAGACTGATTATTTCTTTGTCAGTGGACAAACATTCAAAATCAGAAGGTGATCAAATACTCCCCCCCCCCTCCACTGTGTTTTGTTCCATCTTGCTATATGAGCCAAAATGATTGCATCATGGATGTCTGTAATCGCTCGGGATGATAATCCACCTTCGATGAATGATCTTTTGACAATTATTAGTTTTAACCTAGGTTTTTCCCCCCATTTAGATAATGATTTATCATTCTCTGAATATCTTTTAATAGGTACTTTGGCAAAACTTTTGGATTAGCCCTAAGAAATTATTAGATTTTAGGAATTATTACCATTTTTATTATTTCTATTCTTGCCTTCCAGGACATTTTTACAGCCTTCCATTCATTTAAGATAGATCTTATTTGTTTACTTATGTTTTCAATATTTACTTTCAATATCCTATTTGTTTTAAATTAAAATTTCAGACCCAAACCTTGATATTTGAGTTTTACTTATCCCTCTTGATATTACATCAGTTTTCAGATAATTTATTTTTAAATATGATATATGACCAAACTCTTCCAAGAGTTTTTGCAAGTGATATAAAGATTTATCTGGTTCTGTTAATGTCAAGATTATATCATCTGCAAAAAGTTGTATTTTGTATTCATATTTTCCAATCGTTATTCCTTTTATTCCAGTTGAGATTCTAAGTATTTGTGCCAATGGTTCTATAAATAATACAAATAATATTGGAGATAGTATTTGAGATTGTACATTTCTCGGTTTCAAATCCATATCCTGAAATTAATGCTCTAGGATTTGTGTATAGAGCTCCTATGGCATTGGACCCGAAATTTGCAAAACCAAATTTTAACAGGACTGTCTTTAAGAAGTCCCATCTGACTCTGTTGAACGCTTTTTTGGCATCTAGTGACAGAGTCAGCATGGGAACCCTATTTTTATTTGAATAGGACATTACATCTAAAAGGCGCCTGGTGTTGTCCGAGTTTGTCTACTGGTTAGAAAGCCAGTTTGGTCTGGATGTATTAGTTTTAGAATAATAGAGTTTAGTCTACTGGATAATATTTTTTAATACATTTTTATGTCTCCATTTAGGAGCGATATGGGTCTATAGTTTATGTAATTCTCTGGATTTTTATCTGGTTTTAAAATGTTTATTATTCTAGCATCTGTCATTTTAGGCAGGATCTCACCTTTATATTTTATATTGTATAAATGTGTAACTAATTCTTTAGAAAATAATTTGTAAAAATGGTTAACAAAGCCATCTAAACCCAGCCCTTTGTTAGTTTTTACATTTTGTATTTCCATTATTATCTCTTTCTGAGTGATTTCTTTGTTTAACAACTCTAGATCTTCTGATTTTTGGCAAACTAATCTTTGACAGAAACTAGTCTACATATATTTTGTTTGGTTTTATTAATTCTTCATTCGAGTCAAGGTTGTATAATGTTTTCTAAAATTTTAGAAAAATATCTCTTATTTATTTGGGCTGGTAATGGCTCTTATTATCATAGCCTATCAAATAATTTATTTTTTGCTGTTTGGTTTTCTTGAGTTTGTTCCCTAGAAATTTACCCATTTTTGTTGCTCTAAAAAATTATATTGTTGCTATCTGATTGGTGCTGTAAGATCTTTTTAATTTATATATTTATTTTATTAATATCATTAGTAAAAGCTTGGGGTTTAATTTATTATGTTTCTGTAAATTGTCTAATTCTAGGTATAATTCTCTAAGAGGGTTACCATTCTTTTTCCTAATATTTGCCTCTTTAGAAATTTATATTCCCCGAATAGCGACCTTATGGGCACACCAAACAGTAGATGGTGATATCATAGGGTTGACATTATCTGAAAATAATTTCTTCTTTCATATTTTTTATTTGGTTTTGATCTCTAAATATATAGGTACATATTTTCCAAGGTTTTCTTTTTTTATTATATTGATTATCTCTAATATTTAAACTAATCAAAGAATGATCTGACCACGGAAACGATATTGGACCTTCTGAGTGAGTAATGTTAGTAATTATACTGTCTGTAAAGAAATAATCGATTCTTGAATAAGAGCTGTGTCTTTTGGAAAAGAAAGTGTAATCTCCAGAATCTGGATTGAGTAGTCTCCATATATCAAATAATTCATAATTTAGTATTTCTTTATAAAATGTATAGGCTGTTTCGTTTATAATTCTGACTGATTTAAGTGTTTTTTCTGAAGATCTATCATTTTTAGGGTCAATAATCCTATTATAGTCCCTGCATATTATCATTGCTCCTTTTTTCACCTTATATGCTTTTTTTAAGATTTTATTTCAGGAAGTTTATTTGTTTCTTATTGGGAAAGTCTATATTAACCAGGTTAAGTCTATATTATTTAATTTCCCGATCCAAATAATAAATCAAATTTTGAGTCAATTATCTTATTTTCTTCTTAAACTTGTAGATGTCTACTGAAAATAATGGATACTCCTCTGGTTTTAGTTCTTTAGCAGGAATCGATTGAATATGAGAGATATTTATTCCTAAGTTAATATATTGTACCAGTCTTCCAATAAGTCTCCCCTCAAAAACATCTGGGAGGATTTGTCTCCACCATCCCCCTAGTTCCTACACCCATGGCCATTTTTCTGACACATATTAATAATAAGCACATATTATATATTTATATTTGTAGCAGAAAAGAATGTAACACATCTGCCTCCTCTTTATCACTAATTATGTGGCTGAGCAGAAGTATGGGTGAAACAATTACAGTATTTAGGTTATGTAAAAATTAAAATATTAGATTTCACTCACTATATAATTGGAATGTTGTCAGACCAGTTTATCATAAATTACACACCATGTTTGCCAAATTTTATTTCCTACACACCCTGTACAATATTTGTATGTGTAGTGTTGCAGACTGGCGTGTAATGCCCTGCACTGAGCAGCACCCTCCCTGCCAAATTGCAGTCATTTAACATGTTTTATTTATTTATTTATACAGTGTATATATATATATATATAATTAAATATATTTCGATCACAAAGTAGAAAACCAACAAACCTCAATGTATAGTAGCATTTGTTACAGGTGACATGGTAGTATATTATAATCAGTTATTTCCTATGTTATATTTTGAAGAAACAGAACAGAACTTTGGCAAAGTCTTCTTATAAAACTAAAGGGGCATCGTAGTGATGGCCTTAAAATGTATTTGTGTATCTAGCACAATGAAATGCCTATTTGCCTAATTATATACATGTATTAATTATTATTATTTTTTACTATTTCCTCTATACATCTCCAGAGGGCTGCCATGTTGGTCTCGCTCCCTCCTTCCATCACTTACTGTGTGAGGTGGTGGGAAGCTGTGAATCTCCATACTGCATATTGTAATTCCACAAGACGGCCAGAGGTTTCCTCTTGATTTGCAATATCATAAGGTACTGACTCTTACATTAAAAGATGGGCCATATGACCACATGGAAAAGGAGGAGGGTCAGGCTGTGTGCACCATAAATTTCAGTATGGACATAGAGGAGATTTTATTGGAACTGTTCAGGTTGCTTTCATTTTTTACCTTAAAAATATTTTTCCTATTTACTGTTTTGCTTCTTCGAAAGAGCAAAATATAGTTACATACTTACATAGTAATTGAGATTGAAAAAATACTTTTAGCCCATCAAGTTCAACCTTTTAAGATCTCCTCTGATCTGCAATATGTGGATTAGTTGTTAATTGATCCAGAGGAAGGCAAACAGAAGAAAAAACAAGAGCAAGTTTGCCAATTGCTTCCTGTCCCCAGATACTGGCGATTGGATTCCTCCCTGGATCATTACTCCCCTCTCTAATTAACCAGGATAACCCTGAATAACCTTTTTATTTAAGAATATATCCAATCCCTTTTTAAAGTTATCTATCGAATCCGCTGTCACACCTCCTCGGGTAGAGAATTCCACAGATTAACCACCCTTCCTGTGAAGAACCCTTTTCTTTCTTTGAGGTGGAATCTTTTTACTTCTAACCTCCAGGGATGTCCTCTTGTCAGTTGGAAACCTCTTGGCACAAAAAGCTCCCCCCGACAAATCTTTATACTGACCCTGGATGTATTTATATAAGGTAATCATATCTCCTCTTAGACGCCTTTTTTCTAGAGAAAATACGTTTAATTTGGTTAGTCTTTCTTCATAACTTAGCCCCTCCATTCCCCTTATTAGTTTTGTTGCCCTTATCTGTACCTTTTCCAGCTCTAAAATGTCCTTTTTATGAAGTGGTGCCCAAAACTGTACTCCATATTCCAAATGAGGGCGTAAGAGTCTCGATCGGACCCGCATTCCAGAAATAATGCAATCTTAATAAATCAGTAAATATTATATTCTAGTTCCATATTATATTGATTAACACATTGATTGCCGGGATCAATATAACAATGAAGTTAAACATATACAAATGTATTTTATATTGCAAATTTGCAAGCTTGAGAATGTTATGCTATTAATATTAATACCTTACATCACTTTCCCTTTAATTATGAATACAGTATTGTGTGTATATTTGCATTTACAGTGCTACGGATAGGACTTTAACCCCCTTGCGGGTCCTCTCTAGTACCCGTTGACTGTTTGACTCCATTTACGGGTTATGGGTTTGAATACCAGGGGATTCGTACCAATATAATAGCGATTTTTAAGTTACCGGCTTGACAGATCAAAGGATTTGTGGCCTCGGAGTTCAAATTTCAAATCTTGTAGTGTTTCGCCACCTGTAACCCGCAGGTTGCTTTACGTGGTCAATTTAATAGCCGTAAGTCTTGAGGGCTACGCTATGGGCTACGGTTACGGGCTATGGTTTTACACATCAATCAATCCACTCTACTGGTAAATGTAGATAATGCTTTGGGGCCTCATTCTATTATCGGCTGTAAATCGGCCATAAGGCTGCGATTCCTTGCGGTTGTTCTGTTAACTCGCAATTCTATTATACGGCCCCGCAAGGATCTCCTCTTACGGCCGGCCGTATATCTTGCAACCGGCCGTAAGCTCAGAAATCTTTAAAGTCAAAAATAAATTCAAGCCTGCATTGTACAGCTCTGTAAATGCTAGGGATCATATTGGGGGACATGAGGATTAATATTAACCCCCTCTCAAGCTTGCACATCAGCCCAAATCAGAGTTTAAATTAACTGTTTATTTTCCGGCCGCAGCGTGGGCGGGTCTGAGTTGCTCCAAGCACTCTGGACTTTTTACATGGATATTTGACATATATTAAAAAAAAAATATTTTACGGATTTGAGTATAGGGGAAATTTGTGCTATTTTTGCTAACACCTAAAATCACTTTATAGTCTTCTCAGAGTGCAGGATGGCTTTATTTGGGCTATATTTCGTGCTTAATTGGTGCTAGCGGGACCTCTTTCCTGCGAGTAAGCTGCGGCTAGCTTTTAGCCTTGCAGAGAGGGTTCCTGGAGCAATAGAATTGCAAATAGGATTTTCTTACGGCCGTTTTCCTTGCGGCCGTTTTAGATGAAAGGCTTTCCTCCGGCGCGAGCGGCCGCAAGGGATAGCAAGGCACCGGCCGCAAGCCTGCTGGAATCCCCAGCCTGAGGGGAATAGCTTGCGGCCGGTCCTTGCGGCCCCGCATCTCCTACGGCCGTAAATAGAATGAGGCCCTCGGTGTGTATGGTACTTAGTTGAATATATATATATCTTAATGGGAAGGTATTGAAATATATGTTCTTAGAATATTTACAAACAAGTTGAGAGCTGAAATATAAATTTTGTTCTAAATGTTATTTGTGCATTTAATAATTAATTATTTTTTTAAGGACAGATGGTGAAACAGATATCTCAAGTATTTGTTTTTCTTAACTAATGAGATATAGCCAGTGGAAATTCTGAAGTTTAATTTACTTAATTACTTTATAATGTAAGTTTATGACAAAATCTCATAGTAACTGACAGTTTGTATTGTAATATAAATTAAAGAGCAAATACAGTATGAAGTTATGAAATATGCATATTACACATGAATCACAATATGTATATGCAAATATAATACTTGCTATTATTATTATTACTAGCGACTTGCCCGTCAAAAAATGACGGCAATGTGATGTATATGTTTGTCAAGTTGTTTAGTTATTAACATATATTTTTGACACTTGTAAGTATTTTAATATGAACATTTATTTTTGTAAAATGTTGATGTAATGGTTTTTTAAAATGTAATTTTTATCTGAAGAATTGTTAACTTTAATATACATTGAATGAATAGGAAAGCAAAAAGTAAAAAGCATTCTTGAAACGTTGGGAATTTTAACATGAAGTTTAAAATATATGTAAGCAATAACCTTCAAAGTATATATTTTGAAACTTGAACTTTATTTTTTATGTAAGTTTAGAAGTTGAGAAAACATTGATATAATTTTGAACATTATAAACAGGAACATAGTGAATACATTTTGTAACCTAATTTTTAATTAAAAGTATTAACATTTGAATGTAAAAACAATTGACCTTTAAATTAATCAGTATTAACATGAAATTTCTATCACAATAATTGTTAACTTAAATATACATTGAATGTAGAGGAAGGCATACAGTAAAACTCTCCTTAAAACGTACGTAATTAAAGTAATTCATTACTGAGCACATAAACTGGCGATAAACATTAATGTATTTAGTAATCTTAAGATAACAGACAATATTTACATTGTGACTTAAAAGGTGCTTGACCTCTTAACATCCACTTTGTAATCTGTTGAATGAAATAACTTTAAAATATATATTTTAAACTTGTAACATTAGAAACATTAACATAGTGACTTAACATTTTAACATAATTTTTACTAAAAATGCAAGGCAAGTATTTTGTGAGGCGAATCATTCATAAACAGTACTTTCATTAATTATGACTGAATTAAACAACCAATTGTTATGTATTTTGGAATGCTTTGAAAAAATGTTGGCATCTTTAATTTGTATCCTGCAAAGTTATAGTACTTCATAGTAGACAATGTTTTTAGTAAAAATACGTCCATCTTCTAATAAATCACCTTGACTTTCATTGTTTTCAATGTAAACTTTAATAGCCTGTGGATTTTTGCACCGTGACAACGCAACGTACAATTGACCATGTGCAAAAACTGGTTCTTCCAAGTAAATACCCACAGATTTGAAAGTTTGACCTTGTGATTTATTAATGGTCATGGCAAATGCCATAATAATGGGAAATTGTCTTCTTTAAAGTATAAAAGGGAGACTACTTTCACTTGGTGCTAAATCTATTCTTGGTATGAAAACTCTCTCTCCTTTATGGGTCCCAGTTAAAATTTCAGCATCTATAAAATGGTCCTTTAATTGTTGAACAATTAATCTTGTGCCATTGCATAGGCCTTTTTTTGGGTTCATATTTCGTAGTAACATGATAATTGCACCTTTCTTTAGCTGCAAAATATGTGGTGGCATTCCAGAAGGAGTTAAAGAGTTAATGAATTCAGTTGAAAAGTTTGCCTGACTTTCATTGTCATCAGCAAGTACAGAATCAGCACTGTGATAATTTCTTTGTGGTGCATTAATTTTTTTTAAGATTTCATTATTGAGTATTAATGCATCTTTATTTTTACACGTCAGTATAACTTGGTTGGCAAGCTCAGAATATTCTTCGTTATTTATGCTCCCTTCAAATATAGCCGATATAATATTTTGTTGACAAATCATATGAGGTGGTATCTCTACAGTGTCGTCAGGTAAATGTAGTATTTTTTCTGTTCTTCCTTCTCCAATTTTAATAAGCCAATCATTGAAATCAGTTTGGCCTTCTGATCTCATATTTTGTTGCAGTTGAAGATGGGTAAAATGTTTCCATACTGTACTTGACTTTATACATGTTTCAATAATGTCTGTTCGATTTCCATGTACAACGACAGGTAATGTTTGTCTAAAATCGCCACCCAACAAAATTACCTTTCCACCAAATGGAAAAATATTATCCATGACTTCACGAAGCAAACGGTCAATACATTGGAGGGCATAGCATGACATCATTGTGGCCTCATCTATTATAATTAATTTACATTTCTTCAATTTCTTTGCTTGTAAGGATGTCATGCGAATATCTGACACTGAATTTTCCAAAATAGGCACTGGCAGTTTGAATCCACTATGAACAGTTCTTCCACCTTCTAATAAAAGTGCAGCAATTCCAGTAGTGGCAAACGCCATTGCTATTTGTCCTTGTGCTCGTACTGAACTCATTAATAAATTGTACAAATATGTTTTCCCTGATCCGCCAGGTCCATCAAGATAGAAATAACGCTCTGTCACCATGTCATCATCTATAGCATTTTTAATGGCATGAAATGCTTGCAATTGTAGTGTATTTAAAGTTGCAAGTCTTTCTTCTGTTCTTTCTGCTTGTAGTTGAATGTCATAGTCTTCAAAGTTAATGTCATCTATTAGACCTGGATCAGGCAAATTAAAACTTGCACAACTTAATCCATGAGTTAAAAAGACTTCTTGAATTTCCATTAAGGCTTTTAAGTGTGCAATGGGTTCATTGTATCGTCGCATAAAGTCTTCAGCCATATTACTTTTAAAAGTCTCCCACAAAGCTAATGCATTTGGAGCATTTGAGAAGATACAAATAAAAGCAAATTGTTCTCTCATCTGTCGTGGCATTTGACATTGTGCTGCTTCTTCTAAACATCTTTCCCACTCTGTATCATCAGCGAGTAAGTTTCTATTTCTTGCAGCTAAATGGAAGGATTCATATACAATGTCATTAACAGTTCTTAATTGTTCAAAACTTTGTGCTCCTGGAACATTTAAAAGTAATATCCGTAAGCAAAATCGTTCAACATCTCTTGGACTGACTGTGTAAATTCGTGGAATTATTTTATTGCCTCTGGTTTTTCTTGCTCTCCATAATCCATTCACAAAAACATAGTGATATGGAATTTCAATATATAAGTATTGTGTTGCTTGAGCATCAGTGGAATTTAATGCAAACCATGCAGTTAGTGTAGTGTGACGATCTTCACTTTGGGCCAATGCATTCATTTCATTTCCAGAATGGAAATAGACTAAATGTCGTTGTGGCAAATGTACTGCTAACCTATATACTGCATGTGATCTATCATGCATTTCAAATTTTAAAAGCCGCCACATAGCTTCTGGCGCACTGACATAGCGAGCATCTACATGAGATGCAAGTTCATCATGTACTAACTCACTACTTTCAGGGTTGTCTGCACTTTTGACGACTACAGTAGCTGCATCGTAACCTTTGTAAATATATTTGTAGACATATTTAATGGATTTGATGGAAGTGCAGGCTTCTATGTTGATGTGGGCGTTGTACTTCATGAGTAAATGTGGATTGTAGGGTACTACATATCTATTGTCCACTTTTTTTCCACGAATAATGGCACTATCTCCTTCTCTTCTTTTATAAAGTGGATATCCATCACAATTTGCATATGTTTTGTCTCTATAATCTTTTGGAAAATCTTTTGAACATTGATTATTTTCCATACATGGTGATTGTGGATTAAGGTCTCCACAGGGTCCATGAATCATGCGATGAGTAACAATCTCATATAGTCTACCATATAGTTCTGGATCCGGTAGTTCAGCAACTATGACTGCATCCACTTTGTCCGAAGTATCTAATTTATCTTTCTCTTGAATTATTATGAGAAGATGTGCATGTGGAAGGCCTCTTTTTTGAAATTCAATGGTATATACATAAGCAAGACATTTGCCAAATAACTGATTTATAGTGAAGTCACGTATTAATTCATTTAATTTGATCTTAAAAACTCTGGCTACTAAATCTGGTCGATCTGAAGCACTTTGTCCAAGAAGTAGATTTTGATTAATTTCTGGCCATTGTGGATTACATGTAAATGTCACAAATAAATCTGGTTTTCCAAATTTTGTCACAATAGCCATAGCATCATTGTATCTTTCTCTCATATTTCGAGGAGATCCTTGAAAGGAAGATGGTAAAATGATGGCTTTGCCAGCTGTCATGTCTCTGCTTGTAGCCACGTCAGCAACATAGTCCATGAGTCCACAATATTGTTCTACACGTAGTTTATCTTGTTGATATTTTATAAAGTTTAAATTATTTGCCTCAACTTGCAAATATGAATCAATAATCCATTGTTGTGTTAGTTTCCCACCACATAAAATTGGATTAAATTCATCTCTAATGGCAATTTGAGCAACTTTAAATTCAAGCATAGAAACATTATTTCGGATTCTGGCTTTAGCATTTGGGTAACTGGGAAGGGTTAATTGTGGTTGCCAACCTGCTTCTCCGTGTGGGAAAAAGATGGGATATGTCATTGGATCTAAATTTGGACTTAAAATATTAATATTAATAAATGGTTGGTCCTCATTTCTGGGATATACTCTAATGTCTCTTTGAAATGGTGGTTCTCCTTCATCATTGTGAAAGACCATTGCAACCTCATTTGATGTTGGCAAGTTATAACGATGTTTATCAGTATGTCTGTCTCTTTTAAGCACCATATTAACCTTTGGCATGGGTAATTGATGTCTTTGTGCATGAAGTAGTTGTTCATTTTCTACTTCTGCCAATTTTTTGTAAGCTTTACTGTAGGGATTGTTGTCCATAATGTTATTTAGCTCTATAAAAACACTGGGTAAGCATTTTTTATTTTCTTCCATCTGCATACGTTGGTCAACAGCTTCCATTGTATCTAGGACATATAGTTGAGCGAATTTTCTTTGCTCTCCTTCCTCTGGATGTAAATGTGAAGTCCGATGATAAATTTGTCCTTGGACTTTAAAACAGTAAGGACCATGTCCTGGTACATTAGCAGCCAATGTTGCCCCCATAGATGCAAATGATATGGCACTATTGTAGGATCTTATGTTTGTCTTAAAATTGTTGTAATTTGGAAAAGTAGGTTCAGTCATAATATTTAGTAAATAGGTTGGAAATTGTTTCCTTTGTGGAAGTTTGAACTTTCCTTTTTGACAACAACTAATAAATTGTCCATCTCGGGGTCTCTCCTGTTTAAAATAATAAGCCTCACAAAATTGACATTGAGTAGTCATGTCCCCACAACTATGAACCTCTACTGCTAAAGACTTCAGTAAAGGACAATTTGCAAAGCATATTGGATGTTGACTTTGATATTCATCAGATGAAAAGTCATGAAATGTTTCAACAACAGGTTCTAAATGTTTAGTTTTTTTTGTAGATTTTCTTGGTATATGTTGGACTTGTTCGGTTGAAATGTCCTGTAGGTTTTTAGTAAGAGTTTGTAAATGCTTTGTTTTTGTAGTTGTTTTTTTTGGTCTGTCTTGACTGGTATGTTGTAAAATGTCATCTGATGTTTTAGGAACAGTTTGTAAATGCTTTATTATTTTTTTATTTTTTTTGGTTGTATCTTTCATTTTTGCAGCTGATATTCTTTTATTTGCAAGTCTTTTGCGTTCTTTTTCTCGTCGAATTTCTTTCTCCTCCGGTGTCTGCTGGGCGGCCCATCTCTCTTGTCTTTCTCTAGTTTGACGTCTTTTCTTCTCTTCTTTGGTCTCGTTATCAGCCATATTAATCTGTAAAGGGAAAAAAATAAATGTAATTGTGTATATTTAAATTTGTAATTCCTGTTAAAGATTATTGTGCACAATTGGTGAAATAAAAGGCAAATCATGAATGTATCATTTATATTTAGTTAAATTTATAATTCCTGTCTTCACTGGCTAAGAATTTGGCCAATGGAATACTGCTGGAAATAAGCATGTAACATATTTATTTAAAATAATGGTTTTATTTATTAAAAACTTTGTTTGTGGATAGATATTTACCACTGCAAAACTTCTTTGCTGAAAAAAAAAGTGATGTGATTATTGAGCTATGTATTGCATAGTAGCAATTTAAATAAAATAAGGGAGATAGTAAATTAATTATTTTATTTTTCTGTTGACACGGATGCAACTGAAAGCAGTTTCTTTAGTTTTATACTTTAGTACTTATTATATTTTACCTTGGTTGAAGTGTGATTTAAATCCGAATGTTTGTTGGTCCTCGTTTCAAAATCGTTGTCCAATGGTGTGGTCCTCTGTTGGAAGTCCTCGTCCGATGGTGTGGTCCTGTGGCGATAGCCCCCGTCCGATATTGTGGTCCTGTGGCGATATCCCTCGTCCGATGTTGTGGTCCGTTGGTGAAAGTCCTCGTCCGATGGTCTGGTCCTGTGTTGAAATTCCTCGTCTGCTGGTCTGGTCCTGTGTTGAAATTCCTCGTCTGCTGGTCTGGTCCGAGTCCTCGTCCGATGGTCCGGTCCTGTGGAAAAAGTCCTCGTCCGATTGTCTTCACGCAGTATCTGTTGTAATCTAAAATAGAAAATGTTGTTTGAGTGAAATGTCTGTTAAATAAATTAAAAATGTATTAATTTGACTGTATTGTATGAGTTATGGTTATTTTTTTCTATCTTTGTTTTTTTTTACTTTCTGTACAATCCGACAACTTTTGTTATTGTTATTGAAGGTTCTTAGTAAGGCTTGTGGGTTGTGATATATTAAATAAGATGTGTTTATGTTATTTTTTGTACAATCCTGTTTTGTGCACACCACTTGTGGTATAGTTATTTAACCTTTATTGGGATGGTTATAGTTAGTGAAACATGAAATAATATAATTAAGGTAGTTTGCTATGTGTTTGTGTTAGTTTTTGACAATCCTGTTTGGTGCGCATCACTTGTGCAAAACTTATTTCTTCTTGATTGTACAGGTTATAGGTTGTTAAACATTAAAGAAGAATGTTAATATAGTTTGCTATGAGTTTGTGTGATTTTTTGTACAATGCTATTAGGTGCACAACACTTTTGTTATTCTTATTTTTGCTTCTTTGTAAGGCTTATAGGTTGTTAAACATTGAATAAGAAATTCTGTTTTGTGTGTAGCAGTTTGTGTCTCATTCAATTGCGATTTGGCTAATTGAATCGTGCCCTAAATAAGCACATAGCATATTTTTTTAAATAAGTTTTTAGTCATTGAAAAACTGTATTTTTGATATTTTTTTATTAACTAAAACCTTAGTTTAAAGAAATTGTTATGTTGTTCTTTAGAGCCCTATTCAATTGGGCAAATTGCAATTGAATGAGGTCCTTTGTGTGTACCATATGTTGCATAGTTTGGCCCTCATTCAATTGCATTTTTTACAATGTAATAGTACTCTAAGGCCGTCATTGAATTGAAATGTTGAAATTTGAATAGGGTTGTAAATAAGCACATCACATATATTTGTTAAAATAGAATAAGGGACTAAAAGTTCTTATTTATAGCCATATTTAATTGTCCAAAATAGCAATTGAATGAGGGCCTTTGGTTACTGCATTTGTTATATTGTGAGCTCCTCATTCAATTGTGTTTTGGCCAATGGAATAGAGCTGAATATCAGCACAGAGCATATTTTTTTACGGAATTTTGTATTTAGTGAACTTGTATCCAAAAGCAACGTGTTCACAAAAGAAAAATTTCCTTTAAAAAATATGCTCTGTGCTTATATAGAGCCCTATTGAAATGGGCAAATCACATTTGAGTGAGGCCCTTGGCCATTAAAGATATATAGGTCCTCATTGAATTGCAATTTTGCCAATTGAAGAGGGCTCTATATAATCACATAACATATTTATTGAGCAAAGTTTTTAGTTATTGAAAACCTTGATTGTGGTTAGAAGTTCAGTAACTAAAAAGTTCTGTTTCAAAAATATGTTATGTGCTTATATAGAGCCCTATTCAATTGAGGAAGTCGCAATTGAATAAGGCTCATGGTTATTTCTTGTTTATACTTAATACTTTACCTTGATTGAAGTTTTGAATGACAGACGGTCCCCTCCTGCCAATCTTCATCCGCTGGTCTTCTTGTAGTGTCTGTTTGAAAAAGAAAGTGAAATAGTTATTTGTATATTTATAATTTTTCATCTAGCAAAGCATGGCCTTTTGAGCATGTAATGTCTTGTTGTATCTTACCTCTTCTTCTTTGTTGGTGTTCTTTTAAAGGGATTGTGCTTCACAGTGCACGGTGCAAATTGTTGAGAGACGCTATTGATGCAGAGTCTGTTTGAATATTAAAAGAAATAGAAAGATTCAGCTTTATATGATCTATTGAATTGCAGTAAATTAATTCAATTAACCTTATTTTTTGTTGGGGGCTACACACATATGTCACATACATGAAGCACATTACATAGTTTAATGTAATTATTTTGTGTACGTGTGACATATCAGTATACATGAGTCAAATTTAAATGGTTAAATTAACCTTATAGTTTTTTTTTCCAACACACATAAATGTGTGTGTGTGAGATGTAACTATAGATGATACACATATATGTGCGTGTGACATATCAGTATACATGAGATATAATGTCATTTAAATGTAGTTGTTTACTGATTTTGTTGTAAGCTAATTTTGTTGCAGTGGCAATACACATAAATGTGCGTGTGACATGTCACTATGAAGGGGCAATACACAGAAATGTGCATGTCACATGTCACTATGAAGGGGCAATACACAGAAATGTGCGTGTCACATGTCACTATACATTATACACATATATGTCCGTGTCACATGTCACTATACATTATAGACATATATGTCGGTGTCAGATGTCACTATGAAGGGGCAATACACAGAAATGTGCGTGTCAGATGTCACTATACATTATAGACATATATGTGCGTGTCACATGTGACTATACATTATAGACATATATGTGCGTGTCGTCACTATACATAAAGCTCTGTTTAATATTAAATTATGTTTTTTTGTTGTTTTGTTAAATGAACCGTATTTTTTTTGTGAGCCTATACACATAAATGTGCCATACATGATGACTACATAAATCCTATTTTTTTTTTTTTATTTGTTTGACCTGTCCTGATAATAAAATGTAATATATTATAGCTTACCTCTCAGTTGTTATTTGCACAATGCAAAGTAGTAAATTAGTAAAGAATTGTCTTCTCAAGTAAAAGCAGCAGTTATCTCAGAAGTCACTCCGTTGATCACCTGAGGAGAAATGTATTTTTTTGTTTGAAATAGGCAGTATTTATAAACTTGTAGAAAGTTCTGGAAAGTGAGACCGTTAGAACGCAATACGCATGCGCTATTTGCGTTCCAGCTTACAATTTGCGTTCCATCCGCCATTTTCTGCGTATTACTGTTCAAAATGGTGTTTAATATGATTGTGATACGTTCCGCATAGTATGTGTTTCATTATTGCGAGTAAGTGTAGTGTAGTTACGTCTGAAGCCTCGTTTTCGTTTTGTTCGTCGGCCATTTTTTCTCTCGCTTAGCGATGGTATTAGTGTCTAAAGTGTTTATTTTGATTTAAATGTAGGTGTAACTTGTTTTTTTGAGGTGCTGGCTGGTTCCTCTTGCTGTAGGTAAGCTTTTTATGTGTTTGTTGTGTGTCTTTGTTAAGTTTTAAATGTTTGTATGTCGGCGTGTTGCGTCCGATGTTTGCGAAGTCGTAATGTGTGGTAACGTGTCTCGTATGGTGTTTGCGTGTGTAGCCTCGTTTTCGTTTTATTCGTCGGCCATTTTTTGTGTCGCTTAACAAACTATTTAGTGTCTAAACTCTTTTATTTTGAGTGCAATTAAGTTGTAAGTTGCATTTTTGAGGTCCTGGGTGCTTCCTGTTTGTGTAGGTAAGGTTTTTATGTATGTGCTGTGTGTATGTATTGTGTTTGTAATTTTGTAATGTTCGCGAGTTGCGTCCGAGTGTTGCGAGGCCGTAATGTGTGTGAACGTGTGTCGTATGTTGTTTGCGAGTGTCGTAATGTGTGTGAACGTGTGTCGTATGTTGTTTGTGAGTGTCGTAATGTGTTGCGACGTAAACTTTTTTTTGCAAGGGTCGCAGTTGCTGCAACTGAAGACCTCGCTTTGCGAGGTCCTCAGGTGCTGGCATGGAGCGCCTGCGGCGCTCCAAGCCAGCAACTGAGGCCCTCGCTTCGCGAGGGTCCTCAGTTGCTGGCAAGGAGCGCCTGCGGCGCTCCATGCCAGCAACTGAGAACCTGGCACAGTGCCCTCGCTACGCGAGGCCCGCGACTCGCTGCGCGAGCCCGCAGCATTAGCAACAACTCGTACGCTCACAACTATATATGTGATCATCTGATACTTTGAAAAAGCAAACACACATTTTCTATAACCAAGAATCCAATTTGATTACATATTGTTAGTATATTTTTTCCAAGAATATAAAATATTAGTTGAATAAAATACATAATGATAGAAGGTTTACTATCTGGGCTGGAGATTACAGACTAGGGTCCTGTCTCTTTAGCATCTTCCTTGCATGACATATAATGATATAATGACTGATATTGCTGAATCAGTTTATTGTTTCCCAAAATAAGAATAACGGATTGAATAGGAGAACAAGCCAAGACCAATACACAAGTCACACAGTACTGTAGACTCAACTGTGACTGAACGCTGGACACCAAAACAAGCTGTGCCACATAGAAGACTATATATAGAAGGAGAAGGGAGAGCATGGTCCTGGCTGCTCGTCTGTGCACCTTCAAGTTGCCAGCTTCTCCCATGTTCTGCTCCATGTTACGTGTGTGTGAGGAAAGATAATGCATGATACAAAATGTGGTGACCATCACAATCAGAAATGGAACCAGAAAGTTTGGAATGAGAGGAGATACTATCTGCATGGAGTTATTGCTGATCCAAGATGTCACTGAGGAGATGTTACCAGTGATGGGATTTGTAACATTAGAATATACATTGGAAAAGTTCAATGCCATAGGGATGCTACTCAAGATAGATATCACGTTTACTACTAATATCAGCCAAGGTACCAAGAGATCAATCTTCATCTTGAGTCGAACAAGAAGACCATTCGGGAACTGCACAATTTTCACAAAATAATACAAGCACAGCAAGGCGGTGATCCAAGAACTGGATATGAAGGCGGAGATGGTAAGAGCGTAGACAACTGGAATGTAATTGGCCAATATACTCTGTGGCTGCACAAAGCAGATGTAAAGCAAACAACCACTGAACCATGGGTAACAGCGCATGTAGGATCTGATCACAGGAGCTCAGCATTTTCTTCTCAGACCAATCAAGGAAATTTACAATCACAATAAAAGGGCTGATAAGTATTCCAGCTATGACTTCAGCTTCAAAAAGAACCACAAAGACAACAAAATCAGTTGGATGCATTCTGGGATCTTCACCAGACCCGGGATAAGCTGCTGTCTTCTGTGAAATGTCTGGTCTTCAAATGTTTGTACAGATACTGGATCAGATCTAGAAGAAGTCCCACTGGCTGCGAAGTCTAAATAGACCTCACTCTCTGGTGAAGAGCTTTGTGTTTGGTATTTGTATAAAGGCAAAACCTTAATGTGTAAAAACAAAAGACCTGAAGGACCCATTAGTAAAGTACAGTCATTTATATGGTATTTAAAATAAATAGTATTACCCCATATTCATATAGCCCTCACATGTTTGTATGTATGTGAATTACATGATGGGAGATGGTACATTAAGATAAATAGTATTGCCCCATATTCATATAGCCCTCACATGTATGTGTGTATGTGAATGAAATGATGGGAGTTTGTACATTAAGATAAATAGTATCGCCCCATATTCATATAACCCTCACATGTATGTATGTATGTTTGCATGTATGTGAATGAAATTATGGGAGTTGGTACATTAAGATAAATAGTATCGCCCCATATTCATATAGCACTCAGATGTATGTATGCATGTTTGCATGTATGTGAATGAAATTATGGGAGTTGGTACATTAAGATAAATAGTATCACCCCATATTCATATAGCCCTCACATGTATGTATGTATGTGAATTAAATTATGGGAGTTGGTACATTAAGATAAATAGTATTGCCCCATATTTATATAGCCCTCACATGTATGTATGTGCTTTGGTCTGCGTACTTCATATCATGTAGGCACTGGGTAGAGATGAGTGCCATGTCTGGATCTATAATCTGTGTAATTGTCCAAATCCAGCTAATGAAATGACTCTGTGTTTACTATAAATACCAAAACTATATGCGTCCAATCACCTCTCAGATATTGCAGCCCAATCAGATCACAACAAACACAATCTGTGGGCAATGCCCAAAACACCAATATATTACCTGTACAGTGATGTGTAAAAACAAGTAAACAAAAAAAAGAAAGAAATAAAAAAGGAGGGCCCTAGTGCACGGCACCAGCCCCACCACTGGTAGATCCACCCATGCCAAGTATAATGATATGATCAATCCTCTTGGCATATTTCACATTCTAATGTTATAATAGTACAATAATTATATGGCATTATAGCAAATCCCTCACTGCAAAGACTATCTAATAAATACCACCCAGAAATATCTCAAACTCTACAACAAAATCAGTTGCAGTAATTACACACGACATTACAGACTACTGTCCCATCCCACTTACCATACGTGACATAACATGAGAGAGCGGCTTCTGACAGATCTTCATCAGTTTGCTGGTTCCCACGATGACAATAATACAAAAAATAACATGAGCGTTCCCAAGTAATTTGTATTCAGTGGTAACGGCAGACATCATTGTCCAGGCTGGTCTTTTGTGGACCTTCAAGCAATCAGCAGCTCTCATATTCGCTCAATATTAAGTATTTGCATGACGAGAGTCCAAATAATACATATTGTGGTATCCATCACTATCATATATGGGAAAAAAATTGGAATTAGAATTTACGTGGAATCCCTAAAGACCAAAACTGCAAAAGTGATGTTTGGAGTGGAGGATGTTCCATTATTGTTATAATCAGGTAAGTATAGACAAATGCCCACCACATGGGCACCATGAGATCAATCTTCATCTTTAGTTGGATAAAATGGTCACTCTTGAAATGCATGATCTTCACACAATAAAACATGCAGAGCAAGGCCGTGACCCATTAAGGACTAAGGACATACTGAGGAAACTAAACACTTGAAGGAATCTTAAGTCAAAATCCTGCCATAAAAGTCTCATATAAACCAAGGAACCACTCGAACAAGAGTAAACAGTATTGCAAATGCCCAGTACAAGCAGGATCTGGTCACAAGATTGTAGAGTTTTTTCTTTAAACCATTCCAGAAAATTCTCACATACAATGAAGGAGCCAAATGGTGACCCCAGAAACCATCTCAACTTCAGACATAACATAAAATACAGAGCTGTGAGTTTCATCTGCTCCGACGACGGTGAAATGTGCTTTTATCTCAGAATAGTGAGGCAAATGTTTGCAGTATAAGATCTTTGCTTAGATACTGAAGGAAAGGAGATGATTGCACAGAAGACATGTCTGGTCCTTCACTCTCTCTTATTACTGGTGTCATTCTCTGGAAATTGGATTTGGATACATGGAAATTGTGAAGATATTCTCTTACAGTCAATACACAATTCAATGACACCTGCTAGAAATTATACAAACAACGGAAAATAGTTTTGTGTGGAATTGATCTCATTTATATACATTGCCCGGTGTCCTGGTGTCCCATAGAGTGACCCGTGTCAGGTTCATATTAATGCAGGATTCTCCTCACAAAGCATGTCTGGGGGGTGCCTCCGGGGTCTTTATATTCTAATGGAGTGTTCTGTCTTCCTATATTATCTGTTGTATTATATTACTCCATATTATCAAGCTCCCATGAGCACCCTGGCATTTACATGTGTTATTCTGTAGAGGAGCATTAATGGTGATTGCTCTGCTCTATGTGGGATATTTTGCAATAATAATAATCGGATAAAATGATGACAATGTGTGAATGGAAAGGAGGCTATTAATGTTATATGTTATATGTTATAATGTTGTATTCTATCGCTCTTTTGCCCACCATTAGAGATGTCCCGAATAGTTTGCCGGCGGACTGTTCCCGGCGAACATAGCATGAACTGCGAACATATGCGAGATTCGACCCGCCCCCTATACTTTATACTTGAGCAAACTTTGACCCTGCATGTCACAGTGAGCAGACACATTCCAGCCAATCAGCAGCATACACTCCCTTTTAGAGCCTTCTAACTCATGGACAGCAGCCATTTTGGAATCATAACTAACTTGCAGTCTTACTGAGAGGAGGCTGAGTGTAGGTGATACTGCATCAATTGGCGAAAACCATAGCTAGGCTACTGTACACAGTGTGCAATACAGTGGACTCTTTTGATCTCTGCTGCAAGGACACCCCTGTGTCTCTTCCCCCCCTTATCATCATCCTCCCCTCACCTTAGCACCCAACCCTAACACCCCTCACACTTATCCATAACACCCATCAACCTAACCCTAACACCCCTCACACTTATCCCTAACACCTAACCCTAACACCTAACCCTAACACCTAACCCTAACACCCCTTACACTTATCCCTAACACCCCTCACCCTAACCCTAACACCCCTCACACTTATCCCTAACACCCCTCACCCTAACCCTAACATCCCTTACACTTATCCCTAACACCCCTGACCCTTACCCTAACACCCCTCACCCTTATCCGTAACACCCCTCACCCTAACCCTAACACCCCTCACACTTATCCCTAAGACCTAACACCCTCACACTTATTCCTAACATGCCTCACCCTAACACCCCTTACACTTATCCCTAACACCCCTCACCCTAACACCCCTCCAACTTATCCCTAACACCCCTCACCCTAACACCTAACCCCCTCACCCTTATCCCTAACACCCTTACCCTAACACCCCTCACACTTATCCCTGTGTCTCTTCCACCCCCTTATCATCAGGTGGGGAAGAGACACAGGGCAGGATGATGAGGGAGGGGGGGAGGAGACACAGGGGAAGATGATGAGGAAGGGGGGGAAGAGACACAGGGGAGGATGATGAGGGAGGGGGGAAGAGACACAGGGGAAGATGATGAGGGAGGGGGAAAAGAGACACAGGCGAGGATGATGAGGGAGGGGGGAAAGAGACACAGGGGAGGATGATGAGGGAGGGGGTAAAGAGATACAGGGGAGGATGATGAGGGAGGGGTAAAGAGATAAAGGGGAAGGTGATGAGAAAGGGGGGAAAGAGACACATGGCAGGATGATGAGGGAGGGGGGGAAGAGACACAGGGGAAGATGATGAGGGAGGAGGAAAAGAGAGATGGGAGGATGATGAGGGAGGGGGAAAGAGACACAGGGGAGGATGATGAGGGAGGGGGAAAGAGACACAGGGGAGGATGATGATGGAGGGGGGAAGAGACACAGGGGAGGATGATGAGGGAAGGGGTAAAGAGATACAGGGGAGGATAATGAGGAGGGGTAAATAGATACAGGGGAGGGTGATGAGGAAGGGGGGAAAGAGACACGGGGCAAGATGATGAGGGAGGGGGGGAAGAGACACAGGGGAAGATGATAAGAAAGGGGGAAAGAGATACAGGGGAGGATGATGAGGGAGGTGGGAGGATGATGAGGGAGGGGGGATGAGACACAGGGGAGGATGATGATGGAGGAGGAAGAGACACAGGGGAGGATGATGAGGGAGGGAGTAAAGAGATATAGGGGAGGGTGATGAGGAAGGGGGGAAAGAGACACAGGGGAGGATGATGAGGGAAGGGGGGAAGAGACACAGGGGAAGATGATGAGGGAGGGGGAAAAGAGACACAGGGAATGATGATGAGGGAGGGGGGAAAGAGACACAGGGGAGGATGATGATGGAGGGGGGAAGAGACACAGGGGAGGATGATGAGGGAGGGTGTAAAGAGATACAGGGGAGGATGATGAGGAGGGGTAAAGAGATACAGGGGAGGGTGATGAGGAAGGGGGGAAAGAGACACAGGGCAGGATGATGAGGGAGGGGGGAAGAGACACAGGGGAAGATGATGAGGAAGGGGAAAAAGAGACACAGGGGAGGATGATGATGGAGGGGTAAAGAGATATAGGGGAGGGTGATGAGGAAGGGGGGAAAGAGACACAGGGGAGGATGATGATGGAGGGGGGAAGAGACACAGGGGAGGATGATGAGGGAGGGTGTAAAGAGATACAGGGGAGGATGATGAGGAGGGGTAAAGAGATACAGGGGAGGGTGATGAGGAAGGGGGGAAAGAGACACAGGGCAGGATGATGAGGGAGAGGGGGAAGAGACACAGGGGAAGATGATGAGGAAGGGGGAAAAGAGACACAGGGGAGGATGATGATGGAGGGGGGAAGAGACACAGGGGAGGATGATGAGGGAAGGGGTAAAGAGATACAGGGGAGGATAATGAGGAGGGGTAAATAGATACAGGGGAGGGTGATGAGGAAGGGGGGAAAGAGACACGGGGCAGGATGATGAGGGAGGGGGGGAAGAGACACAGGGGAAGATGATAAGGAAGGGGGAAAAGAGATACAGGGGAGGATGATGAGGGAGGTGGGAGGATGATGAGGGAGGGGGGATGAGACACAGGGGAGGATGATGATGGAGGGGGAAGAGACACAGGGGAGTATGATGAGGGAGGGAGTAAAGAGATACAGGGGAGGGTGATGAGGAAGGGGGGAAAGAGACACAGGGGAGGATGATGAGGGAAGGGGGAAGAGACACAGGGGAAGATGATGAGGGAGGGGAAAAAGAGACACAGGGAATGATGATGAGGGAGGGGGGAAAGAGACACAGGGGAGGATGATGAGGGAGGGTGTAAAGAGATACAGGGGAGGATGATGAGGGAGGGTGTAAAGAGATACAGGGGAGGATGATGAGGAGGGGTAAAGAGATACAGGGGAGGGTGATGAGTAGGGGGGAAAGAGACACAGGGCAGGATGATGAGGGTGGGGGGGAAGAGACACAGGGGGATGATGAGGAAGGGGGAAAAGAGACACAGGGGAGGATGATGATGGAGGGGTAAAGAGATACAGGGGAGGGTGATGAGGAAGGGGGGAAAGAGACACAGGGCAGGATGATGAGGGAGGGGGGGAAGAGACACAGGGGAAGATGATGAGAACGGGGGAAAAGAGACACAGGGGAGGATGATGAGGGAGGTGGGAGGATGATGAGGGAGGGGGGATGAGACACAGGGGAGGATGATGATGGAGGGGGAAGAGACACAGGGGAGGATGATGAGGGAGATGGTAAATAGATACTGGGGAGGATGATGAGGGAAGGGTAAAGAGATACAGGGGAGGGTGATGAGGAAGGGGGAAAAGAGACACAGGGGAGGATGATGAGGGAGGGGGGAAAGAGACACAGGGGAGGATGATGATGGAGGGGGGAAGAGACACAGGGGAGGATAATGAGGGAGGGGGTAAAGAGATACAGGAGAGGATAATGAGGGAGGGGGTAAAGAGATACAGGAGAGGATGATGAGGGAGGGGTAAAGAGACAATGGGGAGGATGATGAGGGAGGGGGGAAAGAGACACAGGGGAGGATGATGATGGAGGGGGTAAGAGACACAGGGGAGGATGATGAGGGAGGGGGTAAAGAGATACAGGAGAGGATGATGAGGGAGGGGTAAAGAGATACAGGGGAGGGTGATGAGGGAGGGGGGAAAGAGACACAGGGCAGGATGATGAGGGAGGGGGAAGAGACACAGGGGAAGATGATGAGGAAGGAGGAAAAGAGATACAGGGGAGGATGATGAGGGAGGTGGGAGGATGATGAGGGAGGGGGGATGAGACACAGGGGAGGATGATGATGGAGGGGGGAAGAGACACAGGGGAGGATGATGAGGGAGGGGGTAAAGAGATACATGGGAGGATGATGAGGGAGGGGTAAAGAGATACAGGGGAGAGTGATGAGGAAGGGGTAAAGAGACACAGGGCAGGATGATGAGGGAGGGGGGGAAGAGACAAAGGGGAAGATAATGAGGAAGGGGGAAAAGAGACACAGGGAGGATGATGAGGGAGGGGTAAAGAGATACAGGGGAGGGTGATGAGGGAGGGGGAAAAGAGACACAGGGCAGGATAAAGAGGGAGGGGGGGAAGAGACACAGGGGAAGATGATGAGGAAGGGGGGAAAGAGACACAGGGGAGGATGATGATGGAGGGGGAAGAGACACAGGGGAGGATGATGAGGGAGGGGGTAAAGAGATACAGGGGAGGATGATGAGGGAGGGGTAAAGAGATACAGGGGAGGGTGATGAGGAAGGGGGGAAAGAGAAACAGGGAAGGATGATGAGGGAGGGGGGAAGAAACACAGTGGAAGATGATGAGGAAGGGGGAAAAGAGACACAGGGGAGGATGATGAGGGAGGGGTAAAGAGATACAGGGGAAGGTGATGAGGAAGGGGGGAAAGAGACACAGGGGAATATAATGAGAACGGGGGGGGGGAAACACAGGGGAGGATGATGAGGGAAGTGGGAGGATGATGAGGGAGGGGGGATGAGACACAGGGGAGGATGATGATGGAGGGGGGAAGAGACACAGGGGAGGATGATGAGGGAGGGGGTAAAGAGATACAGCGGAGGATGATGAGGGATGGGTAAAGAGATACAGGGGAGGGTGATGAGGAAGGGGGGGAAGACACAGGCGAGGAGGATGAGGAAGGGGGGAAGAGACACAGGGGAAGATGATGAGGGAGGGGGAAAAGAGACACAGGGGAGGATGATGAGGGAGGGGGAAAGAGACACAGGGGAGGATGATGATGGAGGGGGGAAGAGACACAGGGGAGGATGATGAGGAAGGGGGTAAAGAGATACAGGGGAGGATGATGAGGGAGAGGTAAAGATATACAGGGGAGGGGGATGAGGAAGGGGGGAAAGAGACACAGGGCAGGATGATGAGATGGGGGAAGAGACACAGGGGAAGATGATGAGGAAGGGGGAAAAGAGACACAGGGGAGGATGATGAGGGAGGTGGGAGGATGATGCGGGAGGGGGGATGAGACACAGGGGAGGATGATGATGGAGGGGGGAAGAGATACAGGGGAGGATGATGAGGGAGGGGGCAAAGAGATACTGGGGAGTTTGATGAGGGAGGGGTAAAGAGATACAGGGGGTGATGAGGAAGGGGGGAAAGAGACACAGGGGAGGATGATGAGGGAGGGGCGAAGAGACACAGGGGAGAATGATGAGAAAGGGGGTAAGAGACACAGGGGAAGATGATGAGGGAGGGGGAAAAGAGACACAGGTGAGGATGATGAGGGAGGGGGAAAGAGACACAGGGGAGGATGATGATGGAGGGGGAAGAGACACAGGGGAGGATGATGAGGGAGGTGGGAGGATGATGAGGGAGGGGGGATGAGACACAGGGGAGGGTGATGAGGAAGGGGGGAAAGAGACACAGGGGAGGATGATGATGGAGGGGGATGTTAGGTTATTTATGCCCTTTTTGGATTAAAACCAGACTCTGCATCAACTATGTAATTTTCCATGGGAGTTTTGACATGGATCACCCTCCGGCATGCCACAGTCCAGGTGTTAGTCCCCTTAAAACAACTTTTCCATCACTATTGTGGCCAGAAAGAATCCCTGTGGGTTTTAAAATCCGCCTGCCCATTGAAGTCTTTGGCGGTTCGCCGGGTTCGCTGGTTTGCGAACATTTGCGGCGGTTCACGTTCGTGGGAGGATGATGCGGGAGGGGGGATGAGACACAGGGGAGGATGATGATGGAGGGGGGAAGAGATACAGGGGAGGATGATGAGGGAGGGGGCAAAGAGATACTGGGGAGTTTGATGAGGGAGGGGTAAAGAGATACAGGGGGTGATGAGGAAGGGGGGAAAGAGACACAGGGGAGGATGATGAGGGAGGGGCGAAGAGACACAGGGGAGAATGATGAGAGAGGGGGTAAGAGACACAGGGGAAGATGATGAGGGAGGGGGAAAAGAGACACAGGTGAGGATGATGAGGGAGGGGGAAAGAGACACAGGGGAGGATGATGATGGAGGGGGAAGAGACACAGGGGAGGATGATGAGGGAGGTGGGAGGATGATGAGGGAGGGGGGATGAGACACAGGGGAGGGTGATGAGGAAGGGGGGAAAGAGACACAGGGGAGGATGATGATGGAGGGGGATGTTAGGTTATTTATGCCCTTTTTGGATTAAAACCAGACTCTGCATCAACTATGTAATTTTCCATGGGAGTTTTGACATGGATCACCCTCCGGCATGCCACAGTCCAGGTGTTAGTCCCCTTAAAACAACTTTTCCATCACTATTGTGGCCAGAAAGAGTCCCTGTGGGTTTTAAAATCCGCCTGCCCATTGAAGTCTATGGCGGTTCGCCGGGTTCGCTGGTTTGCGAACATTTTCGGCGGTTCGCGTTCGTGGTTCGCGAACCGAAAATTTTATGTTCGCGACATCACTACCCACCATATTATAAATGATTGTTGTGGTGAACTACCTACTCATAAGATCATATATATATCACATATATAGTTGTGAGCATAAGAGTTGCTGCTAACGCAAATGCGGACCCTAGCAAAGCGAGGGGCCGCATTTGCGGAAGGTGGAGGCTCCAACAACGGCTGTGTTTTCCGCAAATACGGACCCTCGCAAAGCGAGGGACCGCATTTGCGGTGGTGGAAGATCCAACGTCGGCTAACACACACACACGCAGGACTTAGAAAAAAAAACTCAAAGGCGCCTCACACGCGGTTAACACACACGCACGACTTAGAAAAAAATCAACTGCATCCCTCACAAAAAAATATGGCCGCAAAACGACCCATTCCCAACACGCTAAACCGGCCAAAACGGCACGCATGAAAACATCAGAAACACAAGAAATAAACACAACGAACACATAAAAAGCTTACTTACAGCAAGGGGGGTGGGCATCCGGCACCTCGTAAAGTTAATTTACACGTCTATTTAAGTCCAAAAAAACAAGTTTAAACTGCTGAAAATCACCTAAGCGAGAGAAAAAATGGCCGCCAAACAACGAGGCTACAGACGTAACTATACTACAGTGACTCGCAAAACTGAAACACATCCTATGCGGCACGTACCACACTGATATTAACCACCATTTTGAAAACTACTACTCATAAAATGGCGGATGGAACGCAAATTGTAAACTGAAACGCAAATAGCGCATGCGTATTGCGTTCTAACGATCTGAGGCACTTGAAAGTTTATAAATACTGCCTACTTTCCAGAAAATTCTACATTTCTACTCAGGTGATGAACGGAGTGACTGGATAGGTAACTGCTGCTGTTACTTGAGAAGAGAATTGTTTCCTAATTTACTACTCTACATTGTGCAAATTACAACTGAGAGTTAAGCTATAATATGTTACATTTTATTATCAAGACAGGACAAAAAAAAAAACAACTTTAACTATGAAAATGTGATTCATGTATAGTGACATGTGACACGCACATTTATGTGTATAGCCCCTACAACAAACTAATCTTAACCCAAACTAATTAAACAAGTATATTTAAATGACATTAAAAAAAAAAACTTGAACTATGAAAATGGGATTCATGTATAGTGATATGTGACACGCACATATATGTGTAGGCCCTAAAACAAACTAATGTTAATTGAAACTAATTAAACAAGTATATTTAAATGACATTAATTTACTGCAATTCAATATGTAACGTAAAGCTGAATCTTTCTCCTTTTTTTTACTATTAAAACAGACTCTGCATCAACAGCGTCACTCAAGAATTTGCACCGTGCATTGTGAACCACAATCCCTTTTAAAGAACACAAAGAAAGACGAAGAGGTAAGATAGAAAAATACATTACATGCTGAAAAAGACCATGCTTTGCTAAATCCCAAAAGAAGAAATATACAATTAACCATTTCACTTTCTTTTTCAAACAGACACTACAAGAAGACCGGCGGATTAAGATTTCCAGGAGGGAACCCTCTGTCATTCGACACTTCAATCAAGGTAAAGTATAACAAGTACAAAAAATCAAGGAACTATATATGTTTAATGGCCGCCAATATAACAAATGCAGCAACCAAAAAGTGGTGAACACAAAATAGGATAATGCTAAAAACATTGCCATAATATCCAAAATAGAATGTTTAATGGCCGCCAATATAACAAATGCAGCAACCAAAAAGTGGTGAACACAAAATAGGATAATGCTAAAAACATTGCCATAATATCCAAAATAGAAAAAACATTAATTTTCACTGTAGAAAAACATTTAACCTTCATAAAAAAGACTACATAGGCAAATAAAGTATGCAACATATGGTAGATACAACATAGGATTGTACCAAAAATCTCACAAACACATTGCAAAGTAAATTAATATTCTTCTTTACTGTTTAAGAAACTATAAACCTTACAAAGAAGCCTAAATTAGCATACCAAAAATGGTGTACACAAAACAGGATAATGCTTAAAACATTGCGATAATATACAAAATAAGAAACAAATTAATAATCAAAGTATAATAAAAAGGATAACTGGAATATACAAATACAATTAAAGTATTTTTAAAAGGTTGCACAAAAAACAGTATAGCTGAAAAATTCACCATAACAGATACAATAGAGCAAAAGAATGAAATATGCTATTCATTACAAATACATTCAAATCAAATAACATTTTAATTTTTCTTTTACAACAGACACTGCGTGAAGACCATCGGACGAAGACTTTCAACAGAGGACCAACAAAGATTCTGCTTGAAATCACACATCAACCAAGGTACAGTATAACAAGTAAAAAAACAGAAAGCTAAATAAACATGTTTGCTATGCATCCATGTCAACAGAAAAAAAATAGAATAACAACCACTAACTATAACTTTTACCAAAATATAACTGACACATTTCTTATTTACCTCTTATTTGTCTGTTATGGACAATAATGTTTAACAGTAAATCCAAACTTCAATCTAGCCCAAAAAAAGTAAACAGCATAGTCCACAAAAGTCTCAAAAAATAGACTAAATAAAATGTGTAATTCTAAATTAACGTAATGTACAATATTAAGCATAAAACCTAAACACACACTGTAACGAAACCCATCACTGTTTTACCCTGTTTTATGATTATTATGGTTAAAATATGATCCTAATATATGTATGTTGGTTGATGCTCTGCAGAATATTGTCCCAAACATTTACAGCTACTTGGCATGGGAGATAATCTCGTTACAGCGACTCCGCATAAGATAAAGGAAGTCTATTGTATACAGTGTTTTCATTCTCAGATAAGAACAAAGAAGTGTAATTGAATCAATGTCTGATTGTATCAAAGTTGCCAGGGAGGTGTGACCCACCTATTGTTCTCTTTATGGGTATTGTGCAGCCAAATATGGGGGATGTGGATTGCCTGTGGGAAGAGATGGGTATAAATATTTCTGCAATAACAAAATAAAGTCAGTATTCATTTGACTCCCAAATTGTGTGTCGTCCAATATGGGAGGTTGGGAATGGTGAGACTGTAGTGCTTCTTGGATATTTTACCGTATACCAGCGGAGATAATTGGACTGCGTGTTCCAGCTCCGTTACATTTGGTGGCAGCGACGGGATTCAAACCTCACAGCAGACCGTTGTTCGGCAGTTACAGCCATTTGGGAAATTTGCTATTTCCTATGGGACCGAAAGGAAAGGGTATGTGAATAGACCCGAACGGATAGTGAATGGAGACAGTCTATACCAAGTTGAAACGGGCCACGCTAAAAGAGCTATTGGAAGCAAGGGGAATTATTGCCAGCAATAAAACCAAAGCTACCCTTATTGTTGAACTCATGGAGGGAGACCGGGCAGCTGCTGCAGCACCTCTTACGGACAGCACACAGAATGAGTTTGGAAGAGAACTCCAATGCAGACTGGCCCATTTCCCAGGTACGCCTTCCACAGAAACCTTGGAAAGGATTATGTCAGAGGTCCACGAATACATAATGGGAAAGCAGCGGGCAGACTGGAGGTCCAGAGAGGGGTCCCTAATCACACCACACATAGTACCGGGGAAGCCTAAACTCCCGTACCATGCTTTTAAAAACTATGTGGAGACCGAAGACATTGATGGCTACTTGCATGACTTTGAGAGATTATGCCAATTACATGAGATCAACGCCGCCGACCAGGTAACCCTGTTGGTGAGTAAGCTAGCGGGCCGGGCAGCAGAAGCCTACTGCACCATGCCAGACGAGGATAGCAGAGACTACCAGAAAGTAAAGCAGGCGATCCTGGACAGGTACGCAATTACCCCGGAGGCATACCGGCAGCGGTTCCGAGAAAGCCGAAAGACGGAGAAAGATACTCACATGGAGTGGGCGCACCGCTTAACTAGGGCGGGCAAAGGTTGGGTACAAGCCGCACAAGCAACCACAGTGGAGGACATGCTACAATTACTGCTACTGGAGCAATTCTTCCAGGGGTTAACCCCGGATTTACAAAACTGGCTGAGAGATCGGAAACCGCGCATCTTAACTGAAGCCGCCAGGTGGGCAGATGAGTACCAAGATGCCAGGAGGGCACAGCAGGCACAGGCACGGTCCATCTTGGGAGCTGCTAACCGACCGCCCACCATTAACCCCACCCCA
The DNA here is from genome assembly GCA_027410445.1 of Discoglossus pictus. Lineage (NCBI taxonomy): Eukaryota > Metazoa > Chordata > Amphibia > Anura > Alytidae > Discoglossus > Discoglossus pictus. The sequence goes on along the minus strand of JAPZIH010000013.1, from coordinate 3,239,659 downwards.
GCACTGCGTCCAGGTGGTGGGAACTACCAAACCCCTCCACGGTACAACAATGGCCGATCTTTCATCAGGTGCCACACGTGTAACCAGCAGGGCCACATGCAAAGAGACTGTCCCAGAAACAGAAACCGCTCCACGTGGAATACTCCAACCAATTTCCCTGCAAACCGGGCAGCAGTACACTGTTTCCAGAGTGAGCCTCGACAACCTTTCTTCGGGACCCAGTCTAATGAAGAATCTTTGGGCACCCTCCACGAGGTTAACCCAGTACAAGCAGCTGCAGACAACCGACAGGGACACCGCCAAGGGGTACACGTAGAGGGAAAACGCCTTCAGGGTCTGCGCGATTCTGGGGCCACCATAACCCTGGTTCGCAATCACCTAGTCCCCAAAGCACCAGCTCACTGGAGAATATGTGGCAGTCCGGGTGGCAGGGGGGGCGATTTACAAAATTCCCACTGCTAAAGTACATTTGGATTGGGGAGCGGGGTCGGGGAATGTGGAAGTGGGCCTCATGCAGGACTTACCAGCTGATGTCATCCTGGGTAACGACTTGGGGGAGCTGACCTCCGCTTTTGTTTCTCAGCACCCCACGCAGGAAGCGCTACCCGTGGTAACACGGCAGCAGGCCCGCACCACCGCATCTTCTGAACACTCTGAGGCTCCGGTAAGTAATAGTACTGACCCACCTTTCATCCCCTGGGCTCCCCCCTTAGAGTTTGGTACTGAAGTAGTCACTGACCCGTCCCTGCAGGTATACCGGGATAGGGTTACACAGAATCAGGCAGGGTTGGAGGGGGAAAGATACGCTTGGGAGAAAGGATTATTGTATAGATATGCTGAGAAGGTAGTAGCAGGATCTGTACCCGTGACCCTCACACAATTAGTCGTGCCCCGAAAGTACAGGCAAGAATTACTACGTATTGCCCATGACATCCCTTTATCAGGACATCTAGGCATCAGTAGGACGAAGCATCGTTTGACCCAAAACTTCTTTTGGCCAGGGGTCTCCAAAGATATTCGGCAGTATTGCCAAACTTGTGACACATGCCAGAGAGTAGGGAAGAGAGGGGACCGGTACAAGGCAAAAATGCACTCCCTACCCATAATAGATGAGCCCTTCAGCAGAGTGGCAGTAGATATAATCGGACCCCTAGCAAAACCCAGCCCGTCAGGGAAGAAGTATATACTAACCGTAGTAGACTATGCCACCCGGTACCCAGAGGCCGTAGCCCTAACTAATATCCATGCGGAGACTATAGTAGATGCCCTAATCCGGATATTCTCTAGAATGGGGTTCCCCAAAGAGATTATCTCAGATCGGGGTACCCAATTCACGGCCGAAGTCACTCATCAGTTATGGAGAACATGTGGGGTGAAACCTATTGTAAACTCAGCGTATCACCCCCAGTCCAATGGGCTCTGTGAACGGTTCAACGGAACATTAAAGCAAATGCTCCGTACCTTCATGGATACCCAGAAGAACTGGGAAAGGTTTCTTCCCCATCTGCTCTTCGCGTACCGAGAGGTACCCCAGGAGTCCACGGGGTTCTCGCCATTCGAATTACTATTCGGAAGGAGAGTGCGGGGTCCCTTAGACCTCATTAGGGAACACTGGGAGGGAACGGTCACCAGTAACGGTACCCCTATCGTCCCATATGTACTATATGAGAGACCCTAATCCAGACGGTACGGTCTAATCTCCAGGCGGCCCAGCAACGACAGCGCAGATGGTACGATAAGGGAGCCAGAGACCGCAGTTTTCAAATAGGACAAAAGGTGTTAATCTTGAAGCCAGTTCAAAATGACAAACTGCAGGCCTCCTGGCAAGGCCCTTATAAGGTGGTGGAACAGGTATGTGACACCACCTATATAATTGCCCCATGTACAGGAGCAGGCGGTAGACGCATGCTCCACGTTAACATGCTGAAACCCTATCACGAGCGGACCGAAGAAGTAACTGCCATATGTGCCTCGGCCGCTGAGGACCTGAATAATCTACCCCTACCAGACCTATTAGCCCAAGGGGGGGCCAACACAGAATTAGGGGAAGTACAGCTAGGAGACAGGCTGAGCACTAGAGAGCGAGCTCAAATACTAGAGCTTATCCGGGAAAAAGGGGATACATTCTCCAACCAGCCCGGGTATACCCCACTTGCTACCCACAGGGTAGAGACCCCAGGGCAACACCCTCTTCGACAAACCCCCTACCGCATACCAGAATCCGTAAAAGATCATATGCGGAAGGAGATTGACGAAATGTTACAACTAGGAGTGATAGAACACTCAGATAGCCCATGGGCCTCTCCGGTAGTGCTGGTACCGAAGCGGGACGGAACCACCCGCTTCTGCGTCGACTACCGGAAACTTAATGATAAAACAATTTCAGATGCCTCTCCCATGCCCCGAATCGATGAGCTATTAGATAAAATGGCCAGGGGCCAGTACCTCACCACAATAGACTTGTGCAAAGGGTACTGGCAGATCCCACTAGCCGAGGATGCCATCCCAAAGTCCGCATTCGTCACCCCGTTTGGGCTATACCAATTCAAGGTGATGCCATTCGGGATGAAGAATGCGCCGGCTACGTTTCAGCGGATGGTGGACCGGTTACTGGACGGATCCCAGGAGTATGCTTGTGCCTATTTAGATGACATAGCAATATTTAGCAACTCCTGGGACGAGCACTTGACCCATATAGGAGCCATCCTCGACCGCATCAGGGAGGCAGGTCTCACGTTAAAACCCAGCAAGTGCCACGTAGGGATGGCCGAAGTGCAGTACTTAGGCCACAGGGTGGGTAGTGGGCGGCAAAAGCCAGAACCCGCTAAGATAGAGGCCGTAGCTAAGTGGCCAACCCCTCGCACGAAAACTCAGGTTTTAGCTTTTCTAGGGACCGCCGGGTATTACCGTAAATTTGTACCTGATTATAGTGCCCTAGCCAAGCCCCTTACTGACCTCACCAAAAAGAACTTACCCAAAGTAGTGACCTGGAGCCCAGAGTGTGAGAAGGCATTCCAAGAACTGAAATCTGCCCTAATTCATGCTCCTGTACTGGCCGCTCCCGATCCAACTAAACGCTTTCTCGTTCATACAGATGCTTCTATGTTTGGATTGGGAGCAGTGCTGAGCCAAGTTGGGGCCGATGGCGGCGAGCATCCCGTCGCTTACTTAAGTCGGAAACTACAACCCAGGGAAGTAAGCTATGCCGCCATCGAAAAGGAATGCCTGGCGGTGGTGTGGGCCCTCAAGAAACTACAGCCCTACTTATATGGCCAACAATTTGCCTTGCTCACAGATCACAACCCGTTGGTGTGGCTAAACCGGGTGTCAGGGGACAACGCTAGACTACTGAGATGGAGTTTGGCACTACAACCATTTGATTTCACCATCCAGTATCGCCCAGGGAAACAAAATGGTAACGCCGACGGGTTGTCCAGACAGACAGAACTCGAGAAATGATCTGTGAGCACTCCTCCGGACATCCCCAAGCAGATCCGTTGGGATCAGACCGTGTATGCCGGCTTATGGTCACGGGGGAGGTGTGTAACGAAACCCATCACTGTTTTACCCTGTTTTATGATTATTATGGTTAAAATATGATCCTAATATATGTATGTTGGTTGATGCTCTGCAGAATATTGTCCCAAACATTTACAGCTACTTGGCATGGGAGATAATCTCGTTACAGCGACTCCGCATAAGATAAAGGAAGTCTATTGTATACAGTGTTTTCATTCTCAGATAAGAACAAAGAAGTGTAATTGAATCAATGTCTGATTGTATCAAAGTTGCCAGGGAGGTGTGACCCACCTATTGTTCTCTTTATGGGTATTGTGCAGCCAAATATGGGGGATGTGGATTGCCTGTGGGAAGAGATGGGTATAAATATTTCTGCAATAACAAAATAAAGTCAGTATTCATTTGACTCCCAAATTGTGTGTCGTCCAATATGGGAGGTTGGGAATGGTGAGACTGTAGTGCTTCTTGGATATTTTACCGTATACCAGCGGAGATAATTGGACTGCGTGTTCCAGCTCCGTTACACACACATAAAATAGAATACTACAACAAATAGTACTAACACCCCAAGAAAAAAAAATAAAATAAAATAATTGTACGAACATATAAGCCTTTAAACAAAAAATCAAAATACTATTATGACAATCCCCTGTAGTAAAAATTACAAAGACAAATTTTTTCCCTTTACTATGCCTGTAAGTTAAAAGTACAACAAAAAAATAAATCGCCAAAACAACTAAAATATAAAATTAACACTATTAACACTAGATACCTACTACATGTAGAAGAAGGTATAGTGTTAGTTCCTTCAGTGTGCTATTCCTGTAAGGCAAAAACGGACCACAGAAAGTAAGACTAAAAAAATAAAAATCACTTCTTTAACAATACAAAAAAAGTACAGCTACAATGAACTACAAGCACATATAAACAAACTGTTGATAATAAAAAATGTAAAAAACAAACTTAACATCTCAAACTAAACTAATTATATATTTTTTTCTTTTACAGATTAACATGGCTACTAACAAGAGCAAACAAGAAAAGAAAAGACGTCAAACTAGAGAAAGACAAGAGAGATGGGCGAACCAGCAGACACCAGAGGAGAAGGAAATTTGACGAGAAAAAGAACGCAAAAGAATTGCAAGCAAAAGACTATCATCTGCAAAAATTAAAGATACACCAAAAAAGCTACTAAGCAAACAAAGGATTTAGAACCTGCTCCTCAAACATCAGATGACATTTTACCTGAAAAAATAAAAGAGATACCAAAAAAAGCCACCAAAAAAACAAAGCATTTCAAACCTGTTCCTGAAACATTACATGATATTTTACCTAAACCAATAAAAGATATACGAAGAAAAGCCACAAAAAAAACAAAGCATTTACAACCTGTTGTTGAAACATCACATGATATTTCACCTGATGAATATGAAAGTCAAACTGCTATATGCTTTGCAAATTGTCCTTTACTCAAGTCTTTAGCAGTAGAGGTTCATAGTTGTGTGGACATGAATACTCAATGTCAGTTTTGTGAGGCTTATTATTTTAAACAGGAGAGACCCAGAGATGGCTAATTTATTAGTTGCTGTCTCAAAGGCAAGCTTCCAGAAAGAAAATAATTTCCAATCTATTTACAAAACATTATGACTGAACCTACTTTTCCAAACTACAAAAATGTTAAGACAAACATAAGATCCTACAATAGTGCCATATCATTTGCATCTATGGGGGCAACATTGGCTGCTAATGTACCAGGACATGGTCCTTACTGTTTTAAAGTCCAAGGACAAATTTATCATCGGACTTCACATTTACATCCAGAGGAAGGAGAGCAAAGAAAATTCGCTCAACTATATGTCCTAGATACAATAGAAGCTGTTGACCAACGTATGCAGCTGGAAGAAAATAAAAAATGCTTACCCAGTGTTTTTATAGAGCTAGATAACATTATGGACAATAACTTCTACACTAAAGCTTATAAAAAATTGGCAGAAGTAGAAAATGAACAGCAACTTCATGCACAAAGACATCAATTACCAATGCCAAAGGTCAATATGGTGCTTAAAAGAGACAGACATACTGATAAACATTGTTATAACTTGCCAACATCAAATGAGGTTGCAATGGTGTTTCAAAATGATGAAGGAGAACCACCATTTCAAAGAGACATTAGAATATATCCCAGAAATGAGGAGCAACCATTCATTAATATGATTATCTTAATCCAAATTTAGATCCAATGACATATCCCATTTTTTTCCCACACGGAGAAGCAGGTTGGCGACCAAAATTAACACTTCCCAGTTACCCAAATGCTAAAGCCAGAATCCGAAATAATGTTTCTATGCTTGAATTTAAAGTAGCTCAAATTGTCATTCGAAATACATTAAATCCAATTTTATGTGGTGGAAAACTAACACAACAATGGATTATTGATTCCTATTTGCAAGTTGAGGCCAATAATTTAAATTTTATAAAATATCAACAAGATAAACTACGTGTAGAACAATATTGTGGACTAATGGACTATGTTGCTGAGGTGGCTACAAGCAGAGACATGACAGCTGGCAAAGCCATCATTTTACCATCTTCCTTTCAAGGATCTCCTCGAAATATGAGAGAAAGATACAATGATGCCATGGCTATTGTCACCAAATTTGGCAAACCCGATTTATTTCTTACATTTACATGTAATCCCCAATGGCCAGAAATTACACAATTTTACTTCTTGGACAAACTGCTTCCGATAGACCAGATTTAGTAGCCAGAGTTTTTAAGATTAAATTAAATGAATTAATACGTGACATCACTTTAAGTCACTTATTTGGCAAATGTCTTGCTTATGTATATACCATTGAATTTCAAAAAGAGGCCTTCCACATGCACATCTTCTCATAATACTTCAAGAAAAAGATAAATTCGATACTTCTGACAAAGTGGATGCAGTCATTGTTGCTGAACTACCAGATCCAGAACTATATGGTAGACTATATGAGATTGTTACTCATCGCATGATTCATGGACCCTCTGGTGACCTTAAAACACAGTCACCATGTATGAAAAATAATAAATGTTCCAAATATTTTCCAAAAGATTATAGAGACAAAACCTATGCCAATTGTGATGGCTATCCACTTTATAAAAAAAGAGAAGGAGATAGTGCCACTATTCGTGGCAAAAAAGTTGACAATAGATATGTAGTACCCTACAATCCACATTTACTCATGAAGTATAACACACAATTTAATGTAGAAGCCTGCACTTCCATCAAATCCATTAAATATGTCTACAAATATATTTACAAAGGTTACGATGCAGCTACTGTAGTCGTCAAAAGTGCAGACAACCCTGAAAGTAGTGAGTTAGTACATGATGAACTTGCATCTCATGTAGATGCTCGCTAAGTCAGTGCGCCAGAAGCTATGTGGCGGCTTTTAAAATTTGAAATGCATGATAGATCACATGCAGTATACATTTATACATTTAGTGTATTTATATATATATATATATATATATATATATATACAGTATACATTTAGTGTATTTCCATGCTGGAAATGAAAGTAATGCATTGCCCGAAAGTGAACATTGTCACACTACACTAACTGCATGGTTTGAATTAAATTCCACAGATTCACAAGCAACACAATTCTTATATATTGAAATTCCATATCACTATGTTTTTGTGAATGGATTATGGAGACCCAGAAAAAGCAGAGGAAATAAAATAATCTCAAGAATTTACACAGTCAGTCCAAGAGATGTTGAATGTTTTTGCTTACGAATATTACTTTTAAATGTTCCTGGAGCACAAAGTTTTGAACACTTAAGAACTGTTAATGACATAGGGCCTCATTCCATTCCAGCGATTCCTTGCGGCCGTCTTACGGCCCCGTGTAGAGCTACCTTTACCTTGTAATTCAAATAGACGGCGCCGCAAGGATATCCCACTTCCGGACGGCCGCATATCATGCAAATGGCCGGAAGCGTTTTTCCAGCGCCCGTAAATCTTGTTTTCCGACCGCAAAGTCAGAAAACTGTAAATGCAAATATAAATTCAAGATGGCACTGTAAAGCTCCGTAAATGCTAGGCATCATAATGGGGGACATGAGGATTAATAGCAACACCCTCTCAAGCTTGCACATCGCCCAAATCCGATATATCATTTACGGTTTACTTTCCGGCTCGTAGTCCCGCGGGCTCGTCCTTGTTAAAACCCGTACGGGTTCGGAGGTGGAGGGCCGCAAACAAAGCATTGTAGAAGCCAATATATATTCAATCTAGCACTGCAAAGCACTGTAAATGATGGGGAACGTAATGGGGGGGCATGAGGATTAATAGCAAAACATTCTCAAGCTTGCACATCGCCAAATTGTACTTTGATTTTAAATTCCGTCCAAGTCCCACGGACTTCAATGATCAAGCCCGTAGCTCCTTATTCAATCCCATTCGGGCTTGGAGGGCGCATGTCCTCCAAGCCCGTAGCTCGTTCTTAAAGCCGGTACGTGCTTGGAGGTTGAAGGTATCCATTTTGTTACGGTTTTTGCAGTCTGCATGGTTTAAGCCTGTAACCCTAAAGTGGAGGCACAAGCATTACAGCCTGCAAATTAACAATTGTTCAAATTAGTTTAATATTCCTCATCTGTTTGATTGGTTAACACACATACAGGTTCCATTGTAGCCTCTAAAACAGCCCTATAATAGAATATGTCACCCCAACATTGGCGTGCACAGCAAATGTGTTTTGACAACATGTAGCTGACATGAGCGGTCCCACATCATTGCTCAGTTCTAATGTTTTTGACTACTGCACGTCGATGAAAGGGCGCAAGTGATATGACCTAATGCCATAAACCCTTCTAACCCTTGTAGCCACAGCCTAATCCTAACCCTTACACCCCATAGCCTAATCCTAATCATTAGATCCGCTAGCCTCCTGTCGGTCCTGCTGTTGTTGATGCGCGCATGTGTCGGTGCGCAGATGACAGCGCACATTCGATGCACGCTATATAGTTGATCAACGATAGAATACACATCTCGCTCATCACATCCACATTAGAGAATTCAAATAGTGGCCAAATCAGACCGCCACTTGGCATATATCAAGTACCAGGGGAATATTTCAATATATGTGGTTAAGTTCTTCAGTTGTGTCCGACTCTCTGTGACCCTATGGACTGCAGCACATTCAGCTAGGTCTCTGCCTGTGCTGTTCTCCAAAGTTTGAAGGCCAAAGAGATTGGAGTGGGTTGTCAGTTCCTCCTCTAGTGGATTGGGATTTGTCTGATCTCTCTGCTATGACCTGCCCACCTACAGTAGCTCACAGCTTCATTCAGGCACACAAGCTGCTTTACCACCACCACCACCACTTAGCAACCCTCACCCATGTAATTTGATAAATAGCAGAACAGTTTGGAAGTTCACCAAATGGGAATAACTAGACACCTGGCACATGGCTCCCACCAGGATGGGCGTAGCAGAGATTATGCCTGATGGCGGTGAGTTTGCTTTCGATCCCAGAGCCTCTGGACAGTCTCCCTTTGTGCTTGCAGCCCTTCCTGATGGGTCAGAGTAGATATGTGTGGTGTATGTTCCCCTGGTCCCCTTCAGCATTGCTAAGTGGTGTGAAGGGGCTTGTGTACCTGAATGAAGCTGTGAGCTATAACATGTAGGGCCACTGTAGGTGGGCACATCATAGCTGAGAGATCAGACAAGGTCCAATCCACTTGAAAAGGAACTGACAAACCACTCCAGTATATTTAGCATGCAAACCGTGGATAACAGCACAGGCAGAGACCTAGCTGAATGTTCTGCAGCTCCTAGGGTCACAGAGAGTCAGACACAACTGAAGAACTGAACAACATACATTACAATGTTTCCCTGCTACTTGATATATGCCATGTGGCGGTGTAATTAGCAAAATAATTGTGTTACCAAATGTAGATGTGATGAGCGAGATGTATATGCAATTAGATAGAGATTTAAGGGATCACAATAGAGCTCATGTGCGTGGCAAAGGGTTCATATGACCTGACTCATGTTTTACTCTTGCTATTGAATTGGGTAGTGTGGCTTTAATCGTATTATGCATGTTGCAGCATGGTTTGTCATATTGGCATGTGCATGACCATTACAACATATGATAACCAAAAGATATTTAGCCAATGCATGTTCATTATTGGGCAACTAACTGTATTCACACATATGCTAAGTGATGTTGGTGAAGTGGTTTGTATACTTTAATGAGGCTGTGAGCTATACTACCTAGGGCCAGTGTAGGGGGGTACGTCTTATCAGTGAGGTCAGACTAATCCCAATCAACTAGAGAAGGTACTGGAAAACCACTCCAGTGTCACCTGTCCTATTCATTGTAGGCCGTCAGGGGAATGTTCCTACTCCACAGTATTGCTAATTAGACTTGTCATGGGTATTAACCCTATATTAGTAGTAGATATGATATTTGGGATCATATGATATCTAAAGCTATTCTGACTCCTCAACAGTTTTATATGTTTTGATCTATTGCATGTTAACTATGGCTCATCAGTTTACATTTATAGGAATGTGACACTAATGTAATGTATGTGGATGTCACAGAACCAAACATAATCATAACACACGGACGCAGTCAGAAAGGTCTAACAAAGCTTTGTTCTTTACACAGACCACAATCAGCAGTGATCAAGATTGTGCATTCACATAACAGTATAACAAAGCTTTATTTGCTAGACAGACCACAATCAGCAGTGGTCAAGATTGTACATTCACATAACAGTATAACAAAGCTTTATTTGATAGACAGACCACAATCAGCGGTGGTCAAAACTGCATTAACATCATGGGTGTGGTGTGGGCGGGTCCTCGAAGAGCAAGAGGCTGGAAAAAAGGGGAATCCTACTGGGGTCAATCTAATAGTCTAGACTAAGCATGATGCATAGCACCTACCAGGGTCACAAGCGGGCACTACACCGCTGCAACCGGAACCAGAAATCATGGACTGTGTAATCCAATCCAGTTTCACACATACATTGTGTTGACCAAACAAAAATCTGAAATAAGTCAAATAAAAAAAGGGGGAGGAGGATCCAAAAAAAAATTATAATCACGATGTATGTACAGTACAGTTCTAAATACTGTACCAATATACCAACTCACCTGATTCCCATCTGCAAGCATTACTACCTATTAGCTAGGTCTGTGGATAATGAGAAATATGGGTGAATAGCCATTATTATGGAGAGGACACAAAGGTCAGCAGCCAGATTCAATGTTACTTACATCAGACCCAAAGATCTGTTCTCAGACTGATATTGAGGTCAGGATCACATGCTTCACTAGTGCATATATTATTGCTGGCTGTCATTAACATGCCATTGTGAGACTTTGCAAGTCCACCGCCATAGCGGTATTAGTCTACATTTAAGCTAACAACAATCATGTCTGAGATATCTGGCAATATGATAGCTGTAAGATTGTGGGAGCTACATGTTAAGGGGGCTGCCATTGAAGGCATGTCTACCTGAGAGGCACTGGGAAAACCTTACACCTCATATAATTCCTCCACAATGCTTGCAGATGCAGGAGATGCCTTCATGGACCTAAAAAAAACAAAAAGAAAGAAGCAAAAAAAGAACCTACGAAATAAGGCCTGAAAACATCATAGGGCCTGCAGCATCTCTTCTCAACAGCACTCCTTAGTGACAATTTATTGGTCACACTACTAATTAACAGCCTTATTAAATTTCTATGTAACAAATTGAATAGGGCTCTATATAAGCACACAGCATATTTTTTTAAAGAAGTATTTAGTTAGGGAACTTCTATGCAAAAGCCAGGTCTTCACTAACTAAAAACTTCTGTAAAAAAATATCTTGTGCGCTTATATAGAGCCCTATTCAATTTACCAAATCACATTTTAATGAGGCCCTTTGTGTTCTGTTTAGCCTGTCACCAATTGATGGTCACTGAGGAGTGCTTTTGAGAAGGCAAAAACAAGTCTGCAGACCCTATAGGCGTCATTCAATTGCGATTTGGCCAATTGAAAAGGGCTCTATATAAGCACAGAGCATATATTTAGTTACAGATATTTGTAGTTAGTGAAGACTTTGCTTTCGGATAGAAGTTTACTAACTACAAACATCTGTAAAAAATATGCTCTGTGCTAAAATTGAGCCCTTAGCAATCGGCCACATTGCAATTGAATGAGGCCCTATGTCCTCCTCTGCTTGGGCCCAGGACCCACATCACCTGTACCCATCCTCCCTCTCCCCTCTGGTGGTGATGGTGGGGGGGCGGGCGGTGCCAGGCAGCGGTGGTCTGGCCGGTGGCGGACACATGGGAGGAGAGGAGGGGCCAGGCTGCTCTTGACTGGGGGATTGGGAGATCCCCGTTGATGTCGGGCTGGGGACCATCTCCTGTCTGAGCACCCTGACCTGAAGGTGTTCTGCTGTCATGTGGTGCCTCCTCACCTCCCTGGACAGCCTGGCCAGGCTGTGGGTCATATGCGACCGGAGGCCAGAGATGCTGGCCTCCATCCGGAGCTGGCTGGCCGTCAACTCCTGCATGCTGGCCTCGATCCTTTGTGAGCTTGCCAACTGCTCCTTCATGACGGACAGCATCTCCACCAGCACAGCCTGGCTCTGCGGCGATGACACCCCTGGGTGGGCCTGGTGAGGTGTAGTGGGGAGGTCCACAGCTGGAGCCTGGGGTGACAATGCGCCCGGTGGTGACCAGGCCAGCACACTGTGTGGGGAAGGAGGTACTGTCCCAAGGGCGTTGGAGGGCCCCAGAGCAAGTCTTTGGAGGATGGGCATAGTCCCAGGGCTTGTACCAGTAGAACTGGCAAGGTCAATGACAGCACATCCTCTGACCCAGGGCCCTCCGATCTTCCTTCCTCATCCCCCTGTGCTGGAAGATCCTGGTACGGGGCCAATGGCCCCGCCTCCTCTGCCTGGTCACAGGACCCAGAGCTCCTCCTGGATGCTGAGAGATAGAGAAGAAAGTTACATGTCATTAGTATGTTGATTAGCGCATTGATATGTGTTCATTTCTAATTATCTGACATCTTGCCTTGAATATGGATGATTCTCCTCTTTGCAACTCTGATTAGCTATCTTATACTAGCTGTTATCTATTCTTAGGTTTCTGTTCTTGATGGTTTTTGGCTCACAACGCTATCTGTATTACGGCTGCTGTCTGTAACTGCATAGGCTGAACGGGCACACCAATACATGGACTCTCTATTACAGGGGTGTCCAAACTCTTTCCTGGATTGGAAGATATCCTTTCTGTGCACAGGTGAGTCAATCAGGATGACTGAAGAAGCGATTGACTCACCTGTGCGCAGCAGGGTTATCAAATCCAGGCATGTGTGTGGCCCACCAGGACCGAGTTTGGACACACCTGCTCTATTGCTTGATTACTGTTGTGGTGACAAGGAATGACAGTGATTTGTCAGCTTCATGAATTTAATGATGCATCCATCTATCCCTTGTTAATTTCATGGAGCTGACATGTCAGTGTCATGTCCATGTGTTGTGTGTGTGATGTACATATGGTGGCATGTTGCTGTATGTCATATTCACCTGCCATGGAGGCTGGGTCCTGCTGCTCCACCGGGCCTGAATCTCCAAATGCGGCGGATGGTGCAAGTATGGTCCTTGCAATGACTTCATGTCCCAGGTACTTGACCCTCCGCCCCTCGGCATCCTGCGCCATCTTCTTCCTCACCGCGGCCCTGATGTCGTCAAACCGGTGCTTAATGGACCGCAGACTCCGTCCACGGCCTGCCACACCATTGACCAGATCGACCACCTGCTGCCAAGCATTAGCCCTGGGCCCAGCCTTGACTTCCCTACCCCCCGAGGTGATGACGGGGTGGGCGTGGATGGCCTCCAGTAGGACCATGTTCTCCTCCCAGCTATAATTGTGGGCATCTGGACCTGACGCCAGCCTCTTGTTCTCCAGACTGGGGTTGAGGACCCTCTCCACTCTCTTCCTCTCTCCTCTCCTCCCTCCTCCTCCTCCTTCCTCCTCCTACTCTCCTCTCCCTCCTCCCTCCTCTCCTCCCTTCTCTCCTCTCTCCTTCCTCTCCTCTCCTCCTTCCTTCCTCTACTCTCCTCCCTCCTCCCTCCTTCTCTCCTCTCCTCTCTCCTTCCTCTCCTCTCCTCCCTCCTTACTCTCCTCTCCTCCCTCCTTCCTCCTTCCCTCCTCTCCTCCCTCCTTACTCTCCTCTCCTCCCTCCTTCTCCTCCTCTCCTCCCTCCTGCTCTCCTCCCTCCTTCCTCCTCTCCCTTCCCTCTCCTCCTCTCCTCCCTCCTCTCCTCCCTCCTCCCTTCTCTTCTCCTCCCTCCTCCTCTCCCTCCTCCTCTCCTCCCTCCTCCTCCTCTCCTCCCTCCTCCTCTCCTCCCTCCTCCTCTCCTTCTCCCTTCTCCTCAACTACCTCCCCCTCCTCAACTACTACCTCCTCCTCCTCACTCCTCCCCTCCTCTTCCCCAACTCCACGCCCCGGGACTCCCTGCCACTCCTCTCCCCTCTGCTCCTCTCCCTCCGTCACCACCTGAAAAGAAAAGAAAGAGAAATTAAGAAATGTTTTAGTGGGTTTGCCTGCTCCCCCCTCATCCACCATTCTGATTGCATATAACACTATTTCTGCTTGGATATCAATGTTGTAACTAACTGCAGAAATCAACCTTAAGTGGACAGAGCCTGTGACAGCAGTGGGAGGGGTGTACAGCCCCTCTTACTCTGGTCCTGAGTGGCGCTGATGAAACACGCTAGATCAATACTTTCCTAAACAATGTGGAAGGGTCAGTTACAGTTTGCATATATACAAGGTATGCAACTATTTACTGTGTGCTTCTATCATGTGTGGGGAGTGGCCCATGTCTGAGGCCACTAATATGCTATCTGCATTATACTCTGCACATATTCCTGGGCGTGGTACCTATCCTGAAGCCATCTTCTGTACCAGAGGTAGTAGGAACTACATGGTCCTGCTGGGCTAGGCTGAAAATAAGTTCTTGTCAAGCCCCATTGAAGAAGCAGTTTGGAACACCTATGTGTATTGCAAATATGTGTAGAAATCTCAATCAAACTCAATCAAACTCAAACTCAATAAAACTCAATCAAACTCAATCAAACACAAACTCAATCAAACTCAATCAAACTCAATCAAACTCAATCAAATTCAAACTCAATCAAACTCAATCAAACTCAAAATCAATCAAACTCAATCAAACTCAATCAAACTCAATCAAAATCAAACTCAATCAAACTCAAACTCAATCAAACTCAATCAAACTCAATCAAACTCAATCAAACTCAATCAAACTCAAACTCAATCAAACTCAATCAAACTCAATCAAACTCAATCAAATTCAAACTCAATCAAACTCAATCAAACTCAATCAAACTCAATCAAACTCAATCTCTCGCTCTCAATCTCTCGCTCTCAATCTCTCTCTCTCAATCCCTCTCTCTCAATTCCTCTCTCAATCCCTCGCTCTCAATCCCTCGCTCTCTCTCTCTCTCAATCTCTCTCTCTCAATCTCTCTCTCTCAATCCCTCTCTCTCAATCTCTCTCTCTCAATCCCTCTCTCTCAATCCCTCTCTCTCAATCTCTCTCTCTCAATCTCTCTCTCTCAATCTCCCTCTCTCAATCCCTCTCTCTCAATCCCTCTCTTTCAATCCCTCTCTATCAATCTCTCTCACTCAATCCCTCTCTCTCAATCCCTCTCTCTCAATCCCTCTCTCTCAATCTCTCTCTCGCTCTCAATCTCTCTCTCTCTCGCTCTCAATCTCTCTCTCTCTCGCTCTCAATCTCTCTCTCACTCGCTCTCAATCTCTCTCTCTCTCGCTCTCAATCTCTCTCTCTCTCTCTCTCTCTCTCTCTCTCTCTCTCTCTCTATATATATATATATATATATATATATATATATATATATATATATATATATACAGTATAGAGAGAGAGAGAGAGAGATATCCAGATATAATACGAAACATAAAAAAAATAATAACTTACCTCCCTCCACCAAACTCCTCTCCCCACACAAAAAGAAACTCTCCAAACATATAAGCTAACCCAAAAAAACCACAATTGTACTTCTCGCCAGTGTATTCAGTAAATATAGAAATTGTCAAAACATAAAAATAAAATACAGCTTGATAGGATGAAAAGCATGTACAATTCAACTTACCTCCCTCCAAACTACGTTTTGCTGGACAAAATACCCAAACTCTCAAGAAACCTATAAACAAGAAAAATAACACAATTGTACTTCTTTACATCGTACTCCGTAAATGTAGTAACGTATTTCCGTAAAAAGAACATAAAACGCGACTTGATAATAAAGCAACTTACCTCCTCTCACCCACCAAGCCCCGGGAACTGCGTGCTACTTCGGCCGAAATCGCAACACAGTCGAGGCGTGGGTGCGTGTCATTCCTATTTATTCACTCCCACTGTCAATCAAATGGTCTATCCCGTAAGAGATTGGCTGTGAGATCCGTGGCGCGATGCGTGATTCCGCTATTGGATGGTTCGTGCCGGGCGCGGCTAGTCCATCCCCCTTCCAGCTTGCGTGCGCGCCTAAACGTCACGGCCTTCCTACATTCTGAAGGCCGCGATTCGCGCCTAGCTAGATTAAATTTACGGTTGCATCCGTTGAAGTCCACACGATGCACTTACGGCATTGTAATGAAACCGGGCTGAAAGGGCCCTAAAAGTATAAATGAAGCAATAAAAGGCATTCAAATTACTGGCAAAACAATCCCCAATGATCAGATATGTAAATAAAGATATATTTTTATTGTCATGTACATCCTCAATATGGTGGCCATATTAACCCTTTAGCACTCACAAAGGCTAGAATGTGTCCCCTAAACATATCAACATTATCTGATTTATATCTCTCTCATCACATCTACTTTTTGGAACACAAATATTGGCTATATTTCAACGCCACATTACATAGATCATGTAGCATGGGCCCAAATTCAAATGTGGGCCAGAATATTAGGGGTTACAAATTAAAATGGCTAAACCAATCCATAATCAGGGAACTTCATAACATGATGAAGCTTAGATACACCAGTGAGCTTTTCCATTTGTGAAATCCAACAGGATAATCACAGCTGTGGTAATTAGCAAGCTATAAAACCACATTATCAGCCAGGAATTAGCAAGTCTGAACCATCATGGATAGCAGCAACCTGAGTGCGGTGTATAGGTATGTGAGTAGAGCACAGCGTCGTAGGAATTGATATTTGTTTCGAATGTTGCAGAGTGGAAACCCGGCTGTCAGGCATGCGACTGAGGAGTGGCTGAGGCGTGACAAAGAGGGGCGGCTGGGAGTGAATGTGGTTGAGGGTGCTGATGCAATCCATGATGGTCCGGAACCAAGGCAGGCAAGTGGCTCATCACCGGATATGCCTAGGGTCATGGTGGGGGGTCAGTTAGGGGAGAGAGCTCCAGTGGCCCATGGACAGGGGATATGAGGGCACCTGCAGATAGGGAGGAGGACCTTGATGTGGGTGATCAGCTGATGGGGGGGCCAGATGAGAGACCCCTAGAGGGTGTGTCACATGAAGTGGGGGCTCCTGCACAGCCAGCCCCACAGGGGGGTGAGCAGGCCCAGGAGCCTGCCAGGAGGTTTCGTGCACCAAGGGTGTACAGGGAGAGAGTCACATTAGAGGGGTAAGCTGATGTGGAAGTGTATGAGCGTTTTAGGCTAACCCGTGCCAGCCTAGAGGAGCTCTATGCGGTCCTGAGGGAGGACATGGAGCCTTCCTCACGGACCAATAGAGCCATCCCAGGCATGACACGGATGTTAGCCGCCATACACATCCTATCACCTGGTAGTTTTCAGAACACTGCTAGCATAGTAGGAGGAATGTCTCAGGCAAGCCTTTCAAGGTGCCTGAGCACATTTCTCCATGCTATCGTTCCAAAAGCTGCCAGATACATCAGTTTTCCCCACACTGGGGAAGAGATCTTGAAGGTGAAAGCAGATTTATTTCGAATGGGAGGTATCCCCAATGTGCTTGGTGCTATAGATTGTACACATGTAGCATTGATACCTCCTAGAGAGCAAGAAGCGCTGTTCAGAAATCGCAAACACTATCATTCCATCAATGTACAGGTTGTTTGTGATGCAGGCATGCGCATACAAAATGTGGTTGCAGGCTTCCGGGAAGTACTCATGATGCCATATCCTGCGTCAGTCATCTACACATCGTTATTTTGAGTCTGGACAAGCTCTACCTGGGTGGCTACTGGGTGAGTACCCATAAAGGATCCCCTAACATATACATCATGTTCCACTGTAATGCTATTCCATTGTTGTGTGAAAAATGCGCAACGACGCATGCGCCAACAGACAAAATAGAGTCCCTCAATAGCGCCACGACATCTGCGCGCAGGAGTTGAGATAAGGACTTAAGGGTGGACTTAGGGGTTTTAGGGTTAGGGGTCTTTGGGCTAAGGCTTCGGATTCTGAGTGTTAGTGTTAGGCATGGGGTCTCAGTGGTCCGGGTTAGGTATGGGGTCTGAGGGCTCGGGTTAGAGGGTTTTGGCCCATTAGGCAATAGATTCTACAACTTGCGCTCTTTGATCGACGCACATTTTGCCACACAATTTTCAACAGTGCGCTACTGTCGCCGGCTTCTGTCAGCACCGTATTGTCCGCGCTCATTTGCCGTGTGCCCTAAAGAAGGTGTGCCGACTGAGCCATTGCATCGTCGCTTGTTGCTGTGCCTAACCCAATGTGACCTGGTCATAGGAGTAGGAAGTTCCAACCCAGAGATCCCTAAACTAACGTTACATTAATCATTGTGTATATTTACAGATGCTTTAACGAGCAGCACAACCTCACATTCATATCTACATCTCCCATTTTTGTTTGCTTCAGGTGATGCAGGTTATAGGTGTTTGCCGTGGTTGTTGACCCCCTTGAACAATCCACGCACAGAGGGGGAGGAAAGGTACAATGCGGCCCATGCCAGAACCCAGAATGTAATAGAGCGCATCTTTGGACTCCTGAAGATGCACTTCAGATGTTTACATTCAACTGGCGGGGCGCGACAGTATACACCAGTGAAGGTTTGTCACATCATCCTGGCCTGCTATAGCGGTACAGGCCAACTGTCTGGGGAACATTGATGATGCTCCGCTTGAACCGGCGGAGCGTCCAGTACCTCCCCCTGGTGAGGATAACGTTCAGGGGTCACGACTACGTGCCCACGTCATTCGTGAGTACTTCCCATGTAAGTCTGAAACTAATAACAACCAACTATAATGTACCTTGATTATGGTTACTAATACATCTCTTTTCTCCTTCCCCATTGTCATACAGAATATACAACAGTCCACAGTAGAGGATAGCTTTGTGATGTAACATATGTCTCGTGATGCATTCTTAATACTGGATCAAATACAGCCTGCTCTGATATCTGTTAATGGTAAGTATGCGCACATTCCCATACACATCATATATATTGATATCTGCCAACCTCCAGAAGCTAAGCTAAATGGATGGTCTGATGTATTCCACAATGTCAATGGATATAGGCCTCACAATCGTATTTGAAAACATCTTCCCAGAACAGTAATGTTCACATTGTCTGATCATGCTATTCCACATCCCATGGAGGTCAATGCAATTCATAGCAATCTGGATATATGAACATACCAGCATATTGTAAACCATAATAAATGTACCTCATGGGATGCAAGGAGGGGATCCCTCCTGTTCTTTGTCAGCGAATGCTGGTAAAAGCATTCTCAGTCAGATAACAGGAATAGTCTCAATGATGTGTTAACTAGGAATCATTGTGCAATATATCATATGGATTGTGTGACTCATATCATCATATTGCCATTACAGAACTGCTGCCGTGTGTCAACACATTGTTTACCCACACAGACATGGGAAACGACCTGTACAGCAACAGAACATCAGCTACATCAATGTCGTCTACCATGCAGATGTGTCCTGGGGTAACAGATCTCTTCGTTGAATACTCCACTTGATCTATCCAAGGTAGAGAACCATATATGGATGTCTGAACATGTATCATTGTGTGATAGTTGGGATCTTCCATATCTATTACAGGCTGCACTGGTCTCTCTGTCTCTCTCTGTCTGTCTCTCTCCTCATCCCACCCACCCCTGTTTACCCTTAATTTATTGAGTCACACAAGTCTTCGACACCTGAACAATTAGCAACTT
The DNA here is from genome assembly GCA_027410445.1 of Discoglossus pictus. Classification (NCBI taxonomy): domain Eukaryota; kingdom Metazoa; phylum Chordata; class Amphibia; order Anura; family Alytidae; genus Discoglossus; species Discoglossus pictus. Next base: position 3,219,909 of record JAPZIH010000013.1, on the reverse strand, counting down.
CTGCTAACTATCCCAATTAACCCTTTACACTATGTTTTCTCTTGTCTTCTTCCTCACATCCCCTGCCTTTTCCTCAGACTCTTCTTTACTTCTCCCCTTTTTGTCTCCAACATTTTCATTTCAACTCTCATGCCCACCTCTCTCCTTTTATTCGCCCATCAGCTAATCTTACTCAAGCTGTGGTTAAACTATGTGTCTCCTGACTGTCCCATCTGCAGATTACATTATCTGTCCACATGGGGCAGATACCTTATTACATAATAGTGCATCGCACTTTACATCTGATCCCTTTCCTCTCCGACTAATGCATAACTTTCTACTTGACACAACTTCCTTCCTATGTATCTCTCACTTACTTATTACCCTTGCTATTCCTTATCTACTCTTCCCCATGTCCATTACCTTTAGCTTGGAAGTGGTGATTTTCGAATCTTGTGGGGGCCTTTGGGAAGAAATCAGTTATCAACAGACTTTACGCTCAAAACAGGGCCCTACATTTTCTGGCGTTGGCAATATTACATACTGTATATTTTCGTGTTCTTCTCCCCTGTACAGCGCCACGGAATATGTTTGTACAATACAAATAAATGATAATTAGACTAATAATATTCCCACATCCGGACAAATTAGTCTGGGCCATCATTATCATCTGACAGATGGTTAGCTTGTACGAGATCCCAATGCATAACATGTGTGCCGACAATCCTTTCATCTGTTGGTGGCTGCTCATATGGCATATGTAAGGTTTCCACTAATATATTATTTGTGTGTTTGTATTCCAGATCAAGGTCAGAACAAGGCATGACGATAAACATCATGACATTCCATGGCCATGTCAATGTCCTCATGTATGTGCATGTGTCCGTTTCATTGCTTTGTTGGATCCAGTTTGATATCTGATTACCTTGACTGAATAGCCGATATGTGTCACGAGACAATTTCACTATACAATGCAGATGTGATGTGACATCTGTCAGCTGATGTTCCTGGTATATCCACAGCATGTGTATGCTCATATAGTCTACCTCAATTCATATGTACCTATTGGTTTAGACATTCTATCCTCTCCTCTACTTGGACTGTTGTGAAGCCTGCAGCACAAACCCTTCCAGATATTTTCTTCAGTGCTGATGTGACCCTCCCTGTTCATATGGGGAAGAGTAAATCCAGGCTTGGGACTTAACAGTTAATGAGGTTATGTTAATCTTCAGTTATGCATATGCAACAACAGTGAGTATAGATGCTCAATCAGAGAACAAACTACCCTTGATATTGCCTGGTTTGTTGTGAGTTCTCTGGAATAAGCAACATCTGACTTATTTGGTCCTGGTCAGGTCCCCATCTTTTTGACCAAGATTATCTATGTAGGGGCTGCTTATTGTTGCATGAGAACTTACCTCATGGGCTCAAAGCATTCACTGATTGAGCACTTATACTTCTGATGTTGCATCAGAGTGTCAGTTTAACACACAAGCATACATTTTGCTCTCCCCATATGTATATCACCGTATTCTGGATTATTGTGGTCTTTCCTTATTGACTGTTATATATATGTAGTAACAATAATGAGATCTATTATACTGCCTAATGTTGGGTAAAACACTGTAAATCCCATGATCATCTATATCAATGTAATTTCCCTTGCCTGCATTCTGCTCTCATATCCCTGTTTCCCTGTGTTACTTGGATTTTGTATCCTACCCCCCTCCACCATGATCCTTTGCTTACCTGTGATGATTAGTCAACCTGTGGCTTTGTGGCAAGCTTGCTTTGTTAATTTCTGTAAATAGTAAATATGATTTATCCGAGATGTTGTTTGTGTCTGCCTCGTCAATGTTGATACCATAGCATTTCTGTAACATCAATGAAAGGACCTTCAGACTCCACATCTGTGCTCTGCACCATCAGTTAGGGGTGTCAATAGAATTCTCACAGTGTGTTTGCATTACTGATTTCAACCATGAGGGAAAGTTGGTATTAACAATCTATATGACACAGAAACAGACAAATGAGACAGGTGTCCGTAAGTGGCTCATATCCTATTAGTGAACATACAGTATCTAACAGAAGTGAGTACACCCGTCACATTGTTGTTAATATTTTAGTATATCTTTTCATATGACAACACTGAAAAAATGACACTCTGCTACAATGTAAAGTAAGTTTGCTGACCCATCAATAACTCAATACACAGCCATTAATATCTAAACCATTGGCAACAAAAGTGAGTACACCCCTAATTTGAAATGTCCAAATTGGCACTAAATGTCAATTATGTGTGGCCACCATTATTTGCCAGAACTGCCTTAACCCTCATGGCCAGGGAGTTCACCCGAGCTTCCCAGGTTGCCACTGGAGTCCTCTTCATCTCCTTAATGATACATCAGAGCTGGTTGATGCTAGAGACCTGGCACTCCCCCACCGTCAGTTTGAGGATGCCCTACAGATGCTCAATATGGTTTAGGTCTGGCGATAAGCTTGGCCAGTCCATCACCTTTACCTTCTTTAGCAAGGCAGTGTCGTCTTGGCGGTGTGTTTAGGGTCGTTATGTTATGTTGCCCTGCAGCCCAGTCTCCCAAGGGAGGGGGTCATGTTCTGCTTCAGTATGTCACAGTACATGTTAGCATTCATGGTTCCCTCAATGAACTGTAGCTCCCCAGTGCCGGATGCAGTCATGCAGGCCCCGACCATGACACTCCCACCACCAAAAGTATACATCTATACTGAGCAAAAGTAGTTGAAATAATACCTAAATTACAGATAAATGGATAAGTCACAACGAACACAAAAACATTGATATGAGATGAAACCCTCATTTTGAACCTAAACAGTGATGCAGAGAGAGGTGAGGCAGCATCTGACATCATTAGGTAAATGCATATATGGGGAATCCACAAAACATATTATATAAAACATATATAGACATGCATATATGTTTGGTCTGGGCCTGCATGCATGCTGCCAGCACTGAGGAGCTACAGTTCTTTGAGGGAACCCATGAATGCCAACATGTACTGTGACATACTGAAGCAGAGCATGATCCCTCCCTTAGGAGCCTGGGCCGCATGCCAGTATTCCAACATGATAGCGACCCCAAACACACCTCCAAGCCGACCACTGCCTGGCTAAAGAAGCTGAAGGTAAAAAGTTGATGGACTGGCCAAGTAGGTCACCAGACCTAAACCCTATCGAGCATCTGTGGGGGCATCCTCAAATGGAAGGTGGGGAGTGCAAGGTCTCTAACATCCACCAGCTCCATGATATCATCATAAAGGAGTGGAAGAGGACTCCAGTGGCAACCTGTGAACCTCTGGTGAACTTCACTTTCACTTAGGGGTGTACTCACTTTTGATATTTACCCTGAATGAATATCTCCATGTGTCAGAAACACGAATATCATGCATCGCCGTTACTGGAATCAAACTCAGGAATATTACCTTCACCCTCAGCTGCACTAGTGGCTGTTACCCCAACCCTACATTAACACAGGGCTGGTATATTGAAGTAAGATGTATGTACTAATACAATAACGTTGTTGTGTAGCATTCATCTGGTGTTTAACAATCATGGTACAGCACAAACGAAAACAAACAATGATAATGTGAGCAATACATAATATTTATTCTTATGTTTGCAAATTATAGAACCAAAAAATGAAAATTGGAGGCAAACATTCCGTCTGTTGATTTGAACCTAAAGAGATAAGAACAAGACATCAATTAGAACAATATACGCATTGACTGCAACACCTCAACGTCAATAGATCTTGGACATCAATTGCTTCTATATGCAACATGAACATGTTCTCACCTATTTCCGCTTTCGCTTGTGTTGCTCATGACTCTCCTGGCCTTTGCCAACCGTTGTCCTAGGCCGGCCACGACCTCTTCGATGGGTTGGCGGCTCTTCTGCCCTGGATGCTGGGGGCAAGGTCTGGGAGGTTGAGGAGGTACCCTGTTCTTGTGGATGGCCTTCTCGGGCCATTTCGGCCCTTCGTGCATATTCTTCCATTACCTGGTGATGCCGCCTTAACTCTTGCAACGCCTGCTCATTGTGCTGTCCCATCTCCATTACCCGGTGATGCCGCCTTAACTCTTGCAACACCTGCTCATTTTGTTTTCCCATCTCCATGACCAGGTGATGCCGCCTTAACTCTTCAAACACCCGGTCATTATGCCGTCTCATCTCCAGCATGAACTCTTAAGTTTGCTCCCGTTTATGCTGGAGATGAGCGAGGAAATCGTGGCACTGGGCCGCTGACAGCGCCGGACTACCTGGCACGGACCCAGACCATTGTGTCCTCTGGGTGGAGGCACGGCTGTGTGGAGTGTCCTGCCGGGACAGAGTGGCCTGCCGGTCCAGAGTGGCCTGCGGGGCCTGCCGGTCCGGAGTGGCCTGCGGGGCATGCAGGGCCTGTGGGGCCGGAATGACCAGCGGGGCCTGTGGGGCCGGAGTGGGCAGCGGGGCCTGTGGGGCCGGAGTGGGCAGCGGGGCCTGCGGGGCCTGTGGGACCGGAGTGGCCAGCGGGCCCTGTTGGGCCAGAGAGGCCAGCGGGGCCTGTGGGGCCGGAGTGAACAGCGGGGCCTGCGGGGCCTGTGGGGCCAGAGTGACCAGCGGGGCCTGCGGGGCCAGAGTGGCCAGCGGGGCCTGTGGGGCCGGAGTGGGCAGCGGGGCCTGCGGGGCCTGTGGGGCCGGAGTGGCCAGCGGGGCCTGTGGGGCCGGAGTGGCCAGCGGGGCCTGTGGGGCTGGAGTGGCCAGCGGGGCCAGAGTAGCCTGCGGGTCTGTGGGAGCCACATGCCCTGCTGGGGGCCCATGCTCCAGGGCATCATTACTTGTGGCTTCATACTGTGGGCCCAACTGGGATGGGATTACATTGGATGTCCCCACATTTGGCCAGACCACATTGACTGTGAGCCAGGCGGTGCCATTACCCTGGCTGGAGGGGCCATTGCTTGAGCCAATGGCTGGCATCTTGTTAAGGGCCCACGGCTGTGTGGAGTGTCCTGCCGGGCTGGAGTGGCCTGCCGGTCCAGAGTGGCCTGCAGGGCCTGCCGGTCCGGAGTGGCCTGCGGGGCCTGTGGGGCCGGAGTGACCAGTGGGGCCTGTGGGGCCGGAGTGGCAGCGGGGACTGTGGGGCCGGAGTGGGCAGCAGGGTCTGCAGGGCCTGTGGGGCCGGAGTGGGCAGCGGGGCCTGTAGGGCCGTAGTGGGCAGCGGGGCCTGTGGGGCCGGAGTGACCAGCGGGGCCTGCGGGCATGTGGGGCCAGAGTGACCACCGGGGCCTGCAGGGCCTGTGGGGCCAGAGTGGCCAGCGGGGCCTGCGGGGCCTGTGGGGCCGGAGTGGCCAGCGGGGCCGGAGTGGCCAGCGTGGCCTGTGGGGCCGGAGTGGCCAGCGGGGCCAGAGTAGCCTGCGGGGCCTGTGGGAGCCACCTGCCCTGCTGGGGGCCCATGCACCAGGGCACCATTACTTGTGGCTCCATACTGTGGGCCCAACTGGGATGGGACCACATTGGATGTCCCCACATTTTGCCAGCCCACATTGACTGTGAGCCAGGCAGCGCCATTATCCTGGCTGGAGGGGCCATTGCTTGAGCCAATGGCTGGCATCTTGTGGAGGGCCCAGGTGGACTTTCTGAAGGTGGTCCTGCTGCAGGTGGTCTTGCTGCAGGTGGTCCTGCATCTTGGCATGGTGCAGGGCCCGCTATTTCAGGGCCCTGAGGAGGCAGGGTACGCCTGGCTGGTACTGAAATGAGACAAGATTTGTATTTGAGTATTGTTGTTCTGAAAATTGATTGATGTGTGTTTCCATATCTCTGAGATCATAGTGACTTGGAGTTTGCTGTGAATGTTTGACGCAAATAAAAATTGATCTGCATCATTAGTATTGTGGATCCTGACTGGGATATTTCCTGTTATGTGACAGCGACTGCTGGCAGCAGCAGTTGGACCAAGAGGCTGATAGATGGCGCTGCCGCTGTTATATACATCATTTTCACCTTACACACAAGCATAAAAGCACTAGCACACAGGAAAATGCTGTGACATGTAGAGGCTGCTCACTGCTGCTACCAGCAGTCACGGTCAGATAACAGGAAAGGGCCCATGGCTCATATGAATATATGTAATGCTGATGCGGTGTGCCAACTGCAGTTAATTAGGACACGTGCTCATCTGAATCTGTGACCAATCCTCAGCCATGTGAGTTAACATGTTAATGTAACATGGTCCAGATTGGGCTGGTACACGACACAAACTTGCAGTCCATCAGAGTCTGTATCCGCATATGCTTCAGTGTGCACATCCATACATGTAGTCTCATGGGGATGTACCCGCTATACCGGACCTATCCTGTTGTATGTGCACATCTCTGGAAGTGCACCGCCACCAACTCTAGCTACGCCAGCCCAGCAGGCCGGGTAAGTGGTTATGGGTTTTGGGTTCTGGCTACAGTTAGTGGGTATGGGTTAGAGTTAGAAAGTGGGGTTTAGGGGGTTAGGGTTAGAGGGTTAGGGGCTTTGGGTGTACCAACTATTTTTGACGGCTACATGGTGACGCAAGTGCAGCCGCATTCCTAGAGTTGGCGGCGGCACTCTTCCAGCACATACTGAAATGCCCACATAAAACAGGATACATCCGCTATACCTAGTTTCAAGATGTACATGGGTTCTAAGCAGTAGGAGTGTAAAGCCAAACAGCTATGAATGGGCCAGTTTAACATGGAGTAGAGTGTGACAGGGGAACTCATGACAATAAACAAACAATTGCAATGGAGTTGTCATGTATGCTTTATATGCACTCTGAACCAACAGCAAACATAACAGTAACATCAATAGATTTGCAAAACGGTATCAGAATCAGTTGTGGGAGGAGGTATTGGACATATATATTTCATTGCTAACAATTCTGACGAGTATATTTACACTTTTACTAGAATTGCACTTGATACTGAAAATGTTCGCAAGCTCACACGTACGCCCCTTCTCCTGTTTGTATTAACTTCTGCCTTCTCACCTGGGCACAATTAGTGCACTCAGCAATTTATCAGCCTTTACCTGTAAAGGAAAATCCACTTGCAAACATACATTTATAAAAACTTTTTATTGTTTGAGTTTATTTAATTATGTTTACTACCGCTCATTAAAGTAAGAAAATAGAACTTATTTTTGCTAGATAAGTGACTACTATATAATATTTTCTTATACCGCGCTATAGATTTCAGCTTTGAATTTTTTTTTTTTTTTTTTTAGACATTTAACATAAAGCTGAGAGATAAATACTAGAAAAATAATAATAAAAAAAAAGACAAAAGATGGACCTCATAATCCTTTGTAAAACAAAGTAATTAATACAAAGTACATCATAGCATGTATTAATCTTATTGTTAATATAACTAACATTTGCTTTAAATGCTTTCACTTAATATGTACTGTAACGGAGTTGGAACACAAATCCAATATCTCCGCTGGTATACGGTAAAATACCCAAGAGGCACTACGATCTCACCATTCCCAACCTCCCATATTGGACGACACTCAATAGGGAGTTCAAGACTACTGACTTTATTTTGTTATGTGCAGAAATATATATACACATCTCTTCCCACAGGCAATACACATCCCCCATAGTTGGCCACACAATACACATAGAGGGATAGGTGGGTCACACCTCCCTGAGGCTACCTGGCAACTTTGATACAATCAGACATGGATTAGATCATCCTTCTTTGTTCTTATGTCTGAGAATGAAAACACTTTATACAATAGACTTCCTTATCTTATGAGGAGTCTCTGTAATAGGATTATCTATTATGCCAAGGTCTGCAATAGTCTGGGCTAATATTCTGCAGAGCATAAACCAACATACATACAATATAATAGTAGGATCATATTTTAACCATAACCATAAAACAGGGTAAAACAGTGATGGGTTCCGCTACATGTACTTTTTGATTTTACTAATAAAACTATGATGTATTGTTACAAATTTTTCGTTTTGTCTTAATAAAAATAAAGTACAAAAAAATAAGTATTCTTTTAATCAATAACTATTTACTGAATGTTACTGATATTAAAAAAGTGTCCCATTATGCAAAACATGTTGTACTTTTACAGTAAGTGTCTTGGCACATTCCCTCAATCCCAAAATGGCTGGATCATAACATTACAGTGTGATGTCACTTTTGAGCATATTTTCCTACTGAAAAAATTACTACAAACAACACAAATGTACTTTATCTTTTTTTTTTTTTCTCGTTTTTAACAAATACATTTTTACATTCCCTACATGGGAGGAAAGCTTGGAAGACCTGAAGACCAATGAAAGCAGTAACATGCTTATATTAACCATTCATTTCAGTACAAACAATGCTCTTTACTGTTGGGTTAAGGTCTAATTTTGGGAATATCATCTTGTCTCATGTATGCCTCTCTTTTTGATTTTTTTAATATGTTTATATTTAGCAGCGTATATCTATTAATATATGGGCTTAAATATTAATTACATATATTTATAACTTTTAGACATAATGTGAATTGTGGTAACTTGCAAATAGTGAGTATCTCTCTTTAGCAACCTGAAGTATTGGGAGATGTGACTCATATCAACAATGCCATTATTACCCCCACCTAACAGGCCCACTGTATTGGGATTCTATTGGACCCTGCCCTCTCCTTCATTCCTCATATACAGTCATTAACTATATATTGTTTCTTCCATCTAAAAACAAAAAAAATCTATCACTACTTTACAAAAGACAGACAACTAAAATTCTAAAACATTCTATCATCATATCTCGTTTCAACTACTGCAACTCTCTCCTTGCTGGCCTCCCTCATCACACATCTGTCCCCACTCCAATCCATTATGAATGCCACCGCAAGACTCATCTACCAAACTCAATGCTCAGTGTCTTCAGCACCTCTCTGTCAGTCACTTCAATAACTTCCCACAGCCACTAGAATAAAATGTAAAATCATGATCCTAATGTATAAAACTTTTATCAATAATGCACCCTTTTATATCTCTGCTCTCATCTCAAAATACTCCCCCAACTGGCCTCTTCACTGCTAATGACCTTCTTCTTTCCTCTTCTCTTATCAGCTCCCTTAAATCCTGCCTTTAGGACATGTGCTACCCCAATTCTTTGGAATTCCTTGCCTCGCTCAACTAGACTAAAAATGCACCTGTTTAAAGAAGCTTATCACCTTCAGCCGTAATATACACCATGCATGGATCTCCCTGTACATCACCCATACCCTTTAGACTGTAAGTTTGTGGGTTTTCAATCATGTGTCAGTGCTTTTGGAAAGCTTTGTGTATGCGTGATACTAAGCTCAAAAACAGGAATCTCCATTCTTCTGCAATATGTTAAAACTGTTTTTAAATACTTGGCACATTACAAATAATAATAATAATAATAATAATCCTCTCCGGGCTTCCAGAATTGGGACCCCTCTGAGCCTGTGACACAGCACATATAACCCTTTATGTTCTGAGTTTGCTGCAAATTGTTCTGCTTTACTCCCATGTTTGATTGTATTAGATTGCTATCTATCAATGTATAAACTCACATAAACAAAATAAATAAATAAATGTGTTGATTTACTTGTGGATACAATGTTAGACAATCCATCTCTGTAATCTTATGTTCAGCTGTAGATCTCATTCTAATGATTGTGAGCTTTCACTATAAGTTTTCTAAGTGCTGTTATCAGTTCCTTATTTCTTAAACTGTAAATTAATGGATTTAATAATGGAGTAATTATTGTGTAAATGGAAGATATTATTCTTTCTCCAATATCATGGTGAGTTGGAGCAGGACGAAAGTATGTGAATGAAGCAGTTCCATAAAAGATAGAGACAACAGTCAGGTGTGAGGTACAAGTAGAGAAAGCTTTATGTTTTCCTTCCTTGGTCGGGATCCTCAAGATCAACCTGACTATGTGCATGTATGGAATGAAAGTTACTCCAATGGCAACAATTCCCATAGGTATATATGCAATGTATAAACTAAGGACATTTACAAAAATGTCAGTGCACGAGAGCTGTAATAACAGAGGGAGGTCACAAAAGAAACCATAAATAATATTTTGTCCACAAAAAGTCAGTCTGAGTGTGCCAATGGTGTGTATAAAAGAATTGGTAAATCCAAGTGCCCATACACCTGATGCCATCTGGATACAAACTTTCCAAGACATGATAGAGGTGTAATGCAGTGGTTGGCAAATGGCGACATATCTGTCGTAGGACATCACAGCCAGTAAGAAGACCTCAGCACTTGCAAAATGTAGGAAAAAAAAAAATTGAGTTACACAAGCCATGCGGGAAATTAATTTCGTTTTGGAAAGCAAGTCAACTATCAGTCGAGGGACAGTCACAGTGGAAGAAAAGGCATCTATACATGCTAGTTGGCCAAGAAAGAAGTACATTGGGGTATGAAGATGGTGGTTATTGTGAATAAGAACTAGAATGAGTAGATTCCCAGTCAGAGTCATCATATAAATAAGTAAAAATATCACAAATAATAAAAATGTAACCTTTGGAAAGTCAGAGAATCCGAGAAGAAAGAATTCATGTCCAATAGTTTGGTTCTCAAAACTTGATGTTCTTTGCATGTCCCTCTCTGTATTGAAAAAACACATCAACTGATAATATTAATGCTTAGGAGAAGATATGAGGTCATAAAGATAAATACAGACATGATCTAAAATGATTTTTAAGCTGTGATGTGATATAAAGCTTTGAAAGCTTTGACTCTCTTCGGGAACCAGCAAGAACAATAGACATTTGTAGATTACATTTTAACCAAGCTCTTTTTGACGCTGTAACAGAAGGCAATATATTAATATTTTAAGGTGATATAGCAGTGCATTAATATGATAAAGTCAGTGGGCCTCATTCTATTATCGGCCGCAGCCGTTGCGGGGCCGCAAGGACCGGCTGCAAGCTATTCTGCTATTCTATTCCCCTCCGGCCGGGGATTCCGGCAGGCTTGCGGCCGGTGCCTTGCTATCTCTTGCGGCCGCTCGCGCCGGAGGAAAGCCTTTGATCTAAAACGGCCGCAAGGAAATCGGCCGTAAGAAAATCCTATTTGCAATTCAATTGCTCCGGGAACCCTCTCTGCAAGGCTAAAACCGAGCCACAGCTTACTTGCAGGAAAGAGGTCCCGCTAGCACCAATTAAGCACGAAATATAGCCCAAATAAAGCCATCCTGCACTTTGAGAAGACTATAAAGTGATTTTCGGTGTTAACAAAAATAGCACAAAATTCCCCTATACTCAAATCTGTAAAATATATTTTTTTAATATACGTCAAATATCCATGTAAAAAGTCCGTAGGGCTTGGAGCACCTCAGACCCGCCCACGCCGCAGCCGGAAAATAAACAGTTAATTTAAACTAGGGTTTGGGCTGATGTGCAAGCTTGAGAGTGGGTTACTATTAATCCTCATGTCCCCCAATATGATCCCTAGCATTTACAGAGCTTTACAGAGATGTCTTAAATTTATTTTTGACTTTTTAGATTTCTGAGCTTACGGCCGGTTGCAAGATTTATGGCTGGCCGTAAGAGGAGATCCTTGCGGGGCCGTTTAATTGAATTGCGAGGTAACGGGACCCCCGCAAGGAATCAAAGCCTTACGGACGGTTTGCGGCCGATAATAGAATGAGGCCCAGTGTCTTTACACAGAGCATTATAAATGAAAGCATATTCTGTAATGTAAACCTCTTTATTGTAACGCCAGGTGCAGGATTATAGGATCTAGCGACCTCGGATAGGACAAAGTACAATAATTACATACTTCTCACATCCGGCAATTGTCAACTTCAATCCCTTTTAAATCCCAGCTGGCACTTGGCAGTGATAACACTTAGCAAAGGGAGGTGGGGGGGGGGTGTGCTACTAAGCATCACAAGTGTCTGTGACAAGGAAGGGTCGTAATGGTAATATTCCCATAGTAAATACAGCTATGCAGATCGCAGACACTTGTGATACTTAGTAAATAAACCTAACTGGACTATGATAAGATACAGAACATACTTAAACTTTTTTAAACATCATTAGATTACAGATTATATCACCAAACACAACTCCTTATTATTCATTGTAACCCTGTACAAAATGTAAATATAGTGATCCCGATATTGTCATATATAGACTATAGTAGATGAAGGTGTAGTCTGTATATGTGTTCATCTGGTAAAGTCCTACAGAAATGACATTGTTTTATTGTGAATATTTATTTTGAAATAAGAAGCCAATTGGGCTTTGTCTGTCTTTTTAACTTTGGATCTTATTACTTTTCTAGACTGTATGTCATGTTTTGAATCTGTTGTTGAACAACCTCTAATACTGAATCACCCTGACAGACCTCAGAACCCAAACCATAAGTCATAAAGTTTCCAACAAGATGGCACCAGTAGGCTGACCAAGATGCACCCTACCAACACTGACACAGGATATATATACTACATGTTCAACTGGAAGCTCTTTCATGTGTCTTCTGCTGTTTCTGCAAAATGGGTACTTTCACCCATTATCTCTAAATTTTCTAGATTCCAATTCAAATCATAACCTATTGCTCTTGGTCCTCTTTTTATCAAATACACTTCTCTCTTGAACTTTAAAAAATCCTTTGATATATTTGCAGATTTCTCTCATAACCCCAATTCTTATCTCTGCAGTAATCTATACATATTAATGTCATGGATTCTCCTCTATTCTATACATACTCAGGTCATGATGTCTTTCTTTATAAGTTGTGTCTTTTCAACCCTGCGCCAATTAGTTGCCTACAAAAGTATTCACCCCCCCTTGACTTTTTACCTATTGTTTTACTTACAGCCTTAAAATTTGTGATGGATCAGAACACAATAGTCTAAGTTGGTGAAGTGAAATAAGAAAAATATATACATAAAACTATTTTTTTGGAACTAGAACACAGAAAATTGGCATGTGCGTATGTATTCACCCCCTTTGTTATGAAGCCCATAAAAAGCTCTACCATCAGAAGTCACATAATTAGTGAATTGATGTCCACCTGTGTGCAATCTAAGCATCACATGATCTGTCATTACATATACACACCTTTTTGAAATGCCTCAGAGGCTGCAACACCTAAGCAAGAGGCACCACTAACCAAACACTGCCATGAGGACCAAGGAACTCTCCAAACAAGCAAGGGACAATGTTGTTTAGAAGTACAAGTGAGAGTTAGGTTATAAAAACATATTCAAATCTTTAAAGATTCCCAGGAGGACCATCAAATCTATCATAACCAAATGGAAAGAACATGGCACAACAGCAAACCTAGAGACGGCAGCCCACCAAAACTCACAGACCGGGCAAGGATGGCATTAATCAGAGAGGCAGCACAGAGACCTAAGGTAACCCTTGAGGAGCTGCAGAGATCCACAGCAGAGACTGGAGTATCTGTACATAGGACGACAATAAGCTGTACGCTCCATAGAGTTGGGCTTTATGGCAGAGTGGCCAGTAGAAAGCCATTACTTTCAGCAAAAAACAAAATGGCACATTTTGAGTTTATGAAAAGGCATGTGGGGGACTCCCAAAATGTATGGAGGAAGGTGCTCTGGTCTGATGAGACTAAATTTGAACTTTTAAGCCATCAAAGAAAACACTATTTCTGGCGCAAACCCAACTCATCACATTACACAAAGAACACCCTCCCCACAGTGAAACATGGTGGTGGCAGCATCATGCTGTCGGGATGTTTTTCAGCAGCCGGGACTGGGAAACTGGTCAGAGTTGAGGGAAAGATGAATGGTGCTAAATACGGGATATTCTATTGCAAAACCTATACCACTCTGTGTGTGATTTGAGGCTAGGACGGAGGGTCACCTTCCAGCAGGACAATGTCCCCAAACACACTGCTAAAGCAACACTTGAGTGGTTTAAGGGGAAACTGTAGATGTGTTGGAATGGCTGAGTCACAGCCCAGACCTCAATCCAATAGAAAATCTGTGGTCAGACTTAAAGATTGCTGTTCACAAGCGCAAACCATCCAACTTGAAGGAGCTGGAGCAGTTTTGCAAGGAGGAATGGGAAAAAATCCCAGTGGTAAGATGTGGCAAGCTCACAGAGACTTATCCAAACAGACTTGGAGCTGTGATTGCCACAAAAGGTGGCTCTACAAAGTATTGACTTTAGGGGGGTGAATAGTTATGCACAGGGAGTTTTTCTGTTATTTTGTCCTATTTGTTGTTTGCTTCACAATAATAATAAAAAAACATCTTCAAAGTTGTGGCATGTTCTGTAAATCAAATAATGCAAAACCTCAAACAATCCATGTTAAATCCAGGTTGTGAGGCAACAAAACAAGAAAAATGTCAAGGGGTGAATACTTTTACAAATATTTCTAATTTGTTCATATCTGTTTGTAGATCCGGTCTCCAGAACTGGGCTCAGTGTCTATGTCTATAGTGACATTAAAACCTCTCTCTTCCTGCTGCTAATTCCTCTTCCATTACCTCCAAGCTTCCTATTTTCCTGGGTCTTTGTTTCTTTGATTGTCTACTTTTAAATTATGTGATATAATAAAACCCAAGTCCTGTTCCTCATCAGTTCCATCATCATTTTACAATTTTGTAAATATTCTACTTTTGGGTTTTGTGGTCTATGTGCAGATTTTTGCTAAATTTCAGATCCCACATATGTGACCATTGCTATAGTTTTATTAAATTACTACACGTGTGACACCTCCTGGAATCTCTACCCTGTTATATATATTTGTGTCATCTGCAAACTTTCCCTTTTGCTAAAATATAAGAATGCATCCATCTAATTAATGTCATTGGAAGCTTATACCACACACTAGAGGGGAAGGTTACTATAAAACTAAATACTGTGAATAGAAACCTAGGTAACTTCATAAACTAGAAATGATCAAGTGACTTTATGCAGAGACAGATATATATATATATATATATATATATAAACAGTATATACATATTCGATATGCCCCATAGGATAGGTTATCCTGCAGTTCACATTACCATTTAGTAATCTACCCATAATGCCAATGAGATTCTTTTTATATATGAAGCTAAACATTGTTATGTTAATTATAATTGATGAAGCAACTTTTCCAATTTTTACAGTTTAATAGAAATCAGAAGCAGCACAACAAGTCCCTCCATCACACAGTGTTGGATCTCAGCCTAAATTACTAGATTTGCATTTTCTAATGCACTAAAATTAACCCCATATCAGTAAGATGTCCTGCCCCAAGTAAACAATTCTTCAGACCCTAAGTATATGATTTAAAGGGACTTTTACCTCACTATAAGTGGTCTTCATGGTGTGATGTTAAAAGTATCTGTTGTTTTTTTTTAATTACACTAATAAAAGCTAAAAATCTGCAGTTGTGTGCCTGTTTACAAACACACTGCTGATTTTTCTCTGATTAACAATATATGCCGAAACCGGACGGTGCAGGCTTTGTGAACAAAAAAATTATAGTTTTTTTCTTTATTCAGTAATATAATCCACCATCATTTAACCCACAAATAACATATTTAGGAGTTTTCAGCAGTCATTTCCCTACATGGATGAAACTGGGAAGGGTTAACCCTCTTTCTGTGTCTGCTTTCTGCACAGAGCTCTTGCTGTGAGTCTGTCTGGAGGCATGCCAGTGACTCATGTAAACAGACACTTCATTTATTATTTTTTTGGAAAGTATTACAACAGGAAATTAGGAGTAATTTACTGTAGTGTGTTCCAAGTTGTGCTAAATTAACTGCCATTTAAGCCTGGTTGGTACCTGTAGGTTGTCTTCTGTTCCAGCCTCTGAGTCCTTTGTTATAGATAAGAATCTGTCACACGTAGATTTGCTGCACAGGTTGGCTCCCTTTGGCAATGTGTTTTTCTTATAAGACACATATATGCCTTAAATACCATACAAGTGCATACCATCTTGAGACTTAATTAGAACATTGCTATTTCTGTTAGATCTCATGAGAAGATGTAAATATTTTCTAAGATTAGACTTCTGGGAACTTGTACCTGTTAACCTCCTCTTATCTGAAAATCAGCTCAAGTCATGAAAATTGGAATATTATTCAATGGCAATGGGATCCAGGGTCAAAAGGACTCAAACTTCAACGAAGGTCACCCATTTCTTTCTTGGGTCCAAATTTCAGGAGGTGACAGTTTCCCTACCGCAGCTCACAACCTTATACAACTCAAAATATATGTAGGCTGCAAAGGTGGATTTTTTTCCCTTGTCACCCATATTCTATGGGACACTCAGCTGTGTATTAGTAGATTATTCCATAGTTTTCATTTCTTTCAAATGTCTTTCAAAATGCATCTATCCAGAAAAACACAGATCTATTGTCCAGTTAGCTGTTGACCTAAGCACCAGTGACTTGGTCCGTCCCATCTTAACATACCCCCTATACCATAAAAAATGACACAAAACATAATTTGGGTATTAAACAGGCCATAGCTTTATTAACACTTAAACATCAGAAGTAGCTGTACACCCCACTCAGGAAAGAGCTCTGCCCCCCACACACAGAGGCCCAATGGAACCCCATGTCCAAGAGGCCTCTGGGAACAACCAAACCGGTTACCTTCAAGAATACTGAGCTCCGACCTACAGTGATACAGCATCCCCGCATACAGCTATGACAACAAACAACAAATTAGATAGGAAGGGAGGACGGGAAGTTTCCCCCTGCATGAATTATCAAAATTTTCAGTGGAGGAAAAACCTTAGCATAATCAACCACCATAACTAAAATGTAATCCCATTTAAAACCCCATATCCCAAACCATTTAAACAATGCAGGTTCCTTTGGAAAACCCCTCTGGCGATCTTCCTTCAAAATTGATGCAAATCTTCTCACCCAATATATATAAAAATGCCCCACAATCCATACTTGCAAAGGCAAACCTGGAAACACATCATACACTCAATCAATATGTTGGGAATGGTAATTTAATACAGATTACAATCCAATTAATACAAACACTTGCCAGGGCACTACGCCATACCCAGTTAGCTCCCCAGCCTCCACCGCTGTTGAGGAAAATTTGTTGGTTGTTTGTCTGCTGCGGGGACCAATCTCCTGAACTTTTCCCAATTGAAACGCGATAAGGCATCCGCTACGATATTCTTCACCCCTGGTATATGTGATGACTTAACCATTATATTAAATTGCAAGCATCACAAAACCAATTGCCTCAGCAACCTGACAACTGGAAGCGAAGAAGCCGTTGTTGAATTAATGGCCTGTACTACACTCAAATTATCACAGTGAAACAAAAGACTTGTATTCCTTAGGCTATGTCCCCAGAGCAAAGTGGCCAACACTAAAGGAAATAATTCCAAAAAAGTGAGATTTTTTTTATTCCCTCCACTTCCCACCAATCTGGCCATGCCTGAGCACACCACTTTCCACCAAATTAAATGCCAAAACCCTTAGAACCAGCTGCATCCGTATACAACTCTAACACCTCATTATCCACTGGATCTGACAGTATCAGTGTAAAACCATTAAAGTACTTAAGAAATTCATACCATATTATTATTATTATTATTATTATTATTATTTTAGTTTATTTATAATGCGCCAACATATTCCGTAGCGCAGTACATAAATTAGGTTCAGACAAATATAAATACAGATTAACATTTAGCAAAGGAAGGAGGTCCCTGTCTTTGAGATAGGAATCCAATGTCCATGGTGAATTCCCAAAGTACTTAGGATAGAAACTCACAGACAATCTAAGGTATAATGACTGGTAAAAGAGGGAGAGAGAGGTGATAAGTGTGTTAGGGTGGAAGGGGAAAAGCTTCTTTAAAGAGATGCGTTTTAAGTGAGGTTTTAAATGTTTTGAGGCAAGAGGATAATCTGGTGAAGCAAGAAAAGTAATTCCAGACACCAGGAGCAGCACGAGAAAAGTCCTGGAGGCAGGAGTGAGAGGAGGTGACAAGAGTTGTAGAAAGAAGGTCATTAGCAGAATGAAGAGGGCGGGTGGGGAGTATTTGGAGATGAGAGCAGAGATGTAAGGGGGAGCATTATTGTTGAGAGCTTTGTAAGTTAGGGTCATGACAATACATTTTATTATTGAGGCTAAGGGAAGCCAGTGGAGTGACTGACAGAGAGGTTATGCCAACACTGAATGTTGTGTATGGAAGATGAGTCTAGCAGAGGCATTCATAATGGATTGAAGTGGAGACAGTCGGGTGGTGGGTAGGTCAACAAGAAGTGAGTTGCAGTAGTCTAGTCGAGAGATGATGAGAGAGTGTATAAGGATTTTAGTTGTGTCTTGTGTAAGATAGTGACAAATTCTGGAGATGTTTTTTAGATGGAGAAGACAAGATTTAGTTAGTAATTATATGTGAGGGATGAAAGACAGAGCGGGTAGAGAGTATATATATACCATATATGCAAATCAGCCCTAAGTTCCTCGGTAATTCTTATGGGGTGATGTGCCTGTGTCAAACTTGCTGTGGCCAAGGACAGATGCCTGGCGAATATCCTGCCTATTGGAATAATTCTACACACAAAGTTGAGTTTGCCTAGAAACGACTGCATTTCCTTAACTTTTACTTTTTTAGCCGCCTTAACCGTTAACAAAGTCTTCCTCAAATCCATAATCTTTTCCCAAGGCAACCTACATTCAAAAGAAACATAATCAATTTGAATACCCAAAAAACTCCGTTATTGGAATACCAAAATCAGCTTTCATTCTAATAAAAGCCTGTTGTAAGGTCCGGCAAACTGCAGTACCAGGAGCCCCCACAAATAGAAAATTGTCTAGGTAGTGGGCCATCGAGAAAAACCTGCCTGCCTTGTTACCACCAAGTGCAAAAAAGTGCTAAACTTTTAAAAATAAGAAAAATAAATAGAGCACCCCATAGGCAAACAAAAATCCACAAAGTACTTACCCCATATGTGGCACCCCAGTAAATATTGAGAATCCGGGTGAAACAAGCAACAACCTAAATGCAGACTTTATATTCACATTGGCAAACAACGCACCCCTACCGGCTCTTCTCACCAACTTAATTGCCTGCTTAAAGGAAGTATAATGGACAGATTAGAGATCCTTATCTATCCCATCATTAACTGAAGACCCAGTAGGGTAAGACAAGTGATATGTAAGCCTAAAAACACTTGCTTCTTTTTTAGGAACTAAACCTAATGGTGACACCCTCAAATTGTCAAACGGGCTTGTTTCAAAAGGTCCCGCCATTCTTCCTCTTTCAACCTCAACCATTGACTTTTTCCATGATCAAACCTGTCCGGCGTTCTTTCTCTGCGATCATATCTTGACTGATGTAACCTCCTATCGTCCCTGGAAGGCAGTTAATATCTTGACTGGTGTACCCTCCTTTCATCCATGTAAGGCAGCTCCTTCACCGGCATTTTGTCTTTCCTGAAATCAGAAGATCTCCTTTAATTCTTCTTCCCCTTCTCCTCTGCTCACCCCGGCCTGTAGAATGAGACTGTGACCCTTGACATGAACATGGGCTCCTTCTGGGTGATTAATATTCTCTGCCCCTGTGTCGTGGGGATGTAGCAAGCCTATTCCTGCTTCCTCTGGACTGAGACCTCCTGTAATAGTAATCACAAGGATCGTTGTGCCTATGGTCCTTACCCCTTCAATAAATAATATCCACAGGCGTCTTCCTCAGCACCCTGTGCTCTGGCGTGAAAGAAGTCTGCGACAAACCCCTGCTCTCCATCGGGCCGTCTTGCAAATCCATTATGGATCATGAATTCCGGTCGGATGGGCCTTCATCTGAGTCAATAAATGCAGAAACATGACTGAAAACAGTAGACACTAGAGATGTTGCAAACATAAAATTTTTGGTTTGCCAAATGCGGACGCAAATTTCATCAAATGTTTGCGAACGGGCGAACCGGGCGAACCGCCATAGACTTCAATGGGCAGGCAAATTTCAAAACCCACAGGGACTCTTTCTGGCCACAATAGTGATGGGAAAGTTGTTTCAAGGGGACTAACACCTGGACTGTGGCATGCCGGAGGGGGATCCATGGCAAAACTCCCACGGAAAATTACATAGTTGATGCAGAGTCTGGTTTTAAGCCATAAAGGGCATAAATCACCTAACATTCCTAAATTGTTTGGAATAACATGCTTTAAAACATCAGGTATGATGTTGTGTTGATCAGGTAGTGTAAGGGTTACACCCGCTTCACAGTAACAGACCAATCTCCCTGTTTAATGCACCGCAAACAACCGCAAACAGTCCCTTTGCACAACCGCAAACTCCCCATTTGCAAAAGGTTGGATACCAAGCTCGCCATGTCCCTTGTCCTCACTGATGTCATTGAAGGTATCTTCCTCCACCCAGCCACCAAGGGTCCCCGAAAGGTGACAACAAGCCCCCTGGGACGGCTGCTGTGTTTGGTCTTCCACCTCCTCAAAGCCACCTTCCTCCTCTGACCCCTCTTCTTCAGACTCCTCTTACTGCGTTGCCTCTGTCTGCATTATTATAAGGTGTGTACTGTTAAGTAGTACTATTCCTATCAGTTTAATCCCTGTTACGTCCACTATTAGGGGACGTGTATATAGCATTGATTTTTGGAAGCGGGAGATGGAAAAAGATGCTTGGTCGGTCCTCCCACTTTAAATTTGGGGCACTGCGAGTGCAATCTAAGGTGCCACCAGATAGGAGTGGTGTGTTCAGTTGTACTATTTATTCCTATCAGATTCAATAAAGCCAATAAACCTGGCCCGTTACTAGCCAGGAAACTACAAACCAAAACAACACAAAATAGGATACTTCAAATTAAGACCTCGAAGGGAGAAAAAACAACGAACCCAAATAAGATCAAGAAGATTTTTACAAAATTTTACAATACCCTTTATACGGCAACAAAACACATAGATCTACACAAAATGAGGGGATTTCTTAATTCCTGTGATCTCCCCTTATAGAAGAAAATGACTTAGAGACTTTAAATGCCAAAGTGACCCTAGAGGAAGTGAGAAAAGCAGTCCAGAACCTCAAACCTGGTAAGTCACCAGGCCCAGACTGGTACACCAATTTATATTATAAAAAATGTATAGACATATAAGGCCCGCACTTGGTTACTCTAACAGAGTTCTAGAAGGCAAGCAAACACCAGCAGAGCTGAACATGGCAGATATGGCTCTATTCCCTAAGGAGGGTCAAGATGCCCTAGAACCAAAAAACTACAATAGCGGATAGAATGTCATCCTTCTTGCCTAAGTTAATACATAATGACCAAGTACGCTTTGTCTCCGAGAGGCAAGCTGGAGACAACATTAGAAAAGTCATGAACCTACTGTACCACAACAAAGCCTCTAAAATTCAAGCCTGTCTTATGGCCTTTGACATTGAAAAGGCTTTTGATTCCCTGGAGTGGACTTACCTATACGCCACGCTTGAAAAATTTGGTATTAAAGGCCATTTCATAAATCTCATACACTCATTATACAAATCATCCAGGGCAAGGTTACAGATTCCGGGAGATGAGAGATCCTTAATTAAAATAGAAAGAGGAACAAGACAGGGGTGCCCCCTTTCTCCCCTTCTATTCGCAATAGCAATGGAACCCCTGGCTCAGACAATTAGGGCCAAAAGGCATAAAAATAGGCCATCACCATTTCAAAACTCGTCTATTTGCAGACGACCTGCTGTGTATGCTCTCAAACCCTACCCAATCGGTCCCAGAGTTGATTCGAACTATGGAAGAGTTTGGTCAGTTTTCTGGCCTTAAACTGAACATAGAGAAGACAAAAGCACTAGCGATTGACTTAACAGCAGTAGAGAAGCAGGGTCTCCAAGAGAAGTTTAATATTAAGTGGGACAAGAACCACATAAACTACCTGGGAATCTGACTAACCCCTAAGCTAGAGGACTTGTAAAAAGCCAACCATTTCAAACTTTATAAAACAATAATTAATAACCTGAGTAAATGGACAGAGTATAGGTTATCATGGCTAGGGAGAATAAATACGATAAAAATGAATGACCTTCCTAGGTTGCTCTACATATTTCGAAAACTCCCGATCCCGAATAAATAAAAAGAATTAGAAAATATTCAAAGGAAAATATTTCAGTTTATCTGGAACCTCTCCCTCACGCATCACAAAGAAAATTATGTACCTTCATAAGTCAGAGGGGAGACTATCGTGTCCAAACTTAAAATATTACCACAAGGCAGCTCAGTTATCTTTCCTCCCAAAAGCACATTCTATAGGGCATCAACCTGCCTGGGTGTATTTAGAGAACCACACTTTAAGGCCCTTAACCTGGGACAAGGTGTCTTGGCTATCAGAATTGCCTCAGAGCCTTAAAAACTCGCCAAACCCCCTAATCAGACACTTACTATCATACTGGAAATGGGCCAAGAAACACACAGGTTTGTTCCCTGGATCTACCCAAATGACCCCAATGCTTGACCACCCTCAGGCCCCGAAACACATGAGCACAACATCACAACACTGGTGAAGGTCAAGGAAACTAGATAGACTGGGAGACTGGTTAGTAAAGGGCCAGATGCTCACCTATGAGGAACTGAGGGACAAGCATGAGCTACCGCTGTCAGAACATTACAATTACTGTAGGCTGAGGCATTTCACACACTCCCTGACCCAGAAAAAGGGGACACCGGTCTAAAATTGGTTCTCCGAAATTTGTAAAGATAAACATCTATCAAGGGGGATCATTGGGTCGCTTTACAAATATAAAACATTTGTTACTGGTTTAAGCGACACTGGGGGAAGGACCGGAGGGGGGGAGCCCTGGAGACACTTCAGAAGCAACCGGCGGCAAAATGATCCCAGGTTAGGAGAGGTCGCTTACTGAAGCCTGCCCTAGGGTAACCAAAGGGTGATTGCCCAGGTTAGATATTGTAAATAATAAGCTAATACTGCTGGAGGGATGATAGCTAATAGGACTTTGGTGTTTCCTGCAGATATACTCTTTACTATTGTCTGTTTTACCATGTTTTAGGTATCTCTTAAATTGCAATCACAGTAAAAGATAAGAAAAATTATTAACCTAAATGTAAAAATAAGAAAGACTAGCCAGCTAACTTTCACAAAATGTCTTTATTGTAAATTTGTATTTTTGCACAACTGTTATGCAAGACTGTTCAAAAATGCTTTATTTTTCATTACATGCTGTACGCCTTCTAAAATAAAATAATGTAAATGCAAAAAATAGGTATTGTTGCAGCAACCAGAAAAATTGATGTTAGTTTGCCAGGCAGAAAGTGCCCTAAAACATTGCGTCTTGAACCCTAGTTGGTGACGGATAAGTCACGCAAGTCATCCGGCATTCAGGGATAAAATACAGCAGCGTGTGGACCATTATTAGCTCAAGGCAGCTCATCTATCAGGCCTTTTTTAATCCAATGTATCGCCCACTGTCAGTCCCTTCGGGATCCATCCCTCATTCATCTTAATAAAGGTGAGGTAATCTAGACTTTTTTGACCTAGGCGACTTCTCTTATCAGTGACCAAACCTCCTGCAGCACTGAAGGTCCTTTCTGACAGGACACTTGAAGCGGGGCAGGACAGAAGTTCTATGGCAAATTGGGACAGCTCAGGCCACAGGGCAAGCGTGCACACCCAGTAGTCAAGGGGTTCATCGCTCCTCATAGTGTCGATATCTGCAGTTAAGGCGAGGTAGTCTGTTACTTGACGGTCGAGTCGTTCTCTGAGGGTGGACCCCGAAGGGCTGTGGCGATGCATATGACTTTAAAAGCTCTGCATGCCCTCCATCACCAACACGTCTGTAAAGCATCCTCTCCTTGCCGGCGTGGTCATGGGAGGAGGAGGATTATGTTCACCTCTTCCGCTGTTAGATTGCCGTTGTGCTGTGACATCACCCTTAAACGCTGTGTAAAGCATACATTTTTTAATTTATTTTGGAAGTGCTGCATCCTTTCCGACTTGTGGTTATTCGGTAACATTTCAGGCACTCTGCTTATACCGGGGGTCTAGTAGCGTGGACACCCAGTACAGGTCGTTCTCCTTCATCCTTTTTATACGAGGGTCCCTCAACAGGCACGACAGCATGAAAGACCCCATTTGCACAAGGTTGGATGCCAAGCTAGTCATTTCCTCAGTGATCTCACTGAAGGTATGTTCTTCCCCCCAGCCACGTCCAACACCATGGGTACCAGATAGGTGACAACGAGCACCCTGGGATGCCTGTTGTGGTTGGTCTTCCTCCTCCTCCTCAAAGCCACATTCCTCCTCTGACTCGTCTTCCTCACAATCCTCTTCCAGCGTTCCCGCAGGTTCAGCAAGCGATGCTGGTGGTTATGGTGACCACAACTCCTCCTCTTCAAGCTCATCTATGGCCTGATCCAGCACTCTTCGCAGGGCACGCTCCAGGAAGAAAACAAATGGTATGATGTCACTGATAGTGCCCTCGGTGCGATTGACCAGGTTTGTCACCTCCTCAAAAGGACGCATAAGCCTACAGGCATTGCTCATGAGCATCCAGTAACGTGGCAAAAAAATCCCCAGCTCCGCAGAGGCTGTCCTAGCACCCCGATCATACAAATACCCGTTAACAGCCTTTTCTTGTTGGAGCAGGCAGTCGAACGTTAGGCGTATTGAATTCCAACGTGTCGGGCTGTCTAAAATCAAGCGCCTCAATGGCATGTTGTTTCGCCGCTGGATATCTGTAAAGTGCGCCATGGCCGTGTAGGAACACCTGAAATGGACACACACCTTCCTGGCCTGCTTCAGGACGTCCTGTAAGCCTGGGTGCTTATGCACAAAGCGTTGTACAATCAGATTACACACATGTGCCATCCACGGCACATGTGTCAACTTGCCCAAATTCAAGGCCGCCAACAATTTTTTTCCATTGTCACAAACCACTTTGCCGATCTCCAGTTGGTGCGGAGTCAGCCACTGATACACCTGTGCGTTCAGGGCGGAAAGGAATGCTGGTCCGTTGTGACTCTCTGATTTCAGGGAAGGCAACCCCAAGACGGCGTGACACTGCCGTATCCGTGATGTGGAATAGAACCTGTGGAGCTGGGGGGGGGGGGGGGCAGTTGATGTGGAGCAAGACATAGCAGCAGTAGAAGAGGACTCAGCCAAGGAGGTTATGGAAGAGGATGGAGTAGGAGGAGTAGAGGACGTGGCAGCAGGCCTGCCTGCAAGTCGTGGCGGTGTCACCAATTTCTCTGCAGAGCCACATATTCCATGCTTGGAAGCCGTCACCAGGTTTACCCAATGCGCAGTGTAGGTGATATACCTGCCCTGACCATGCTTTGCTAACCAGGTATCAGCGGTCAGATGGACCCTTGCCCCAACACTGTGTGCAAGAGATGCCATTACTTCCTTTTGCACAATTGAGTACAGGTTGGGGAGAGCCTTTTTCTGCAAAGAAATTTGTGCCAGGAACCTTCCACTGCGGTGTCCCAATAGCTACAGATTTTTTGAACGCCTCAGACTGCACCAGCTTGTATGGTAAAATCTGGCAGGCTAAGAGTTCAGACAAGCCAGCTCTAAGTTGCCGGGCAAGGGGGTGACTTTGTGACATTGGATTCTTATGATCAAACATGTCCTTGATAGACACCTGACTGTGGGCAGATGAGCAGGGACTGCTCAGGGCGAGACACGGAGCAGCGGATGGTTGAGAGGGGGCAAGCAGGGCAGCAGTGGTTGACGTGGCTGAAGATGCTGGACCAGGAGGAGGATGGCGGTTTTGACTTTGTGTGCTTCTTGTACTCATGTGTTGATCCCATAGGCGTTTGGGATGTGACATCATGTGCCTTCCCAAAGAAGTTGTACCTAGGTAGGTGTTGGACTTCCCACAACTCAGTTTCTTTTCACACAGGTTGCAAATGGCATCGCTGTTGTCACAGGCAGACACACCAAAAAATTGCCACACTGCTGAGCTCTGCAATGACGGCATTCTGGTGGTGGCAACAGCATGCGTTGACTGGCGTGCTGTCTGGCTGACCCCGGGTGCCGATGAATGCTGTCTGACTGTGCCACTAGCTACTTGCGACGACCTCCCCCTGCTTCCAACTCATCTCCTCCTCCTCTCTTTCTCCCCATCTGAACTTTCCTCCTGTTCTTCTTCTTTTATACTGGGCACCCACGTGACATCCACGGACGAATCGTCATCATCAAGCGTTTAACTTGTATCTAACAACTTAACAAAGGAAGCAGCACCGGGTACAACACCATCATCATCAGACTGTACGTCCATGTGTGTAATGCTGCCTGACTGGGACATATCCCTGTTATCTACATCCTCTGGCACTAATGTTTGTGCATCACTCATTTTTTCCAACGGATGTGTAAATAACTCTGCTGACGGATCAAGTGAAGCGGCTGTGGTGCTAGTGTTGGTGGTGACGGCAGGCAGGCGAGTGGTAACTGGAGAGGTGCCCGAAGCTAAGCTGGAGGAGGATGGTGCGTCTAGGTTCCGAGCGGAAGCTGTAGAAGATTGGGTGTCCTGTGTTAGCTAGTCAACCATGTCCTCAGAACTTTTCAAGTTCAGGGTACGTTGCCTCTGAAAACTTGGCATTATTCTAGGGCCAAAGGGAATCACAGCACCACGACCAAGACGGCCCCTGCGGGGTGGCCTGCCTCTGCCTGTCATTTTTTTTTCGATTAGTGGTACTATGCGTGCAAGCTACTGTGACACCAGATATGAGTGTCACTGTGCACTGGCAAAAGTTGGCAGCGTAGGCGCTGTAGGCCTCACACACACGCCTGTAGGCAAGCAACTGATATGCAATCAATTACAGTAAAAAAAGGGTTCTTTTATTTCACTGTACACTAGGTTGCACCAGATATGAGTGTCACTGTGCACTGGCAAAAGTTGGCAGAGTAGGCGCTGTAGGCCTCACACACACGCCTGTAGGCAGGGAACTGATATTCAATCGATTACAGTTTAAAAAGGGTTCTTTTAATTCACTGTACACTAGGTTGCACGAGATATGAGTGTCACTGTGCACTGGCAAAAGTTGGCAGAGTAGGCGCCGTAGGCCTCACACACACGCCTGTAGGCAGGCAACTGATATTCAATCGATTACATTAAAAAAAGGGTTCTTTTATTTCACTGTACACTAGGTTGCACCAGATATGAGTGTCACTGTGCACTGGCAAAAGTTGGCAGAGTAGGCGCTGTAGGCCTCACACACACGCCTGTAGGCAGGCAACTGATATTCAATCGATTACAGTCAAAAAAGTGTTGTTTTATGTCACTGTACACTACGGTTTCACCAGATATGATGTATCACTGTGCACTGGCAAAAGTTGGCAGAGTAGATGCAATAGGCTTCACATACACGCCTGTAGGCAGGCAATTGCTATTCAATCTATTACAGTCAAAAAAATGTTTATTTCACTGAGCACAATATAAGCTGTGAGCCTGACACAGGCAGGCAACTGAAATTAGATTAAAGGAAAAAAGGTTTTTTTTTTTTCAGTGTATGGTACACCAACTATGACTGGTGAAACAGAGCAGAATATTAGCTGTGAGCCTGACACAGGCAGGCAACTGAAATTAGATTACAGGAAAAATATGGTTGTTTTCAATGTATGGTACACCACCAGGTATGAGTAGTGAAAATAAGCACAATATAAACTGTTAGTTGTTAGCCTGTCTCACACACACACGCTGGCAGGCAGGCATATGCAATTAGATTACACAGAACAAAAATTCTAAAATAAAATAAATGATGTTCTAACCTAAAAAGGCCTTTTTGGGTTGCTGTCCTTGCAGCAGATATCAGATGAGTCCTTCAGGTCTGTAGTGAAAGCTAAATACACAGCCTGGCTATCTATTTCCCTATTAAATCTCTAGCAGCTACACTATCTGTCCTCTCACAACGAATGCAGCTTCAGCATGATTCTAAAATGTATGCTGTCCTTCAGATGGAAGGCTCTGGAGGGGCTGATTGGCTGGAATGTGTCTTCTGACTGTGAGGTGCAGGGTCAAAGTCTCCTCAATGATAAAGAATAGGGGGTGGATCGAAAAGCGCATGTGTCCGCCGTCCGATGCGAGCGCGAAAGAGCCAAAATTGCCGTGAATAGTCCGCGGGCGAACTGTCCGTGACATCTCTAACTAGAAGCCATCGACAGCTTGAAATCAGGGAAGGCCCCTTGCCCCGACGGCTTTACCAACTGCTACTGCAAGTATTTTGCGCATATCCTGGTACCATACCTTTGCCAATTGTTCAATTCCATCCTAAATGGGGAACCGATGCCCCCGGAGCTAAACTGGGCGGACTTAATTGTCTTTTCCAAAGAAGGCAGGGACCCACTAGACCCGCAGAATTATAGGCCTATATCTCTTATGAGCGGGGATCTTAAACTGCTAGCCAAAATTATTGCAGATAAGATCTCGGGGTTCCTTCCGGATATGATCCACAAGGATCAAATGGGTTTTTTGTCCAACATCGACAGACAGCTGATAACATACGGAGTACTATGAATGTCATCCACTTGGCCTCCCAGACCAAGACCCCCCTTTGTGTGCCAGCACTCGATATGGAAAAAGCCTTTCGACACACTGGAGTAGTCTTATCTGTATGCAGTGCTGACTAAATTTGGCTTTGAAGGGAGATTCATACAACTTATCAGAACACTGTACAAAAATCTGCAGGCCTGTCTGAAACTCCCGGGACCGGAAAACATATCTATAGCCATCCAGAGGGGAACCTGTCAAGGATGCCCACTGTCTCCACTGCTATTTGCTTTGGCAATTGAGCCTCTGGCTCAAAAGATTAGATGCAATACTGAGATAAAGGGAATGCAGGTGGGTCTTCATCACTTGAAATGCTCGCTGTTTGTGGATCACCTTCTTTGCACATTAACGGATCCCGCAAAGTTGATTCCCGCCGTGCTGTCAACCCTAAGTTGATTTGGTGCCCTATCAGGCCTACAAATCAATGTTGAAAAGACTGAGGCCTTGGGAGTTGGCATACCACATGCGGTCCTGGGGGCTTTGAAAGCGGAGTATAGATTTCAATGGCCTACAAACTCTATTAAACACTTGGGAGTTAGAATCACCAGGAAGCTGGCGGACATATATAAGGCTAACTTCCCGCCCTTATTTAAACAACTAATTGAAGAAATGCAATGCTGGGCGAAATAACATATCTCATGGACAGGGCAGATAAATTCGTTAAAAATGAGGGTTTTGCCAAGAATACTGTACTTATTTAGAACTCTCCCAATTCCGCTAGATATGAAGGAACTAGATAAACTCCAGGCTTCTATTTTTAAACTTATATTGTGAGGTAGGTCGCTGCGTATAGCAAGAAAGACTATGCTCCGGCAGAAGTCTCAGGGAGGACTCTTGTGCCAGAATTTGAGACTTTATTTGAGAGCGGTGCAGCTCGCGTTCATTCCACTGGCCCACTCAGGTAAGCTACAACCGCTGTAGACCTTTGTGGAAAATTGGCAAATGAGACCCCACTCTTGGGTACTATAGTCTGGGATGTGCCCCTCTCAGGCGTCAAACAGCGACACTCTAATCCCATAATATCTTCAACTTTAGCGGCTTGGGCTCGGTCCGGGTCGGTCGGCAGCTTGTCTCCCCTCCTATCGCCATTGTTGTCCGTAAAATCTTTCCCAGAATTTGGGATGGCGTTTAGCCTCACATTTAGACAATGGTGGCTTAGCAGCCCAATGGAAATAGATGCTCTGCTGTCTCACACCTTCCTTATCACTAAATATCACATACCAGAGAGTGAACTCTGGAGTTACAGAAAAATTAGACATTGGATGTCCTCACTAGCCCGGGTACATGGGACCGCTAAGCATTCCTGGTGTTTGACTATATGTGCAAAACTGCCCTCTGTCAAAGGCCTCCTTATATATAGTCTCTATATTCTTTTCTGAATGACTCTCTGAACAAATGGAAGCCAAAAAATATGCTCCAATGGTAGAAAGACCTAGGTAGGGAGCTAGATGGAGCAACCTGGAGAGAAATTTGTACCAACTTAACAAAAGGTTCATACACATACAGCGTCCTTGAGACCTCAGTCAAAGTTTTGCACAGGACCTATTATATACCCTACCTAATGTCCAGGCTTAACAATAGTCTTAGCGAGGACTGTTTTAGAGGGTGCAAAGCTAGGGAATACTTTCTACATATATATTGGACGTGTCCATTAGTGCAGAAGGTGTGGAAAGAGATGACGGACTTATTCTCGCAAGTGACAGAAACCAAACTGGGGCCAGAGATTGAGACCTGTCTTTTGGGGGTTCATGGACCCAGTCTCTCTAAAAGCCAAAATAAATTATGGAAATTCATGGCTCTCGCCACCAAAAGTTGTATTGCAAAAAACTGGAAAGCTGCAACACTGACCTCCAGAGAGATCATTTTGAAAATGAACTATGGTATGGTAACCGAGAGACTGTCACATGTCCTGCAGAACACGGTCCCCCTATTCCAAAATATTTGGACTTCATGGCTGACCTCGGCCTACAGCATTAAGGTGGGGATAAGACTAAGACATTAGGGAATAAAGCTCTTGCCGAAGGATGGCGGTCGTGGGGGAGCCCTGATGAGCACTCATACCAGTAGAATCTCAGCCGGTGCGGCACTGGAAAAGTACGCCAGATATTTCCTACCCTCCACCTCCCCCTTTTTTTTTTCTTTTCCCCTTACCCCTCTAAGTTGACATAGTTGATGTTGATATTTTTCAGTTTCTGTACTCTTATCTCCTGATAAGAGATAGACAATAAAAAATAAAAAAAATACCATGTTTGAAGACATAGAGGGATAGACAGGGCACAGGATAATAATGAAGTAATGTACCAGTAAGATTATTCTGAAAACTGCACGCAGTCTCTTCGATAAAATGCTGGGGAATTGTGTTGCTGTAAAACCTGAATGCCCTGCTGTCCTCTTCTTTCTCTGTGTACTTTATGCAATGTTATATTGTTAACCTGTCTTCAATAATAAAAAGAATGGTTAAAAAAATACAAACCAGCATCTGTCAGGTGTTTAAGATAAAGTATTCTGATATTTTCAGTGTTTCTTAAACAACAAGGAGGTTAATCACAGAAGGGTCGATGGGCTGAGCGGTCGAGAAGGCCTTCTTCAGGCTACACCCATTACACAAAAACGCCCACCAGAAAGATCTTCTAAATATCAAGTTTATGTTTGGATAATGGTCTTACAAGTTTAACATTGATTTATCCTTAACAACTTTTTGTTAGTAACACAGCTAATAAGTTTATAGAACAAAAAAGAGAAATCATTATA
The DNA here is from genome assembly GCA_027410445.1 of Discoglossus pictus. Classification (NCBI taxonomy): domain Eukaryota; kingdom Metazoa; phylum Chordata; class Amphibia; order Anura; family Alytidae; genus Discoglossus; species Discoglossus pictus. The sequence goes on along the minus strand of JAPZIH010000013.1, from coordinate 3,188,680 downwards.
CATCCAGAATAACCTAAAAAAGTATTTTACAGTACCCTAATAACATGTCACACATGGCCTGAAGCACAAAAGAAGCCTTCCTAACGCCCAATCCTACTATTTACAACAATATACTGTATAGATAAGAACAATTAACAAAATCACTATGCCAATTACCAATAACTGCTCACACAATTAAATACTGACACCCAACTAGTGCAGTTACACTTGGTTAATACAGAGCCCCAGGGATTAACACCCACCCACCTGCGCTATCAGTACATTTACAAACCTACAATAATTCTGTCTTAGCTTTTGAAGTATGGCACAGACAATAGTTGTGTGGGAGCAAATACTGTTAGAGACTCCATGTAGCAATAGTTGCTGAAGTTTTTTTTTTATCTTGAGTGGGGAGACTATGGGGACTATAGTGTTTATTGTCTTCCGATTCACTGGTCCAAACTCATAGAGTTGCTCACACAACATATAAGGTCCGTTGTCTATCTTCCTTTACTTGACAAGCCCCCTGGCTATGAGAACATCAAGTCCTACTTGAGCTAGCTCAGCCTTATGGGAGGTCCTATGGGAGCCATGGAATCTAAGTATAGGATTTGCTCAAAAACACTTTTCCTGCTAATGTGTGTTTTATTTTTATGGAGTAAATAGTGTTGGCTCAATATTTGTATGGACTTGCAGTGTTATGTTTCAATATATAACAGTTCACATACCTGGCCATGGTGGTCATGGTGTGTCTGAGCATGCCTAGATTTTTTTCTGCAGGTGACTTGCACTCAATGCAATGGACCCAATGCCTTTGGGCTAATCAGTCATTTTTGTTAATTGTCTCATTAACAATACAGTTGGATCTCTGTTTGTGGATGGATCAGAAAGGCTGATTGACATCTCAACAGGGCAAACTTTAGTTTACTGTAGGAAAATCATTACTTAAAAAAAAATGTTTTTAATTAATAAAGTACTTGGTTTTACCTATTAAACAAACAGTAGCCCTGAAGCAAATCATGTTTGTAGTATTTATTACAGATGTCCAGAGATTGACATTTCCAATGTAAATGCCAGTTTATCATGGGGTGTGTGACTGAGTAATCTTTGTCTATGGGCACCTTAGATGTAAATCCATTCCTGGCCCTTCCCTTTTCTGACAATGGCAGATTTATATTATCTGTATTAGCTGGCCATTCTCGTTGGAATCATCTCTAATAGTTTGGTGTTTTTCTGGCCCCTCACATATTAACATATTATCTCTACAAAAATGGAAATCCAAAAATACAAGAAAACTATTATTTGCATTCTTGTTCCTTATTTTTGTCTCCTTTAATTGATTGCAGTGGAGTTTTAATTCTCATGTTTTAAATGTAAAGGGGCACTGTAGTGTTCAAATAAGTAATGTGCCTTTAAAATGATAAGTTGCATATACTATTATGATAGTCCTATTAGTCCCATTATATAAGGTTAGGAATTATTGGTATTTTGTTTCCTTTAAGGGGCTGCCATGTTGGACCCTCTCTCTCAATCCCTTACTCAAGATTTGTTGGTGGATACGAAGATGTGAATCTACATCTCTGCTATTCTAGTATATACAGAATGACCAGAATTATTTGGTCCTCATGGTCATGTGGTACAGTTCAGACTGTAGGATTATTATACCCCTATCAAGGTGTTTACATTATCCCTATGAAACTTTCTAAATCCCTCCAAAGGCAGATCAGATCACCCTATGCCAGTAATGTTATTCTTCAGTTGTGTCCCTGTGAAGACAGGTCTGTTTGTTTGCTGGCCATAACCCCACCAGTTGTGTCTTAGCCACCCATGAAGTAGCCCGGAAAGGCCAATGTATCCATATCTGGTAGAGGCTCCAAGAATACTGTTGCCATTTACTGAAACATGTTTTGTGATTCTTTTTATTTCTAGATAACTGAACACAAAACTCATCTCATAAAAGTATTTTTGCATCATTATGTAAAATTAAAATATAACCTTGTTGCTTGAGGGTCATATATAAACGTACTTACTGAGTTTATCTTAATGGGCCAGATCTTCTAATGAGCTAAGTGTTAGAGAACATCTGGGTAACCTTCATGTTTTCCTATGGATTTATGATATAACCCTAAAACCTTTCCATCTATTTTTTTAGATGATATTATTTTGTGTACTAGGTATTTATATATATATATATATATATATATATATATATATATATATTCTTTTTTTTGTTTGTTTTGTTTTTTTTTTATTTATTTTTCCTTCTTGATTATTTAATTAAGTTGTAGTTTTATTGTGTTTTATTGTGTTTCATTATTGCCATTATTTCTATTTTTATTGACACAGAAATATTATAAGAGATAGTATAGCAGGTATTATCATGAAGATATTTATTACAATTAGAGATAAAACATCTGAAAAGAAATCAGTAACTTTTTAGTTCTACATATTAATTAACACAATTTAAAATATTCAAGTTAAAAAAATGAAATAACCTAAAATCTGTATCTAGTTCTATGTGTCAGTCTGTTGGTCAATACATTCATTTCAAAAGTTATTTAGCTCTGAAACTGTTAATTTGTTCTGTTTGTTTTACATTATGAAACTATTGCAGAGGCCATTGTGATTATCTGGCGATTCCTATGTGTTACGGTTTAGATCCCAGCCGAGCTTGTTATGAGATCCAGGTGTTTCATGGCACTTCATGGGCTTAGGGAATGATTAGTGTAACAGACAAATTAATACAACACATGAAATTATTTTATTTCTTAACTCACACAGGAACAGAAGTCTAATTAATGAGACCAAGTTATGTCATTGCGACACGGGACGCCGGGGGACGGCGAGCTCAGAGAATCATCACAATTATCTCATACAGTTACAGACTATTGGAAAGTAAATGGAAATAAAGTCATAGAGTTATCTTCTGTTCATTTGTATGGTACTGAATTTAGAAAATTGTAATGAGAACTGTCCACAAGTAATGATCATTTTTAAAATAGTTTCACATGCAGTTGCTAGTCTCATGTGTACTGACATTATAAAAAAGTAAATCAATAAATAATATTTGTAACCTTAATATACAGCATATATATGTATATATACACCACAATAACATTTACATCACAACCAGACAAGGAAAGTATGTACCACTTATCAAAAATATACAGAATCTGAACTAGATTATAATGAACCTCATATATCCCTATCTTTCACACTCTCTTTCTTCTCCCCCTCACTTTCTCTCCCCTCTCTCTCTCCCTCCCCTCTCTCTCCCTTCACTCTCTCTCTGCTTTCTCTCCCTATCCCCCACCCTCTCTCTCCCCTCCCTCCCTCTCTCCCCCTTTCTTTCTCCCCTTTTCCCCTCTCTCTCCCTTCCCCTCTCATTCTATTCCTCTCTCTTTCTTTCACTCCCCCTCTTTCTCTTCCTCTCTCGCTCTCCCCCTTGTCCTATGCATCTCTCCTCATGCCTCTCTCTCTCCATGTGTCTCCCTCTTTCCCCTTGCCTCTCTATCCCATGTCTCTCCCTCTCTCCCCCATGTCTCCCCGTCTCCCCCATGCTTTCCTCTTCCCCCATGTTTCAACCGCTCCCTCCATGTCTCCCCCTTCCCTTTCTCCCTCCATGTGTCTCCCTTTTCCACTTTGCCTCTCTTCCCCATGCCTCTCCCTCCATGTCTCATTCTCTCCCCCATGCCTATCCATCCTCTATGCCTCTCCCTTCCTCCATTTCTCCTTCTATCCCCCATGCCTCTCCCTCCCCCATGTCTCCCCCTCTCCACCATGCTTCCCTCTCCCCCATGTCTCCCCTTCCCTTTCTCCCTTCATGTGTCCCCTTGTTCACCTTTGCCTCTCTTCCCCATTGCTCTCCCTCCCTCCATGTCTCCTTCTCTCCCCCATACATCTCCCTCCCCCATGCCTCTCCCTCTCTCCATGTCTCCTCTTCCCAATGCCTCTCCCTCCCTCTGTCTCCTTCTCTTCCCTCCATGCCTCCCTCTACCCCTCTCCCTCCATGCCTCTCCCCTCTCTCCTACTTTCATCTCCTGCTCCATGCTGTCGGTCTGCTGGCTCCTACTCCTGCCACAGACACAAGCAGAGAGCAGGATCAAGAACAAGGGACTGGGGGAAGGGGAATGTGTTTTGTAAGTCAAGAGGATGCATTTTTGCCATTCCCAAAAAGTTGACACCAAGGGCTCTCCGCCCCCCGCTCATCCCCATTCCTAAGCTACTGCCAGACACTATGGGCCTCATTCTATTATCGGCCGTAAAACGGCCGCAAGGCTGCGATTCCTTGCGGGGGTTCCGTTACCTAATTCTATTAAACGGCCCGCAAGGATCTCCTCTTACGGCCGGCCGTATATCTTTCAATTGGCCGTAAGCTCAGAAATCTTTAAAGTCAAAATAAATTCAAGACAGCACTGTAAAGCTCTGTAAATGCTAGGGATCATATTGGGGGACATGAAGATTAATAGTAACCCACTCTCAAGCTTGCACATCAGCCCAAATCTGAGTTTACATTAACTGTTTATTTTCCGGCCGCAGCTTGGCCGGGTCTGAGGTGCTCCAAGCACTCTGGACTTTTTACATGGATATTTGACATATATAAAAAAAATTTTTTTTACGGATTTGAGTATAGGGGAATGTTGTGCTATTTTTGATAACACCTACAATCACTTTATAGTCTCCTCAGAGTGCAGGATGGCTTTATTTTGGCTTTATAATGTGCTTAATTAGTGCTAGCGGGACCTTTTTCCTGCAAGTAAGCTGCGGCTCGCTTTTAGCCTTGCAGTGAGGGTTCCCGGAGCAATAGAATAGCAACCGGGGCCTTCTTGGGGCCGAAACTCTTGCAGCCGTCTTAGATGAAAGGCTTTCCTCCGGCGCGAGCGGCCGTAAGGGATAGCAAGGCGCCGGCCGCGCATCTCCTACGGCCGGTAATAGAATGAGGGCCTATATATATATATATATAGTGTAACTTAACATAATAAATCTTATAATAAGTGGGAAGTGCAGGAACAAGTGCCATAACTGGCTATGGCAATGAAACATATATATATATATATATATATATATATATATATATATATATATAGTATAGATAGTTATTGCTTTTTAATTAAAAATATATTTTGATATTTAAAAGATATCACATTTGTATTTATAGCTTCAATCAGTAAAAATGTGTTTATTTTGTGTTAAAATATGATATATTTAGATTGTTTGTATTAGATTGTTTGTTCCTAGGCAACGTGGTTTTAACTCATTGAGGTTACTTTTTACGTTTTTTTTTAATTTCTAAAACACTTTGTATTGTATTGTGTCATTTGTGTCTGGCATTGAAGTGTTGTGAGCACAGAAATCAGACTATGGCAATCAGTCCAGAGTCCAGAACAAATACATAGCATGATGTTATATACATTAAAGGTTTTAAGGGATTATTTAAGTTATTATTATATTATATTAATAATTATAAAAATAATAATAATATAATTTTCTTACAAATGCTAATTGTCACATTTTAAAGACAGAGCCACAATCTGCCTGTCTTTGTATAATGTCCCAGCTGCGCTTTCACTAATTGTCCACGTCCATCTCTATAGATGAAGTCACCAGCATGTCCCATTTAACTAGAACAAGTCGGCCAAACTGAAGTGATGTTGACCAGCTCATTCTCAAGGTTATGACTAAACCCATTAGAGTGTATTATTACTACCTGAAAGGGGACTCTGAGTGCAGAGGAGCAGAGGAGGATT